>CM072814.1:28161285-28649220 GCA_036937905.1 Salvia rosmarinus | reverse complement strand
GAAGGGCCGACTGCGAGAGTCATTGGGCAAGGCCGCGAGTCTGGATCGACGTAGGCGCGTGGCTAGCGCTTACAGACGAGCGCTGAGGCGTGGCATCGGGCGGTTGGCGGCGGCTGAGGCTAGCGCCTGATGGATCGCTGACAAGCGCGCGCGAGACGGCTGGACGGAGGCGGGACGGGGCGGACGCGGCGACGCGGGCGGGGCGGAAAGCTGAGGCGGTGGAACGAAAGGTTTCAATATTGTTAACGCAGCGCTGGATCCCAGAGCCGGTTTGGCGACGGAGGGATCGCGTTAGCGGGCGGTGGGAAGGCGGGCGCGCGCGCAAGGATGCGGCAGGCGCCGTGCGGCTGGGCGTGGTACGATTTGGTCAAGCCACGCTCTCCTTCGCTTCAACTCCGATTACGATCCGCCGCCTATGAAGTCGACGATGCTCTTCAATAATATATGATCCTCGCAGATCCATTCATCCTATTTTATGCCATTTTCCAAAACATCGAGACGAACGGGCAAGTCCGAATCGATAAATATTACCAACCAAAGGCATAATAGACAAAACCATAGAAAATACATGTAAAACAATACCAAGAATCATCACAAAATCATACCAAACACTTACTGCGCTAGTCACATAAATAACGTGATAGACATCTGCATCGCCGCTTTTTATTTTCATGGCAAATACCAACACCAAAATCATTTTTGAATAACACTTTAAATGCCATTTTAATTTTCGCATGATGTTGTCCATATTTTTCTCTGGTTTTATAGAAGAGAAGATGAATTCACATTTATTTTGATCCAAGAACATTTCTTCGATAATTAATGAGTAATTAATGGTATCACCCAAAATTGAGTAAGAAAATCGAGATTTTAATATATGCATGTACCCGCTTGATTCACGGCAAATATAGGATTGCGCTAGGTATTATAGTTTTCAAAGGAAAATCTTTGAAATTTCATGTATATAACAATATATTATCCACTTATCATGAAATTATAGTAATATGTTGAAATATCATAGTTTTTATGGAATAAAACTTATTTTTATTACATCGGATGGAAGAAGATTAAACCACAAACTATGATTTAATTATTATTTTTAGTAAAATTTAGCTCGACAAACCCAAAAAAAACTAAAAGGTTCATGACGAGGTGATAGCTCAAACATAAATTTGGAACACAACAGAAAATCTAAATTGAAACCATACTAGAAAATTAAAATTAATAACTGAGTTAAACGAAAGCGCTTAAGAAAAGCAAGAAAGATCGAATATTTTAACGTGGTAGTCTTCAGTACATTCAATTAGCAAGTATATAAAAGAAAATCATATTGTAGGTATAACCCAATTATAGTCCCTGTAACTCAACAATCTACTTATCGATCTTAATCTTCTATTTTATTTTACTTTATTTTATTTATTTTTTCTAAATCTACACTGATTGAAATAAACAACTGGGGCTTACAATAATTCTACAACCCACTTTTCCAAGGTACAAAATTTGGTAATTCAAAATAAATAAGTCCATAATTATTTCCTTATCAATTCTCGTAGTATTCCAAAGAAACAATATACGACTTACGGTTTCTAAATTAATGTGGTTTTTCCCGTATATATTCTTTTACGACATCGAATTGTATTTTCGATACGATATCTTATAACTATTTCTTTATAATTCACTAAGGATTGTGAATTAAAGGATTGAAATATTACTAAATATACTAATATATTTTAAACGCCAACGCCGATAACGCCGCCTTTCATGAAATTTTCAAAGAAGCCGGAATTAATTTCCATATCTTCTCATATTAAAGTGAATATATTTATTTAGTAAGTTGAACTTATGCACCATTTTGAGAGAGTCGATTTTGAACGCTTTGAGACGTTAACGCCAACGCCTGAGACGCTTTGAAAATGAGTTTAATGCTCAGAAATTATATAATTAATTTCTATTATTATTTTATATAATTCAGTATTATAATTATTAAAATCGTTACATTTATTCGATTATTGAAATCAATAAATTGTATTGAAACCCCCTAAGTTATAAACTTGGTTTTTCACATGAAATGACACTATTAAATTATCACTATGGTATCTAAACTTATATATGATATATATGGTTTATTAAGCATTAAATCAGTTTAGATTTTAAACATAAACTGATTGGTTTATTAAATTTCAAACCTAATTTCAAATTGGTTTTATTGCATTAATAAGTGCTATAATTTTATCCTATGATATTATTTAATATCTAAATCATATATTATGATGCATATGGTATGATTGGTAAAATTACATGAGTATCAATAATAGGTGTAATTATATTTTTATCCTATTTTATCCATTTAATTGAACTCGATAATTTATAATACTATATGTGATTTAATTATTTTAATGGCTCAGATTATATATCTATGATCATGTGATGATATATATTATGTATTAATGTATAAAATAAAATTAAATCAGCCCCTTAAACACCCCCAGCCGCCCTCATTACACAAAGCATGACCACCTTTTAATCCCAATGTACGAGTTAGCTCTTTAACACTCTTAATCATCACTATATACTATCCTAGGCAGATTTGCCCCATTTTGGGCTAAAATCGAGAGGAGTAGAGAGAGAAGAGACTCTTCCACTTCAACCCCACTCTTATTATACACCTCAATTCATTTCACTCATTCTCCACTCTCCCATTTTCCGCCCAAACCGAGCACCCTCTCATTTTCGAAAATCCTCTTCTTCTCCTTCTCCTATCTTCACCCAAGCTTTTACCATACATTCTTCTGACTCATAGCTATTTCAAAGGTAAACGAGACACCAAAGCTTCGATTTTATCCTTCGTTCAGAAAATACCAAACTGCTTTTATATATATGTATGTGTGTTCGAAAATCTGTATGTATATACATGTGTTTAATGTTCTGAGAATGAGCTAGTGTTTATATTTTGTTCATGATGTTTTATTTACAAAAATATGATATATATGTTGAAATGAACATAGGTTATCATATATGACATGTTTTAAGATTTAGATAGATATAGGTAATTTTCAACCATAGTGACATGTTAATATTATTTCAAAATGTAAAAATGTTTTTGATGACCGAATGTTCTTAGTATGTTTTAGCATGGATTATTGTTATATAATGTGGTTAGAAACATAGGAATTTATTTAGAAATTTTGAAACCTTAGGTTATTTCTATGATATTACCGAGATATATATGTATGTACATTGGTGTATAATTTTATTTCAAGCATGTATCGACTTTTAATGCTTTAGAACCATGATTACATGTTCTATGAATTATTTAGAATTTTTGAAAACCATATGCTTGATTTTGGATTAATACCATGAGCTTATAAGAATATAGGTTGGTGTATGATTTTATTTTAATCATGCAAGATGTATTAATGCTTTAGTATATTGTTTATGTGTTGTATGAATTTGTTGGAATTTTTGAAATCAAATGCTAATTTAAATCAAATAAACTGTGAGCTTCAAGCTCTTGAAGGTGATGATTTAATTAGTTTTGATAAATATTATGATGTTATATTAGTATACTAGTGTATAAATATAGTATATAATTGTTGAATTTTGAAACAAAACCATAAATAATCAAAAAGCCGAGAATTGAGCTCCATATGGTGATGATTTCAAATGGTTTTGGTTGATGTTATGATGTTATAATGTTATAGTATAATTTTTAATCATATTAGAATTTATTTAGAATTTTTAGAAATTGTTTGATAATTATTGGGTAATTATCTTGAAATTACCGTGAATATTACTATATATTGTTGAATGAATGGTTATGATGAACTATAGGTTATATTTGTGACATATATGATGTTGGGATATTATACTATGTGTATATCAATTTTGGGAATTTTGGATAATTATTCCATATTTAATGGAATTACCGAATATATATATGTATATATACTAATAAATGGCAAACAATATCATATGGATTTTATAAATTATATTCTGGACCATAGTGTATAATAATACACTATATTAATTTAGAAAATTTTTCAAAAGTCATTTAGTAATTTTAAATTAATTATCGAGATTTCGATAATTAATAAGGATTTTATATCCTTTTAATTCAGTTTATTAATAAATTATATGTCTAATTAATATTCTGGACATATTTGAATTTTATAAAATTTTATAAACATAGATTGCTATGTTGAGACAAACGCTATTTAATAACGCTTTTTTAAATCAAAATACGCTTTTATTATTAAAAGGATTAATAATTGAAAATTATTTATAAGTCCTTGATTTACGTGATAAATCGAGAATAGGACTTTACGATTTCAAATCGATCAAATTCGATTTATAAACAAATAGTAAGAAATTACTATTGAAAGTCAAAATTGTTGACTTTTTCGACCGGTCGACTTCGCCGACTTTTTAGTCAAACATACGATATTTATTGATAAACACGTTAGATCGTAAGATATACTAATTGAGTATGAACTCATTAGTAAGAAAAGGTTTCACAAATGAAACCTGATATCAAAACGATTTATATCGCTGAACGTATCTCGGGAACGAGAATAATTCAATTATATATGATTGGAACGTATCAATTCATGAGAATTGTTTACATCAAAATAAGATATCGAAGTTTATCTTAGCTTTGAAAGTCTCGAGACTTGAGCGACGACTAAAGCCTCGCTTGTAAGCGGACGTAAACACAGATCGGATATGACGATCGAACAAACCAGAACTCAAATTACAACGAACCCTAGTCCGTGGGCTTACTTTTCAAACAAGATGTGATCTTTGTTCTTCCAAAATGAATTCATTTACAATGTTTATTTCTGCAACCGTTGATAAATGTTTATTACATTACCGCCAAAATACTGTGTATGGATCCTATCTGTTATGCCGGTAATCGGGCGATGGTTGGAACTATATTATGACAGGTTATGTCATTGGTCGCCAAACTTTTAAATGTCGTCCGTGCGATGATAAATGCCGCAGATTGGCGTGAAGGTGGAACTATCGCTATGTTAACATATGCGGAGAGGATCGTGCAGACGGATTACGGCCGTCACGGCGGGAGAGGGAGCCTCCACGCTTAATTTTAAATCTATGAATTGTTACTATGAGATACGAACATACACAAGAAAATGCTCCCGAGCTATGTTTATGAACTGAAATGTTTTGGTAAGCACGCATTTGAGCTAAAACCGCGACTTACTCGATATCGGCAGTAATATTATATCAAATGTTTTCGCATAAGTCCACCGGTGCATTTGTACTTAGCCGCATGTTTGTTTTAAATGTGCAGTTGAGCTCATGACGTGATGGAATGTGTTGAGAGTCCTGTCCTGACCAATTTATCTAGAATTTGTGGTTTTAACTCAATGCATATCGTCATATATGTATTCACACACTTTCCGCCGCTACACTCGAACTCATTTATTTATGCTTTATTTTATGAACTATTGAGGTCCATCGGACCATGGTTAAGATTGGGGTCCGATGGCCTAACCTCAATCGTATGACATTATCTTATATTATATTCGAGCATGCTAGTTTATTGTTGTTATCATCTTTATTTTAGCCGTAACCCTAAAATACTACTCCTAGTATTAGTCGCCTCCAATCCGGTAGTCCGGAGGGAGTCGTGAATAAGTGGTATCGAGCGCTTTTGCTATTGTATACCCAAATTTTTTATTCTAAGTCTAGATCGAGTCACCTGACTTCTAGATATCTACCGACCTCCTCAACACTCCATCACATCGAGCTCAACCGAAAAAAGTAATCGCATTTCTTTCAAACTCATGAAATGGAAAATTCTTACATGAGAGCAAGTTGGAAGAACTTTTGAAAGATTATGTTATTATGAAAATTTTGATGATGGAAATGGAAGTTGAGCAAGAAAGTTTTCCAAAACCTTGTTTCGAAACCAATAAGTATTGATACTCAAATTTGAGATGGAAGTGTATGGTGGTTTGAGTTGAATGATCAACATGGAATGAATGAATTCATTTTGATATGTATATGAGTTGATCATGATTGTCATTTTCAAATCATATTTCAAAATTCTCAAATAAGACTTTATTTCCAACTTTCAAAATTTTGTTTATGATGAAGCTATGTTATCATGAGAGCAACATAGACTCTAAGGAGCATGCTCACGATCGTGAAAGAACATAGAAGACGAACTTTTTTCCTTACAAGAACAAAAGAACGATAGGAAGAATGAAAGTGACGATATCCTCGAGCTCGAACAACAAAAGACGAGCGAGAAGGACAATGCGACGACCTCAACCTCGAATATGAACGCCGACATTTCATCACCACTTTGACATGTGTAACACGACATAGGACATGACATGGACGCCACTTACGGCTTCAGAATGTTCAACCTCAACCTAAATACCTGAATATGGTAGACGATACGCAATACGCCTCCGATTTACATTTTGGCAATCGCGCAAATTTCCTGCACTGCGCAGTAAATTTGTTTTAGCTAGATCTCTCGTTAGGACTCGATTTACGCATGGTTTTCACCCACGTATCCTAACGCACTGATCTTCATTTATTATGAAGAACAGAATCCCAAATTCTGTCTCCAGAATACGATAGAGTCTGTTGAACTCTAGTTTAAGTGTTTGGTATAATCAAGGATCTCGAGCATATATATATTAAGATGTCATTAGTCTATATATACGCTTGGGTAAGACTAAGAAGGTAAGTTGTAATATGTGTTGTACCTTATGATGTTGCCTACCTTATGGATTGTTTAGTTCAACCTAGTGCTTCCTCGTTATGCTATCCTTCGCTTTTGAGAGACGATAGTCGACTTACGTAGTTTTGATCCGGGCGATCGAGATGCGCTGTATCGCCAGGAGGAGGTGGACCATGCCACACCCGGAGCTGATGCGCACCTATCGAATGTTGAGTGCGCAGAGACTAGGCGAGTCTGACACGTTTCTGTGGAGGACGCCAGCCTACAACCGACTATGATGGCATTGGACCCTAGCTATACCCCTTGTACATGGGATGGTTATGCGAGAGGTATCGGAGATTACATTTATCGACACCCGAGGCTATGATTTGATTGGGATCCGCCTGGTTCGTGAGTCATCCGACTTACGTAAAGGTTTACGAGCCGCACCTATGGGACCTATTCCTCCACGGAGTACACTTGGCGTGATGGATCGCCAGTGGCTATACCTGAGGTTCCGAGGGTCGATCCGGTGATACCTGCATCGGATAGATGAGGCGGAGTGACGAGGTAGATAGGGCAGACGCCCTAGAGCTCGGGAGAGCCTGCCTTGCCACGCAGCTTTTGGAGCCAGACGCCCACCGCTACCGCCTCACAATGGTCCGATCCGCCACCACCGAAGAGGAAGAGCCCTTCCCGGACAGCGGATGAGCGTATCAAATGCCTTCAATGGCCATGACCCAACCCTAGTATGCTACACCGATCCGCCACAACCACGACTTGTACGGCGTGGATAACTCGACCCCGCGCGACATACCGATGATGAAGCCGGTGCGGACGCCGTACGACCGCGAGGATGATTCGATGGAGAAGACTCCAAGAGGAGGAAGACCCAGGAAGCGCGGAGTGGAAGAGCCGTGAAGATGTTAGGACGCTTTAATTGAAATTAGTTTTGTTATGACTAGCATGTGCTAGCTTTTCTTTTATATTTCGATCTGATGGTTCTAGAACTCGATTTTTTTTGGAGGCCGTGGGCGAAACCTTGTTGTTTTGTTTTCTTGTGATTCTTGATGTTGAACATCTTGCTTTTGATGACCTTGATTACCTATCTATATATTTGACCCAAGTGGGGCTTTTCACAAATTGTCTATGTTAAGGATGAGTTGTTTTATTTTGATATCATTTATGCGAGGCTATGAAAACCTTATGTATGTTAAGCTATGAAAGCTATGAGTAATTGACGATGATATGTTTTATATAATGAATGCCTCAGAAGAAACCCAACGAGAACCCGAGGTTGAGGAAGACCTAGAAGGAGTAGAACTCGAGCAAGAGAAGAGGATATTCCCCAACCACCCTACCTCAACCCGAACGGGATCGGGACTATTCACGAAAACCCACCGTCTTTAACAGGGAAGCCGAAGTTGAGCAAGGGTTAGAACCATTGAAGATTAATTTAAGACACAACCAGAACTATCTATGCGTTGCTTTCACCGAATGGACCATGACCGGTGGGAGGCCAGAAGAAGACCTTATCTGCGAACAGCTGAGGAGTTCTCATGGGAGGACTTCAAGAGGAAGATGAGAAATACATCCCAAAAGCTATAAGAGGAAAAGGAGCAGAATTTTTCCGCTAAAGCAAGAAAGATTGATCTCGCGACCGACTATGATCGCGCGAGATGTCGAGATATGCACCGTACAGTGGACACCGACTTGAAAATGTCGGAGAAGTTTAGGTCGGACCGAGGAGGAGATACGGATGTCTCTTGCCACCATGGAGACCTAATCACATCAAGCTCTTCGCACGAGCTTTAGATATGAGCGGCAATGTCCAGGATAAGTCGGTGTCGCTCGAACACAATACTTTGGACAGAGAAAGGAAATGGGAACCCAACCTGGAATAACAACCGCAGGAGCTAGGGACGCAAGTCACAAGCACCCGGTGCGAAGGCAAAGGGCGTGAGCTGAAGAGAGCATTATGCTCCACCGCAAGGGACCGCAGAACAGCTGAGGGCACCTCAATGCCCTAGATGCCAGAGACACACAAGGAGTGTGCACGGCAAACTTGGTGAGTTACAAGTGCGGGCAAGGCTACGCCAACAATTGCCAAAGGTCACGCTCGATATAGAGCCGAACCAACTCGGCAATGCTCACCATTAAAGGCATATGCCTTCAACCCACCACCGCAAGCCCAGCCCCAACTCGCAAATCCAAGGCAACAACCCCGAAGGCAAGAACCACAATGGCAAGAACCGAAAACAACCCAGAATCAAGAAGTGGCGCCCCCAACAACAACAGAGGCGGCAACCACCGCGACAACGCCAAAGCAACAAAGAAGAAGCACTGTGCAACAGCACAACCACAAGGACCAATACTGTCACCTCCCGCCAGCAGAGCCTACGCCGATAGAGGCGACTAACAAACCAGGAAACTCGCGTATGGAAGTTTCCTCAACCCACCGTTATAGATGCTCGACACGGGTGCTTCGATTCTTTTATTGCAAAATCATAGAAATGTCGGGCCTTAGGTCGAAAAGTCGCCGATATGAGAATCTCATCGCCTATGAGGGATTAGATCACACGCTTTTGCTCGAACCTAGAGTCGACATTAGATCACTTAAGGTTCGCTAACAATCTAAACATAATACCCATGGAGATGTAGACATAATCCTAGGAATGGATCGGTTAGCTAAGAATCATTCCACCATTCTATGTAAGGAAAGGAAAATTTGCTTCACTTTCTCGACAAAAGCTACGATTTCACACGGGATCGGAAGAGTCCCATAGATCAAGCTACAGTAGGATGATGAACCGTAGGATGCCATGCATTCCTTGTTTATTTGAAGCGGAGAGGATAAATCGCGGGTAGAAGACATAGAAGTTGTCCAAGAATTTTGGACGATGTTCAAAATCTACCAGAGCTCCCCGATAGACAACTAGAGTTTACCATCGACTTGGAGCCGTGATCAGCCCTGGTCGGCGCCCTAGGATGGCCCCAAAGAGTTGGAGGATCAAAATCCAACCAAGAGCTTTGGATCTAGGATTCATTAGGCCAAGTGTTTCACTTTGGAGCGCCTGTTTGTTTGTCAAGAAAATGATGGTTCTTTGAGGAGTGCATCGATTATAGAGAACTAAATAAGAGACACTAAAGAACAAATACCCTTTACCTAATTGATGACTGTTGATCAATTGCAGAGCGAGGAGTATTCTCGAAAATTGATCTCAAGTCGATACCATCGCAAAAATACTCTCGGATGATAAGACGCATTCGAACCGATACGCCACTATGAGTTCATAGTTATACCATTCAGATTAAACAATGCACCATGATTCATGGACCTTATGAAGAGTATTTCATCCATTTTGGATAAATTTGTTTTGGTCTTCATAGATGATATCCTTATTTATTCAAAGAATGAAGAGGATCATAGAGAAATCTAAGAACGTTTGCAAACCTGAGAGATGAAAGATCTTTGCTAAGTTTAGCAAATGTGAGTTTGCTAAAGGAAGTTATGTTCCTGACACATCGTGTCTAAGGTATAAAAGTAGATCCAAACAGAGAGGCCTGCAGGGAATGGAAATCACCAAAGACTCAAAGACGAGTTAGAAGTTTCTCAGATTAGTGGTTACTATGGAGATTCATCGAAGGATTCTCCAAAATTGCAAGGCCGATAACCCACTCCTGGGAATCAAGTTCAATTGACTGAATCTGAGACGAGTTTCCAAATACTCGAAAAGTCAAGTCGAGACACCACCAGCAAGAAGCACGGGAGAGCTTGAAGAAGATGAGAGAAAAATACCCGATTTATTTTTCTAGAGGTATACAAATTTCGACGAAATTTTCTAGGGGTGGAATGTAATATTCAAAGAAACGAACATACGAACGGTATTCTAAATTGAATGTAGGTTTTCCAATATTCTTATCGTATGACATCGAATTGTATTTTGGTTCAAGTCATATAACAAATTCTTTTTATAATTCACTAAGGATTGTGAATTGCGGAATTGAAATTTATGAAATAATACGGTAGTATTATTTTAACGTCGAACGCGTCGACGTCAAGACTTTATGGAAATTTCCAGCGAAGGCCGAATTGAATTCCATATCTTCTCAATATTAAATGATATTTATTTATTTAGTAAGTATGAACTTATCTCGACCATTTTGAGATGAGTTGATTTTGAACGCTTTGAGCGTTAGCGTAAACGCTCAGAGAGCGTTTGAAAATGAGTTTAATGCTCAGGAAATTATTATAATTAATTCTATTATTATTTTATATAATTACAGTTATAATTATTAACATCGAATTTTAGCATTTAAAATTCGATTATTTTCAGTAATTTTCGAAACCCAGTTTTCTAAACCATGGTTTTTCATATGAAATGATACCATTAAATTAACCTATGGTATCTAAACTATATGTTATGATATATATGGATATTATTAAGCATTAAAATAAAATTTTTAAGACATAGAACTCGATGGTTTCATTTTTAAATTTAAACCCTAAATTAAATTGTGGTTTTATGTGTTGAAATGTGCTATTATTTTATCCTATGATATTATTTAATATCTAAATCATATATTATGATATATATGATCGAAAATTACATGAGTATCAATAATGGGTGTAATTTATATTTTTAATCCTATTTTTCCAAATTGAACTCGATAATTTCGAATGTATACTTAGGATGATTTAATTATTTTATGTCAGATTATATATCTATGATCATGTATGATATATATTATGTATTAATGTACAAAATTAAAATAAATCAGCCTAAACACCCCCATGCCGCCCATCATCACCAAACAAGGCATGCACCCTTTTAAATGGCAATGCATGAAGAGCTCATTTAACACTCTTAATCATCACTTATACTCTCCCAGGTCTGCGATTCCCATTTTGGCTAAAATCGAGAGAGAGAGAGAGAGGAGATGATAGGTAGACTCTTCACTTCAACACCCTCTCATTATACACCTCAATTCATTTTGAACTCATTTCACTCACTCCCTCTCCCTTTTCGCCCCAAACGCGAGAGCACCTCTCTTTTCGAAAATCCTCTTCTTCCTTCTCCATTTCTTCACAAGCTTTGGTACCATACATTCTTCTTGGACTCCATAGCTATTTCAAGGTAAATGAGACACCAAAGCTTGATTCTTATCTTCTTGGTTAAAATAAACTGCTTTTATATATATGTATATGTGTTGAAAATCTTGTGTATGTATATACATGTGTTTAATGTTCTTGAGCATGAGCTAGTGTTTATATTTTGTTCATGATGTTTTATTTACAAAAATATGAGCATATAAGTTGCAATGAACATAGGTTATCATATATGACATGTTTTTAAGGATTTAGCATGTATAGGTAATTTTGAACCATAGTGTACATGTTAATATTATTTTTGAAAATGTGTAAAAATGTTTTATGATGACCGAATGTTCTTAATATGTTTTTAGCATGGATTATTGTTATATAATGTGGTTAGAACACATAGGATTTTATTTAGAAATTTTTGAAAACCTTAGGTTATTTTTATGATATTACCGTGAGATATATATGTATGTACATTGGTGTATAATTTTTATTTCAAGCATGTATTGACTTTTTAATGCTTTAGAACCTTGATTACATGTTCTATTAATTATTTAGAATTTTGAAAACCATATGCTTGATTTTTGATTAATACGTGAGCTTATAAGAAATATAGGTTGGTGTATGATTTTATTTTAATCATGCGTGTATTAATGCTTTAGTATATTGTTTATGTGTTGTATGAATTTGTTGAATTTTTGAAATCAAATGCTAATTTAAATCAAATAAACCGTGAGCTTCAAGCTCTTGAAGGTGATGATTTAATTAGTTTTGAAAAATATTATGATGTTATATTAGTATACTATAGTGTATAAATATAGTATATAATTGTTGAATTTTGAAAACCAAAACCATAAATAATCAAAAAGCGAGAGCATTGAGCTCCATATGGTGATTATTTCAAATGGTTTTGTTGATGTTATGATGTTACAATGTTATAGTATAATGTTTAATCATATTAGAATTTATTTAGAATTTTTAGAAATTGTTTGATAATTATTGGTAATTATCTGAAATTACCGTGAATATTACTATATATTGTTGAATGAATGGTTATGATGAACTATAGGTTATATTTGTGACATATATTGATGGGATATTATACTATTTGTATATCAATTTTGAGAATTTTTGATAATTATTCCATATTTAATGGAATTACCAATTATATATATGATATATACTAATAAATGACAAACAATATCATATGGATTTTATAAATTCATATTCTGGACCATAGTGTATAATAATACACTATATTAATTTAGAAAAATTTCAAAAGTCATTTAGTAATTTTTAAATTAATTATCGAGATTTTAGATAATTAATAAGGATTTTAAATCCTTTTTAATTCTTTATTAATAAATTATATGTCTAATTAAAATTCTGGACATATTTGAATTTTATAAAATTTTATAAACATAGATTGCTATGTTGAGACAAACGCTTATTTAATAACGCTTTTTTAAATCGAAAATACTTGTTTTATTATTAAAAGGATTAATAATTGAAAATTATTTAAAGTCCTGAACGTGATAAATCGAGAAATAGGACTTTACGATTTCAAATCGATCAAATTCGATTTATAAACGAAATAGAAGAAACTTATTGAAAGTCAAAATTGTGACTTTATTAACCAAGTGTGACTTTCATTGACTTTTTAACAAAACTACGATTTATCGATAAAACGTTATACGCTTAAGATATACTAATTGAGTATGACACCTCATTAGTAAGAAAAGGTTTCACAAATGAAACAGATATCGAAAAGCGATTTATACGTTGAACGATCTCCGAACGAGAACAATTCAATTATATACGATTGAAACGACAATTCATGAGGAATTCAGTTACATCGAAATAAGATATCAAGTTTATCTTAGCTTTTGAAAGTCTCGAGAGACTTGAGCGACGATCTAAAGCCTCGCCAGTAGCGGTGACGAACGCGCTCGGATATGACGTACGAACAAACCTAGACTCAATTACAACGAACCCTAGTCCGTGGGCTTACTTTTCAAACAAGATGTGACTTTGCTGTTCTTCCAAAATGAATTCATTTACAATGTTTATTTTCAACTTGATAAATGTTTATTACATTACCGCCAAAATATTCCTTTGTGTATGGATCCTATCTCGAGCCTGCAGTAGGGCGATGGTGGAACTATATTATGACAAGTTATGTATTTGGTCGCGCCAACCTTTTAAATGTCGGTCCGTGGATGATAAATGCCCGCTAGGATTTGTGAAGGTTGGAACTATTGCTATGTTAACATATGCGTGAGAGCGATCGTTGTCCGACGGATTACGGCGGTCACGGCGTCAGACGGAGGCCTCCTCTCGACGTTTAATTTTAATATCTATGAATTGTTACTATGAGATACGGACCATACACAAGAAAATGCTCGGCGAGCTATGTTTATGAACTGAAAATGTGGTAAGCAGGCATTTATAAAACCTCGCGACTTACTCGATATCGGCGTAATATTATATCAAATGTTTTCGCATAAGTCCACCGAGTGCAATTTCATGCCCCGCATGTTTGTTTTAAACGCAGTTGAGCTTCGATGATGGATGGGGAATGTGTTGAGGAGTCGGTGTCCTCGACCAATTTATCTAGAATTTGTGGTTTTAACCTCGAATGCATATATCGTCATATGTATTCACACACTTTCCACGCTACACTCGAACTCATTTATTTATGCTTTATGTATGAACTATTGAGGTCCATCGGACCATGGTTAAGATTTTGGGGTCCGATGGCTAACCTTCAATCGGTATGACATTATCTTATATTATGTTCGAGCATGCTAGTTTATTGTTGTTATGCATCTTTATTTTAGCCGTGTAACCCTAAAATACTACTCCAGTATTGTCAGCCTCCACGTCGGGTACGGAGGGGTGTGAAGTCAAAACAAAGAATCGCATATACGGACTTCCTAGGTCAAGCGAAAATCAAGCTGACAATATTCACAAATCTAATATAAATTATTTAAATTTAAAACAAGTTAATCAAGAAAAAGTGGAGAGTTAACAAGCTTAACAAATATCATTGTAGATAAAAATAAATTATATCACATGACATATCACATATTTTATTTGAATCGGTAATATAAAGATAATTTTAACAGTATATCTTTAACAACAAAGGGTGGACATGTGTTCTTATTTGTAAATAAACTAGTTTCTATTTGATCCGAAATCTCTCTCCATCTATCTCATTATAGATAAGAATTAAAATTAAATTTAACCATCGATTATTTAAGATTGACGGACATCATTAATATTGAAAAAAATTCGACTAATTTAAGATACATTATCCTAGCATAAGGTAGTATTCGGCAAATCAATAAATTATATTTGCATAAGTCGAGTAGTTGTATGAATAAAGTATATGTCGATTAATGCAAGATTTTCACTGACTACAGAGTGAGTTGATTTTTGTTTAAATATGGTTCAATTGTTAGTTGTAACCGCTCAATTAAAGGATCAAGGTGATAAATATTTCTTAGTTCTTAATAAATATATAGTTCACATTTGATCTAACCTCATAATATATATAATATGGATCAAGTAAATATCTATTTTTTGTAAAACCTAATAATTCATGTGTTTTAAGTACAAAGTTAATGCACTTTATGTATAAGTGATCGACTATATATTTGTAACAACCCACTATCCCTAAGGACTCTTAGTGGGACCATTACTCGTGATGAGGATTAAAAGAGGGAAAGAAAATGGATATAAATTGTGAGACATATATCAAAAACATCTCAAAACCTCAAAGTTGTGGAGATCAAGGTAAACATAATTTACATACTAGAATAGCCCATCGATCTTTAACAAAATGGTTCAAGTGATCCGAGGAATCTAATTTCTAATCAAAATATAAATTAGTCTTCTTACATGAAAACATGTGAGGTACACATATGAAGATGTTCACTCAAGGCTCTACTATCAAGCGACAACAGATTCCTACTAGTCAACACCGCCCATCTCATCACCACTCAACTGAACATGTAAAACATAATCGATGAGTACAAAGACTCAGTGGACTTATGCAAAAGCATATATGCTAAATCAATTTCATTTGAATACACGTAGTTTTATTTGAAAGTTCGTGCTTACTAAAATTTTCTATCATTTTCCATAAACTTGTGCATAGACATATTTAATGTTTGTATGATCCATATCTAACTCAGTCTTGCACCGTAGAAAGGCCTCTTCCACACGCCGTGATCGGCCGAGAATAACCCTTCAACACATCGTCACCGTAATAGCTGAGCAAACCTTTCAAGAACACAATTACCCTTAGTGTACACGTTAACCCTTGCTAGAATTCACGTCTAGCATAGGATCCGAATTGATTAAACTTAAGTCTGGTGACAAACACGATGGATCCACATATAAAACAATAAAACTTTGGAACATTAAATCGTAGCATCTCATCATTATTTTCTCAAAATAAAGCATCAGAAATAAAGACTTTCATTTCAAAGAAAACATCATAAATTAAACATTTTCATTTTATGTTATCCTCAAGAGAAAAGTCCACAGCATCTCTTCTCAAAACGAGTTTGTTTCTTTACTGTGCTCCACCTTTACATAAGAAACTAATTTAGTACGCTGGTCGCATATTTGGTAATCGCTATAAATTAATGGAACTCGATAGCTTTTAAATCTTATCAAGTTGATTAACTAAATATAGTCCTTCTAAGGCTTTGTATTTTTAACCGCTTGGTTGTATTTTATCGAAAATTCTAACTTATAAACTCTCGTTTACCGAGAGCGAAACATCACTTCAAACCTCAAAATAACAATTTACCAATCATTTGAATTAGATTATTCATTTCCGATAAAATGATTTAAATTATGAAATCAATTATTATAAAGAGATATTTCTATATCTTTAATTGTCCACAAACTAGTTTATCTATTTAGAGAAACTCATATTTATACTAGATAAAACATTACTATGTCCGTTAAAATAACTCTACTCACCACTAACATGCTTCATGCATTCATACTTTAATCAAGTCATTTCAAACTTCAAACTAATGCATATTCTCAAAATTCACATCAAGAACAATTAACTTGCATAATATGCTCTAATTCTAATTTATTACTTATCATACTCAATAAATCTCATAAATTCATTTTAACATTCAATCATGCCCATATGTATATATATATATATATATATATATAACACTTATATTTCAAATTGTATCGTCACTTAGCAAAAGCGTTTCAACGTAGAAATATTATATCTCATTTTAAAATGCATAAATTCATAGCATATCCGTAATATCCGAAGATTTAAATACTAATTACGATATTAAAACTCAGAATTGTGGTTTCACGAAATAATGGAATTAGTAATATATCGAATAATGATTTTATTAATTACAGTAATGAATTCTATTTTATATTCACAAAGAATTGTGAATTAAGGAATAGAAGTTTATAATGTGTTTGGTATAATTTTAACGTCGATGAGTATCGATAGTTAAAATTTTGAGAAATTCCCTAGGTAAGCTTAAATTTAATTCCATTATTAATGGAGTAATTTAATAAAGTGACTAAACTTTATTACGACCATTTTGAGATGAGTCGATAATTAACGCTTGAAGAGCGTTTCAAAGCGTTAACGCTTTAAGATGAATAGAAAAATGAGATTAAGGATCAAGGAATTATAATATTTAAATTACTATGATTATTATATGTAATTAGAGTATTATTTAGCATTAAAACAATGCTAGAACATTAAGGATTAATTATTGAACAATGTACTATTTTGACACCTAATTCGAAAATTAGGGTTTTCTTGAAAGAAATGATACTAATAATTTTTCCTATGATATAATTTATCATCTAAAACTTATATTATGATATATATATATATATATATATATATATATATATATATATATATATATATATATTTAGCATGAAAATTAATTATATATCATGCATAGTGGAATAACCGTGAGTTTTTTTTGTGTGTAGCATATTTACGTAAGTTTTGTATTTGCCTTTCTATGGTGATTAAATCATGCAAGGGGATATGTAGTGTACACATTAACCTAGTAAAATCAGTGGATGTGTGCTAGGTATAATAGCCTGTATTAGATGGAAGAATTGAGGTTGGAAGCTTACACACAACTCTAAGTCATGATGTATTCTTATATTTTGGGAAGTGTATTTGTGACTAAATATATGGTAAGACAAGAATAAAGTAAATACTCCTATTTGTTCAGAAGGAGCCGATGGCAATTGCCCCAAATTCATAGATATTTCATTGTTTTGTTCAGAGGAATGAATTGTGTAAGACATAGTAAGTGGATGACATATACATGGTGAGTCATGGGAGAAAAACTTGGTTTTCCTTATGTGTGTGAGATAGCGACGCTATTGTATCCAAAGCAATGAATTAATTTGTTTCACAAGAAAACTTTATGCTAGTTAGTATGGGTGATGTAATGAATGTGAGTCATAAAGAATAATTGAAAGGCTCCCAAATTGCTTGGTAAGTATAGAGAGGACCGAGAGAGAGATAGTGAGATAGATAGTGTTTAATTTCAATTACTTAAGTCTTTACTTCTAAGACAAGAATCATTCTCTCTCATTCCCAACCAAAGAATACGTGAGCTTTTCTTGGAGAAACTTTGAGTTTTCATCTCTTTAACTCACCAAAGCTTGATACCAAATCATTCCACATAAAATCAAAGTCTAAAAGGTTAGGTATCGACGAGCTTGATTATACCTAAGTTTTTAATTTTCTAAGGGTTAGATTAAATTTTCAAGCATGGTTATTAATTATGATTTATGCTAAGCATGATATGTGTTTGTTTATAATGTGTATAAGGATGATCTCTAAGCATATAGCATGTTTAGAATTAAATTGACATGCTATGAAATTGTATCAGTATCGAAAATTCATGAAATATGCTAGGTTGATGTACAATTTTAATTTAAGAAATGTAATAGCATGTTGTTGATCTAGGGTATTAATTAGTGATATTGGAATTTACTAGAATTTTGATGGATATATGCTCCATTTTGCACGAGGACCGAGGGCTTCTAAGCTTGATTAAGGCATGATTATGTTGATTCTAGTATGATGTTATGATGTATTAGTGTTACACTATAGTATATAAGCATAGTGTAATTTAATGAATTTTATAAAATGTTAGTATATAGTTTGATGAAAATCGAAACCATGAACATTATACCTTTAATGTAGAAATGATATAGTTGACTATAGGTTATAAATATGTTATAAATTAATGTTGGGACCTCAGTATAAATTAACTAGAATTTTAGAAATTATTCGACAATTTTGAGACAAAACACAAGTGAGCCTTAAGTTTAATATAGGTGATGTCAATTTTCCTATAGTTAATGTTAATACATAATAGTGATCTATGATAATATATACGCTATATGAATTTAGAAGAATTTTGGGAGATAATTAGAATTTTTAAGCTTAAGGCATGAGTTGAATATATATATTAAGGATTTTAAACTTAATATCAAGAAAATAATACATTATATTCTAGAAATTAATTTAGACATATTAAAATTTAGAAAATTTTATAAACATAGAATACTATGTTTATGACTAAATGTTATATTAAATAACGTTAGAAATGAAAAATAATGTTTATAGAATAAGTTAATTAATATTTAAGAAAATATTAATGAAGTTTATCGATTTGCGTGAAAATCGAGAATTAAGACTTATGAAAAGAAATCGATTGAGAATCGATTTAGGAAATAAGATATTAAAAATATAGATATTGAAAGAATTAATAAAGAAAAGTCAAAATGTTGACTTTTGAAATCAACGTATGAAATACGTGATAATACACTAATACGTGTAAAACGACTATTATATAAGAAAATCTCATTTGTAGAAAAGATTTCAAAATTTAAATCTTTATATCGAAAAAGCGTAGATATCGTTAAATGTTTAACCTAAAGGTTAAATGAAATAAGTGAACATATCTCAAGACAGAAATGTTTTCAAAATACTGTGATTGAACGATGTATTGAATTCGTAAGGAATTCAAATTATATTGAGTAAGTTATCAAAGTTTATTCTAAACTTTGAAAATCTCAAACGTGACCGACGTCTAAAATAGTTTTTACGTAGGTTGAAGGAGGCGTGATCGCGAGTAGGAATCGTATTTTGAGAAATCGTACCGGTGGGCTTTACTATACCAAAAAGTAATGCGGTTATTTATGATGATTTCTTGAAATGAGCGTCTTTATTGAGAAATGATGATGAAATTACATCCAAAATGTTTATGTTTTATGTATATCCTATCCATGAATGAATGAATGATGAATCGTTGTTGGGTCGCCCAACTTATCGAAAATCGACTATCGGATCCTATGCCGATGCAGAATACCGGCAGGATTAACGTGTACACCAAGAGTGATCGTGGCCGAAGGAACATCTTCGGGCCACAACGTCCGTAGAAGGAGGCTACTTCACGACGCCAGATGAGTTTATGAGACATATACGAGATGATATGGATCATACATACCAGAAAATGCTCAAGAGCGATGTTTATGAAAATGCCAAAATATTTAGTAAACACGACTTTTAATTAAAACCTGTGTTACCGTGATAGAGGCGGTAATTTAAATTTGATAAAAATTTTGCAGAGTCCACCGATAGTGTATCTTGTACTCACCGCATGTTTGTTTTAAACTGTGCGAATTGGATGCTATGAGCTGTTGCATGCGACCTTGACAATGACATGTTAAAACTTGAATACACATCGCATATGTGTATTCACATGTTTTTCCGCAGAGTAGATTAAGTTTATGTTTTTGATGATGCATGAATACCTTCGATCATTGAAATTGTTTTGGATCCGTTAGGTTTAAGTCTCACTTGTAAATTATGCTGTAATGTATATAACGTGGAGTTTCTTAATTTACTGATGTATGTCCCATAAGCCTTGATTAATTGTCTTTCGATTCCCGATTATTGTTCCAAGTATAGTCCTCTTTAATCCGCCCTAGATTAGAGTTTTTTGTAATATTCCAAAGAAACAAACATGCGATTACGGATTCTAAACCCGTAATTGTGGTTTTGCCAGATATAAATTTTTACGACATCGAATATTGTGATTTCGATGCAATATCGCTATAACGAATTCCTTTCATAATTAACTAAGGATTGTGAATTATAGGATGATATATTACAAATGAGTCGTCAATATATTTCACGCCAATCGCGATCGAATCGCCATTTTATGAAATTTTCGAGCAAAGAAAGCTTGGAATAAATTTCATACTAATTTTATAATAAAGGAATATATTTATAAAGTAAGTACGAGCTCTACCACCATTTTGAGATGAGTCGATTTTGAACGCTTGAACGTTAACGCCAACGCCTAGTACGCTTTGTAAATGAGTTTAATGCTCAGAAATTATAATAATTAATTTCTATTATTATTTTATACAATTTCAGTATTATTAATTATTAAAATCGAATTTTAGTTATTAAAATTGATATTTTGAATTAAGTTTTCAGAAACCCTAAGTTGATAAACTATGGTTTTCATATGAAATGATACCAATAAATTATCATATGGTATCTGAACTATATGTTATAATATATGAGTATTATTAAGCTATGAAATCAATTTTTACATTAAAACTCGACAGATATTTATAATTTTCAAACCCAATTTTTAAAATTAGGTTTCAAATGCATGAATTAATGCTATAATTTTATCCCGTACATTATTTAACATCTAAATCATATATTATGATATATATGATCAAAATTACATGAGTATAAATAATAGGTGTAATTTATAATTTATTCATATTTTTCCTAATTATCACCTGTGATTAATAAGCTATATGTCGGATTTAATTATTTTATGATCTGCATTATATATCTATGATCATGTATGATATAGACAATGTATTATAGAACAAAATGGAATTAAATCAGCCCTAACCCCCAAACTGCCGCCATCACACTCACTCCACCATGATTGTCACCTCCCTAATACCCAATGCAGGAGAGCCTTTCAGCCTACACTCATCATCACCACACTCTACACACTCAAGTCATTATTCCTATTGTAGTGTGTGTGTGTGCAGAGAGAGATATACATGGGAAACTCCTCATACACTTCATTACACTCATTACACACCTCAACTCTACACTACTCACAAAATCCTCTCCATTCTCTCTAAACTGGAAGAAAACCGGAGCCAAGTCCTCATTTTTTCGAAAGTTCTCATCCATTTTCTTGTCCATTTCTTCACCCAAACTTGATATACTATATTGTTCTTGAGATCCTATACCATTTCAAGGTAAACCAAGGCACCATAGTACCGATTCCATCTCCATTTTGCTAAGAAAATCGAGAGCATGCTTATATATACAAGGTGTGTTTAATGCTATATATATATATATTTGTGTATGTTTAAATGTTCTATGAACGAGCTATGGATTAATGTTGTTCTTGATGATTTATTTCAAATATATGTGGATATATATGTTAGAATAATCATATGGTATTGCTTATTAAATTTTAGAACGGATCTAGTGTATGTTCATGATTTTCAACCAAATGACATGTTGAAATAATTTTCAAAGCTTTACAAAATCATGTGATGATGACCGATCTTTCGTTAATTTGGGAGTGGATTATTATTCTATATCATGTTTAGAGTTCATGTATTATTTTAGAATTTTGAAAACCCTAGCTTAAATTTTTGAGAATACCGTGAGCATATATACATTGAATGTTTGTATGATTTTTATTTTAATCATACAATGGCATATTAATGCTTTAATATATTGTTTATGTATTGTATGATTTTGTTGGAATTTTGAAATCAAATACTAAATTGAATAAAAATCCAAGAGCTATTGTCAACAAGCGTGATGATTTAATTTGGTTTTGATGAATGTTTTAATGTTATAATGTTGTATTATAATGTATAAATATAGTGTATAATTATTAGAATTTTAGAAATCAAATACCTAATTTAAATCAAAACCGAGAGCACTATGCTAAGGTGATGATTTAATTGGTTTTTGATGATTAAAATGTTATATTAGTATATTATAGTATATACATAGTATATAATTGTTGGAATTTTGAAACCAAAATAAAATTTATCAAAAACCGAGAGCTTACAAGCTCATATGGTGATGATTTCAATTGGTTTGGTTGATATTATGATGTTACAATATTATAATATAATGTTTAATCATGTTATGATTTAATTAGAATTTTAGAAATTATTTGATAATTATTGGTAATTAAATCGAAATTACCGTGAATATTGTGGAATGAATGTTCATGATGGACTATAGGTTATATTTATGATATATATTGATGTTGGATGTCATACTATGTGTATATTAATTTTGGGAATTTTGGATAATTATTCCATATTATATGGAATTACCTAATTATATATATATATGTAAATATACAAATAAATGACAAACAATATCAAATGGATTTTAAAAATTATATTCTGGACCATAGTGTATAATAATACACTATATTAATTTAGAAATTTTTTCAAAAGTCATTTAGTATTTTTAGCTAATTATCGAGATTCGATAATTAAAAAGGATTTAAAATCCTTTTAATTCAGCTTTATTAATAAAATATATGTCTAATTATATTCGTACATATTTGAAATTTAAAAAATTTATAAACATAGTTTACTATGCTTGAGACAAACGCTGGGTTATTAACGCTTTAAAAAAATACGCTTTTTAATTAAGAGGATTATTTAAACTAACTCATTTATAAGTCCTTCGATTTACGTGATAATCAAGAAATGGGACTTTACGATTTTAATCGATCGAATTTTCGATTTATCAATAAAATGGAAATAAATTACTATTAGAAAGTCAAAATTGTCGACTTTGTCGACTGAGTCGACTTCGCTTTTAAAGTCAAACGTCATTTATTATACGCTCGATAAATACGCCAATACACGAAGATGTACTAATTGAGTATAATAATTATTAGTAAGAAAAGATTTCACAAATGAAACCTTATCAGAAACGTGTTCATACGTTAAAACGCTAGTTCGTATGCCAGAAACCAAATAGTCGAACGATCTCTGAATCCAGAACAATTCAATTAAATAACGATTTGAAAGCATATCAATTCATTTGAGGAATTATTACATCGATATAAAATATCGGGTTATCTTAGCTTTGAAAGTCTCAGAAGACTCGAGCGACGCATTAAAGCCTCGCTTTTTCTAAAGGTGTGACGCAAACGCCGATCGGATATCGACGCATTTAACAAACCTAGACTCGATTTACAACCATAGTCCAGCGGCTTTATCTTCAAAATGGGGCCTTTTCACCCCACTAAGATGTGACTTTCATCGTTATTCCAAAACGAATTTTTTACAATACTTATTCTACAACCGCTGACAAATGTTTTACATTACCCGCCAAAATATTCGCTTTGTGTAGGATCCTATCTTTTGCCCGGTAGGGCGGGCGATGGTCGAACTATATTACGCAGTTATGTCATTGGGTCGCGCCCAACCTTTAAATGTCGTCCCGTGCGGATGATAAATGCCTCGCCGGGATGAAGGTTGGAACTATCGCTATGTTAACATATGCCCGTGAGAGCGATCGGGCTCACGAGCGGTCACGGCCGTAGATGGAGGCCTCCTCTCGACGCTTAATTTTTATCAGTTATGAATTGTTACTATGAGATGGACCACAACCAAGAAAATGTCGCCGAGCTATGTTTAAACCGAATGATTTGGTAAGCAAGGCATTTTTAATTAAACCGACTTACTCGATATCGGAGTTTATTATCAAATTTTCGCACGAGTCCACCGAAATTTCTTTTACTTAGCCTGCATGTTTGTTTTAAACGAGTGTGTGAGCTGATGGGACGATGGAGGATGTGTTGAGGAGTCAAAGGTCTCGATCGCTTATTTAGATTTGTGTTCACCAATACATATGATCATATATGTATTCACACACTTTCCGCCGCTAAACTCGAACTCTTTACTTTACGTCATGAATTATTAAGGTCCATCGCACCATGGTAATTTTTCGTCCGATGGCTCAAACCTTTAATCATTAGATATCAGAATATCGAAACTATCGAGCATGCTAATTATCGCTGATATGCACTTATCTCACTGTCTCCATAATACTATTCTTAGTATTAGTCACCCCAGTCCGGTCGTCCGGAGTGGGGGACACGTTATAAAGGGGTCATCGTAGCATCTTTGATCCAAAACCTTCTTTTAAGTCAAGTCTAGATCGAGTCACAACTTCAGAGATCACCGACTATGCTCAACACTCCATCACATCAAGCTCAATCGAGACGAGGTAAATGGTTTCTTCCCAAGTTTTGAAAGTGAAAGTTGAAAGTGAAAAGAAAGTTGAAATTGAAAGTTTTGAGAAAAGGATTAAATCATATTTTGAAAAGTAATAAAAGTTGAGAAGAGTTATTTGAGAAGAAAGTTTGAGCTGAGAATGAAAGTTATGAACAACATTTCAAAGAGAGTTTCCTAGTAATATAAGAACAATACATTTATATGTAAAAGGAGATATGAGAACAAGCTAACAAAGGATATGAGATCGTAGTTTGCAAGAGAATGGGAACAGCTTGACATTGAAATGTCAAAATGGATTGTTGAGTTTTTTTAAAGAACAGAGAACAATGAGTTATGTTATGATTAATAAATTTTGTTTAAAGTCTCACAGCTTGTATTGATAATGGATATGCTATCCCGTAAGAACGAGATCTATAAGTAGCATGATCACTTTTGCAAAAGAACATAGAAATATGAGTTAGAGGAACTTTATCTCACTACAAGAATTATAGCAAGTAGTGTTTTCGAAGAAAAGTCAAAGAGAACAACTCAAGTTTTCAATGTAAGAATGACGAAATCAAAAGAGGAACCAAAGAGCAAGATGTATGGGTGTGATATGGAACATAGAAAGCTAAACAAGAATTTGAACAAAGCACACACGAGGCGGAAATACGCATGCCCAACCGGCATGGCTTGCATGCGCGCGGGCGCGCAAACAAAAACTGCTGCAGTGTTTTGTATTAACTCGTTTCGCTTGAACTCCTTTTGCAACGGTTTTCACCCACGCACTCTATCACAACGAAATTTATTTTGTATGAAGGATAAAATCTTAAATCCTTCTCCAAAATTCATGAGAGACAGTTGAAGTCAGACTTGAAAATTTGTTTAGAACAAGGACTTTATAGAAGGAAAAGAATTTAGAAAGTTGTTCGAGAGTAAGACTTCCTAGTAACATAAGTGGTACTATGATGCATACGAACATAAGACCCTTGTCAGAACATTTATCCGCTTATCGATATATTTGTTCTATCCGCTAATGATATGCTCGATTTGTCCGCTACCGTATATGACTAGATTTACTTGTGATAGATTGTTTGTGTTAGATGGCAAGGACGCTATACTGCAAAGAGGAGATTAGCTGCTACACCCGAGGAAATTATTCGATCATACCGCACGATAAGATGTGTTGGGCTATAGCCGAGAGAGTTTTGATGCACCTCCGTCCCCGGATGGATGCACGCGGCGGGCGACCGACGCTGATAAAGCGTTTGACCGATTTCGGATCGAGAATTATGCAAGAGATATCAGTCGACTACGCTCATCGAATGATGGTAATACGACTTGATTGCAGTTACCATTATCAACCATTTGAACTATGTCCACGCAGAATAGAATTGCACCCGAGGGCCGTATGCCACCATGAAAGTATAGGGCGTGATGTCACCGTAATGGTCAGATGCGGAAGTTCTACGAAGTCGATTTTGTGATGCCAAGATATCCGAGGATCGACGACCACATGTGGAAAGGCATCGAGACGTAACATTGGGAATGCCGGATTTTCCTTCTCTCACAATCGACACCCAACGCGAATACCACTTCCGCTCTACCACCGATGTCAAGACCGCCGCCTCTGGAGCCCTATCCTCAAACGACACGATGAGGGTTTGGTGCACAAATGAAGACGGATGAGAACCCGAGGAAGGAGGAGGACCAACGAAGACGAATAAGGATATGGAAAACGGTGATGATGACAGTTTGACTGAATGGTAGGAAGCAAGAACAACAATAATAATGGAATAACGAATCGCTCAAGAAATACGAGTAGATGTTTAGTAATGTTAAAGTAAGGATAGAAACATAATACTTTGGTAATGCTTGTAACCAAGTAAGATAGTCCATAAAGGTTTAAGTTAGAAAGTATCGCTTTATGTACTTAACTTCCTTTTTAGCTCGATGATTTGTACGTACGCCTTTGAAACATTTCTCCATATATGTACGATGACCCTAGATGGGCTTTTATGACAAATGAGTACGAAAAGGATGAATCGCTTATTAAAGTGTGTTTTGATAAGATTGCATAAAGATGTTATGTGAGTATAAATTGCGATAAACGTTATACCAATGCTAATTACATCTTTGCAATATCGTAATGCCACCAAGACGTGAACCAGAGGGGAATGGAGGAAGAGGTAGAGGGAAGAACCACGAGCGAGGAGGAGATATCGTGCACCCCACCTCCACCGATCGTAGGTCGAAGAACCTCTCAGGCGTAATCCGCCACGCTCAATGGAAAGGGAAGCCCGAAAGCCGAACAACGGGTAAGGGCAATTGAGAATTTTCGATTTTCTTTTGCCGCAACACACAAGAACGACTATCTTGTGTTGCTTTTCAACTCAACGACCTGCCGACCAGCGGGCAGAAGAAAGACATTAACCCGTAATAAATGGATTTCTTCACTTGGGAAGATTTAAGACGTAAATGTATGAAAATACATTCCCAAGAACTATAGGGAAGAGGAGTACGAATTTTTCAATCAGGTAGAGAAAATGTCGGATCGAGACGACTGCCTTTTGTGATATGTCAAGGTATGCCCGGATCATGGACGACATGAAAATGTCGAAAATTTAGATCGGGACCAAGGCAAGATAAGGATGTCTCTTGCCACCATGGATTGACATATACTCGAGCTCTTAGTCGAGCGCTAGATATTGAGGCGAATGCCGAAGACAAACCCGCACCACTCATGTGAAAAATGTTGACAAAGGTAAAAGAAATGGAATGAAACCACAATAACAATGTCAACCGAGGAAATTTCAGAACCAAGCAACAAAAAGCCATGCAAGGAAACGGGTTCAAGGCAGGTATGGATAAAGCCCGATTTTCCACACCGACGGAGGACCACCGAGCAAATGAGGATTCCTCCCGCCCAAAGTGTAATAGACGCACATGGGGTATGTCTAGCGGTAATGGGTTGCTATAAATGTATGCTAAAGGCCACTATGCAACGAATGCCCCGGATTCCGCCGAAACATGGGAAGAGCAAACCAACAAAGCCACACCCAACCACCGAGGGCTATACAATATCACCAGACGTTAAACAATGACAAAGAACGCCAACAAGAACCACAGAGACAGCAGCAGCGCATAGCAGCACACCTCCGACAACCACGCTCTCAAGCTAGAGCGTATGCTCTACGGGCAACAAAACGAACAAAACCGTGGCAACCTAGCAGGTATAGAACCCTTTTCAACATACCTATTATACTTTTTGTTCGACATGGTACTTCGTGATTCTTTCATCGTAAGAGCATGTCGATATGTTGGAACTTAGATCCGAACGAGTTAACTGAAATGAGAATCTCTCCACCCATAGGAGGAATTATGATTGTTACATGTTTGCTCGAACTTAGAGTCAACTAGATCACTTAAGGTTCTAGCAAATAACTGAACCTAATACCTATGGGCAATGAAGATATAATCCTAGAAATGGATTGGTTAGCGTAAAACCATTCCAAGATTCAGTGCAAGGAGGAAAACTTAATTTCAGTTCTCCGGACAGAAGTTCACGAATCAACACGGGAAAGAAAATCACGATCAGAGTCATCAAGGTAAGAAGAATGATAAACAAAGAAAGGAGGTGCTGCTTGTTTACTTAAAGGAGAAAATAAAGTGAGATAAAAGTCAAGATGTAGGGATTGTTAGAGATTTTCCAGTGTTTTTCCCAAAATTTACCAGATTACCCCGATAGAGCTGAATTCACCATCGACACGGAACCCTAATAAGCACCAATGTCGAAACCACCTACCGAATGGCTCAGGAACCGAAGAGTTGAAAATCCAATCAAGAGCTGGACCTAGGTTTTATCGCATCCATAGCCACCTCGGGACCGCCTTATTTTCACGAAAAGTGGTCCTCAATAAACCGACACTCAGAATAAGTATCCACCGCCAAAGGATAGTGACTTATTCGATCGCCACGCACCAGACGAGCAATTCCGAAAATGTCTTATTGTTTGAAGAAAGGTGTATTTCCAAACAATGTTGAACTTCAAATGAAGTCATGGGTGAAACTCATTATACTCATACCGCCACCCGTGAAGCACTAAATGTATCAAGACTTACGAAAGGGTCTGGTAGGAAGGCACAAAACGAGACGCTGCCCTTTGCAGTGTTGTCTCGTATGTCGAGAAAAGCATTGTATAAGACCCTACGAAAAGTCACAGCCTGTAATATCGAATGGGAATGGAAGATATAAAATAGATTTGATTATGGAGTTGCCAAATCGAAAAGAGGAACATCGCTATATGGATAATAGGATCGACTTACAAAGTGCGTAGCGCATTTTCTCGCCAATCCAATTTACTTATGGATACGATAAATTAATCCAAAGAGTACGTAAAAGAAATCAGACGCTCGCATGGGGTACCAAAACCTATCACATCGATAAGAGATTCCAAAGCACTTCGAGATTTTGGATTAGCTGAATGGGCACAAAATTAAATTTCAGACAAGGTTTCATCCATGCACCAATGAACAACGAAGCGACGATTAATATCATTCCATACGAAGCCTTATATGTAAAAAAAGTCGATCACCGCTTATTGGGACGAAAGAAGTGAGAGAAGAATTTTAGGCTCGCATGTAAATAAGATGATTGAGATCGTCGTCGATTTAAGTAGAGAAAAGAAGTCAAGATAGATAAAGGTCTTACGATACGCCAGATTCGAAGCATTTTGAATGTGGAGATAAAGTCTCCATCAAAAGGAATTATAAAGTTTTAAATATAAGGAAAATTGAGATCGCGTTCGACTTCATGAGATTCTAAAAGAATAGACCAGCATTGTTTACGATCGCTTTTCCACCAAGTTTGAGGTGGATGTTCTTCACGGTCGCAATTAAGAAAATACATGTACAAAAAAAAAAAAACACGTGATCCATCAAGACGACGTGATCCTCAACCCAATATGAGATGAAGAAGAACCACGGCTATCCTGACCGTAAGGTTCAACAAGCAGACACCATCTCTAGGAAAGTGTTGTAGAGACGCCATGACGAAGAGGCCACATGGAGCTGAGGATGCCATGAAGGAACGATGCCCAAATTTTTCTAAGATATGAAATTGGACTAAATTTCTTTAAGGTGGTAGAATGTAATATCCTGAAGATTTAAATACCCATATTATATTAAAAACTCGTAAATTGGGTTTTCAAATAATGGAATTAGTAATATATCGAATAATGATTTCGATTAATTACAAGTAATGAATTCTATTTTATATTTACAAAGAATTGTGAATTAAGGAATAGAAGTTTATAATGTGTTTTAAAGATAATTTCAACGTCGATCGAGTATCGATAGTTAAAATTTTGAGAAATTTTCAAATAAGCTTAGAATTTAATTCCATTATTAATGGAATAATTTAATAAAGTGATACAACTTTATTACGCACCATTTTGAGATAGTCGATAATTAACGTTTAAGACGCTTCAAACGTTAACGCTAGAGATGAATAGAAAATGAGATTAAGGATCAAGGAATTATAATATTTAAATTCTATGATTATTATATGTAATTAGAGTATTATTTAGCATTAAAACAATGCTAGAACATTAAGGATTAATTATCGAACAATGATTATTTTCAAAACCCTAATTAAAATTGGTTTTCAGAAATGATACTAATAATTTTTCCTATGATATAATTTATCATCTAAAACTTATATTATGATATATATATATATATATATATATATATATATATATTTAGCATGAAAATTAATTATATATCAATGCATGGAATAACCGTGAGTCTTTTTGTGTAGCATATTTACGTAAGTTTTGTATTCGCTTTCTATGGTGATTAAATCATGCAAGTGATATGAGCGTACACATTAACCTAGTAAAATCAGTGGACGTGTGCTAGTGTATAATAGCCGTATTAGATGAAGAATTGAGGTCAAGCTTATACACAACTCTAAGTCATGATGTATTCTTATATTTTGGAAGTGTATTTGTTGACTAAATATATGGTAAGACAAGAATAAAGTAAATACTCCTATTTGTTCAAAAGGAGACGGCAATTGTCCCCAAATTCATAGATATTTCATTGTTTTGTTCAAGGAATGAATGTGTAAGACATAGTAAGTGTGGATGACATACATGGTGAGTCATAGAGAAAACTTGGTTTCTTATGTGTGAGTGAGATAACCGACTGCTATCGTATCCCCAAAGCAATGAATTAATTTGTTTCAACCAAGTAAACTTTATGCTAGTTAGTATGGTGATGTAATGAATGTCGAGTCATAAAGAATAATTGAAAGGCTCCCAAATTGCTTGGTAAGATAGAGAGGATCGAGAGATAATGAGATAGATAGTGTTTAATTTCAATTACTTAAGTCTTTACTTAAGAAAAGAATACATTCTCTCTCATTCCCAAACCAAAGAATACCATGAGCTTTTCTTGGAGAAACTTTGAGTTTTTCATCTCTTTAAATCACCAAAGTTGATACCAAATCATTCCACATAAAATCAAAGCCGTTAAAGGTTAGGTATCGAACGAGCTTGATTATACCCCAAGTTTTTAATTTTCATGGTTAGATTAAATTTTCAAGATGGTTATTAATTATGATTTATGCTAAGCATGATATGTGTTTGTTTATAATGTATAAGGACGATCTCTAAGCATATAAGATGTTTAGAATTAAATTTGACATGCTATGAAATTGTATCATGTGTACCGAAAATTCATGAAATATGCTAGGTTGATGTACAATTTTAATTTAAGAAATGTAATAGATGTTGTGATCTAGGTATTAATTATGTGATATTGGAATTTACTAGAATTTTTGATGGATATATGCTCCATTTCGCATGAGGACCGAGGGCTTCTAATCTTGATTAAGGCATGATTATGTTGATTCTAGTATGATGTTATGATGTATTAGTGTTACACTATAGTATATAACATAGTGTAATTTAATGAATTTTATAAAATGTTAGTATATAGTTTGATGAAAACCAAAGCATGAACATTATACCTTAATGTAGAAATGATATATGTTGGACTACAGTGTTATAAATATGTTATAAATTAATGTTGGACCTCAGATAAATTAACTAGAATTTTAGAAATTATTTGGACAATTTTGAGACAAAACCGTGAGCCTTAAGTGTAATATAGGCGATGTCCAATTTTCCTATAGTTAATGTTAATACATAATAGTGATCCTATGATAATATAGTACGCTATATGAATTTAGAAGAATTTTGGGAGATAATTAGAATTTTTAAGCTTAATGTGAGTTCGAATATATATATTAAGGATTTTAAACTTAATATCAAGAAAAATAATACATTATATGTCTAGAAATTAATTTAGACATATTAAGAATTTAGAAAATTTTATAAACATAGAATACTATATTTATGATCAAACGTTATATTAAATAACGTTAGAAATGAAAAATAATGTTTATGAATAAGTTAATTAATATTTAAGAAAATATTAATGAAGTTTATCGATTTCGTGAAAATCGAGAATTAAGACTTATGAAAAGAAATCGATTGAGAATCGATTTACAAGGAAATAAGATATTAAAAATATGAGATATTGAAAGAATTAATAAAGAAAAGTCAAATTTGACTTTTGAAATCAACGATGAAATAGCTCGATAAATACACTAATACGTAAAACTTATTAATTATATAAGAAAATCTCATTTGTGAGAAAAGATTTCAAAATTTAAATCTTTATATCGAAAACGGTAGATACGTTAAATGTTTAACCTAAAAGGTTAAAATGAAATAAGTGAACATATCTCAAGACGAGAAATGTTTAGTTCAAAATACGCGAATCATGTATCAATTGCTAAGAATTCAAATTATATTAGAGTAAGTTATCAAAGTTTATTCTAAACTTTGAAAATCTCGAAAACGCTGACCGAGCATTTAAAATAGTTTTACGAAAAGTGGACGGATCGTCGATTTAGTAAGGAATCGATTGAGAAATCGACATGTCAAAGGGCTTTACTATACTCAAAATAGTAATCGGTTTATTTATGATGTCAAATGAACAGCCTTTATTGAGAAATGATAAGCCCACCGGACTATGGTTCGCTGAAATCGAGTCCTCAGTTTGTTCGCACGCTCGAATCCATAGTCTTTCACACTATTTTGAAAAAGCTTTAAGACGCGTCAAGTCTTTCAAGACTTTCAAAGCTAAGATAACTCGATATTTTATATCGACGTGAATCAATTCCTCAAATGAATTCGATATGCTTTCAAAACGTTATTTAATCAATTATTTCGTCCTCGAGAATGCTCAACTATTTTGCTTAACGCCCCGCTAAACGCTTTAACGTGAGCACGCCGATATAAGGATTTCATTTGTGAAATCCTTTCTAATGAGGTATTATACCAATTAGCACATATTACGCAGACACGTATTTATCGAACGATAATCGTATGTTTGACTTTAAAGTTAACGAAGTCAATCGTCAACAAAGTCAACATTTTGACTTTCCAATAGTAATTTCTTACTATTCGCTTTATAAATCGAATTTGATCGATTAAAACGATAGTCCCATTTCGATTTATCACGTAAATCAAAGGACTTATAAATGACTTTGCATTTAAATAAATCTCTTAATAATTAAAAAACGTATTTGATTTTAAACGTTAATAACCCAACGCTTGTCTTAAACATAGAAGACATGTTTATAAAATTTTTATAATTCAAATATGTCCGTAATATAATTAGACATATATTTTATTAATAAACTGAATTAAAAGGATTTTAAATCCTTTAATTATCGAAAATCTCGATAATTAGCTTAAAAATACTAAATGAGTTTTGAAAATTTTCTAAATTAATATAGTGTATTATTATACACTATGGTCCAGAATATGAATTTATAAAATCCATATGATATTGTTTGTCATTTATTAGTATATTTATATATATATATCGGAATTCCATATAATATGGAATAATTATCCAAATATTCCCAAAATTAATATACACATAGAATAATATCCCAACATCAATATATATCATTAATATAACCCATAGTCCATCATAAACATTCATTCCACAATAAATCTAAAATGCTCACGTAATTTCGATTTAATTACCCAATAATTATCAAACAATTTCTAAAATTTAATTAAATCATAACATGATTAAACATTATATTATGAGCATTGTAACATCATAATATCAACCAAACTAATTTAAATCGTCACCATATGAGCTTGTGTTTCGGCTTTTCGATTTTATTTTGCATTTGGTTTTAAAATTCTAACAATTATATACTATGCTTATATACTATAGTATAACAATATAACATCATTTAATCATCAAAACCAATTAAATCATCACCTTATGCACATAGTGCCTCGGTTTTTTGATTTAAATTAGGTATTTGATTTCAAAATTATAATAATTATACACTATGTTTATACATTATCATATAACATTATAACATTAAAACATTATCAAAACCAATTTAAATCATCACCTTGTCGAGCAATAGCTATTCGGTTTTTTGATTCAATTTAGTATTTGATTTCAAAATTCCACAAAATCATACAATACATATACAATATATTAAAGTATTAATATACCATTGTTCGATCAAAATAAAATCATACATAACATTCATTATATATATGCTCTCGATTTTTAAATAATTAAACATATGGTTTCCAAAATTTAAATAAATCATAGAACATATAAACAATACATTAAAGCACTAATATGTCATCACAAGCTTAAAATAAAAAGTATACATCATGGTACATATTAAGCTCACAGGTATTTTTTTTTTTTTTAAAATACCTAGGTTTTCTAAAATTTTCAATCAAAACCATGGACTCTAAACATGATATATAACAATAATCCATTCCCAAACTATTCAAGAAAATGTCATCAATGCATTTTGTAAAGCTTTAAAATTTTATTAAACATATCCTATCGTTCAAAATCATGAAGACATGCTAGATCCATTTCAACAACTTAATGTACAACCATCTATGCTCATCTAACATATATATTCCATATATTTTGAACTAAAACATCAAGAACAACATATATACACCATAGCTCAAACATAAGAACAAATAAAACATTCATATATATATAAAAGCAGCTGTAATTTTCAACCAAAAGGGATAAACTTTATACTATGTGGTTATTACCTTAGAATGGTATAGGTTTCAATGGACAAGGTATGGTATCCAAGTTTTGGTGAAGGAATGAAGAAGAAATGAAAGAAAATGAGAGTCAAAATATTGGGAGTTGCTGGGTCAATATGGGACGGGAGAAATAAAGAGAAAGTGTTGAAGATGAGTGTAATGGTCAGAGGAAGAGTCTCTCCTATCTCTCTCTCTACTCACCCACCACACACAATAGGAATTATGGCTGAGTGTAGAGTGTAATGATTGTAGTGCTAGAAAGGCTCCTCATGCATCGCCCATGGAGGTGCACATCAGCCTTGTTCGAGATGAGGCCGACGGTTAGGGCTCCAAATAGGTGGGATGATTTTTATTTTACCTTAATACATATATATATATTACATGATCATAGGTATGTAATACAAGTCATGAAAATAATTAAATCACAACATGTGCACAAATTAAATTACCGATAAATTTTGAAAAATAGGATAAAATGTAATTACACCTATTATTGATACTCATGAATTCGATCAAATATACATATATCATCATAATATATGATTTAGATATTAAATATATACATAGGATAAAATTATAGCATTAATATATGCATAGAAACCCTAATTTCAAAATTAGGTTTAAAATTATATATATGTATCGAATTAAATGTTAAAATTGATTTTATAGCTTAATAACACTCATATATATCATAATATAGTTTAGATACCATAGATAATTTAATGTGTCATTTCATGAAAAACCAAGTTTATAAACTTAGGTTTTGAAAATTCAATATCAATTTATGATTTCAATACTGAAAATTGATTTTAATAATTAATAATCTGAATTATATAAAATATAATAGAAATTAATTATTATATTTAGCATTAAACTCATTTTACAACGCCTCTAGACGCGACGCTCAAACGTCTCAAACGCTCAAAATCGACCATCTCAAAATGGTCGAGTAAGTCCATTACTTATAAATATATTCCTTTTAATAAAGGATAAGATGGAAATAAATCCAAGCTTCACCTTGTAGATTTCATGAAATGCGACGCTCGACATCGCGTTGACGTTTAAAATAATCGTGTAATCATTTCTAATATTTCATTTCCTAATTCACAATCCTTAGTGAATTATAAAGAATTCGTTATAACGATATCGTATCAAATATACAAGGTTCGATGTCTTAAAAGATTATATACGGAAAACCCAATTACGGTTTAGAAACCGTAATCGTATATTCTTTTCTGAATATTACATTCCACCCCTTACGAAAAATTTCGCCGAAATTTGTATACCTTAGAAAAAGATCGGGTATCCTTTTCCTTCTTCAAGCTCCCACGTGGCTTCTTCGTGGGTCTCCAAAGACTGACTAACGGAATCGACGTCTCGTAGTCGTTGGAACCTTTAGTCGAGGATTGCATTGGTTCCTCTTCGTAGCTCGCGTCGGCTTGAGATCACGCCGTCGGATCACGTGCTGTTCAACGCATTTTCGAATGCACGTGAAAAACATTATGACTTCCTAGGTTGGAAGAGCCAACCTATAAGCACTCGGACCTATCCTCTCTAGATCTCTATGGTCCTATAAAAGCGGGTCTAAGCTTCCTTTGTCCGAACCGACATCCTTTACTGGAGAGACCTTAAGAAAACTTTGTCTCCATCTCAAATCGTAGTCGGATCTACGCGTATCGAAGATTTTTGCTCATCTGAGCCTCTTATTATCTCATCCTAACTGACGATTCGATCATCTGCTCAACGCATCGTGCCCTATAACTTTTTTCTCACCGACTTCATCCCATAAAGGTGATCTACACTTTGCCATACAAAGCTCGATGGGGCCATGCCATCGCCGCTGTAGCTATTGTTGTAGCAAATCAATCGGGTAAAATATCTTCCCATTTTTACCGATCCAAATATCGTTCTAAGCATATCCTCTAACGCTTGATCGTTTTCCGAGCCATCGTGTGGTAATGGATCGATCGAAGTTTAATCTCCATTCTCTCGCAACTAATCCAAACTGGATGTGAACTTGGAGTCTCGATCGAGGTCGATTTGCACTCCGTAATCGTAAATTTCCTTACGCACCGGCCAACTTATCGATCCATAAGCTTGTAGTAAAGTGAGCACTTGTAAGTCTATCCTCAGTGGTTTCTCGATTTGTAACTTGTAGAATCGTTTCCATTTCCACCGTGGATTTCCAATGTGCATTTGAAGCTGTGTAGCTCATCTTTGACAAACAGCGTTAAGATGCTATGTCTCGCTTCAGCCTTCCCACAAAATTTTCCTTCTGGTACATTCGTTTTGCCGTCTGTGGGCGTCGAGCCTCACTCATGATTTCTTAAGCTTGCGTCGTGAGCATATCCTACCTTCAACAATAAAGGCGTTATCGTGCCTCTTGAAATTTCTGAATCCTTCGCACCTTAGTCTTTCTCGGATCTTTTCAACTTCTCCTCATCCTTTGTCTCGACAATTCTTTTCTTAGATCGATGTACGGAGTGTAATACGTACCACAATTGTCACGGTGTGGTTCAACCTCAATCTCATTCCAAACTCTTCAACGAGTTTTTCCTCGTACAAAGAGACATCCTAACTTGGTATGGCTTCTACCTGCGCACGGCACACATTCGCCGGTGATAGTTAATACCACATCGTAATCCTTTACTAATTCATAGCCATCTTCGCTTCGTATTCGATTCTTTGTTCAAGAAATACTTCAAACTTTTATGATCCGTGAAGATCTCACATCTCACACCATAGAGATGGTGTTCTCAAATTTTAGGCATGAACTCACTGCTAATTCCAAATCGGGGTGGGTAGTTCACGTGGGTCTGAGTTGCTCGGGATGCATAAGCTATCACCTTTCCTTCTTGATCAAACACAACCCGCCCGCCTTAGATGCCTCAGATAGACTACAACCTTTGTCCGCTGACGCTAGACATGCATCGGTCAATTTTTCCAGTATTTGGAAACTGCCTCGCACTCATCGGTCGAAGAACTTGATTCCTCCTGAGTAGTTATTGCCTGCAATTTTGGAGAATCCTTGATGAATCTCCTATATAACCAGCTAATCCTAGAAACTTCTAATCTCGTCTTGAGTCTTTGGTGATTTTCCGCATCGGCCTCTACTCGTCGGATCTCTTTATACCTTCACAGACACAATGTGTCAAGGAACATAACTCTTCACCAAACTCGCATTTGCTAAACTTAGCAAAGAGTCTTTCTCTAGTTTGCAAAACCGTCGAGATGTTCCTATGATCCTCTTCATTCTTTGAATAAATAAGGATATCATCTATGAAGACCAAAACAAACTTATCCAAAATGGATGAAATACTGCTCACGAGGGTCCATGAACACGGCGGTGTCATTGGTTAATCGAATGGCATAACTATGAATCATAGTGGCCATATTCGGTTCGAATGCGCTTGTACATCTCCCTGGATCAGACAATGAATATACCGACGCAATGATCAAGGCAGTTACCAGGTGTTTTTAAGTGTCATCTTATTTAGGTCCCATAACTGCGTATCCTCAAAGAACCATCCTTTCTTCACAAACTAAAGGCCCCCAGGCGAAACACTGGCTAATGAAATCCTAGATCCAAAAGCTCTTGGATTTGTTTCGACTCTTCAAGCTCTTTCCATATCCGCGACGACTGGGGCGATCACGGCTCCAAGTCGATGGTAAACTCTAGTTGTCTATCGGAGGTAGTCTGGTAGATTCTCGAAATCGTCAAAATTCTTGGGCGACTTGATGTCTTCTACCGGCTCGGGTTTATCTTCATCATTTAAAAACAAGGAATGCATGGCATCCTTCGGTTCATCGTCCTCCTGGCTTGTAGTCTCGATCATCCTTCTCTCTGCCGATCCGTGAAATCGTATTCTTGTCGAAAGTGAACAAATTTTCCTTTCCACGAGAATCGTGGAATGATTCTTAGCTAACAGTCCATTCCTAGGATTATTACATCGTCCAGGGTATTATGTTTAGATGTTACTGGAACCTAAGTGATCCTAATGTCGATTCTGGTTCGAGCAAAAGTGTGGTGTATGCATAATCCTCCTATAGCAGATGAGATTCTCATATCGGCGATCTTTCGGACCTAGGCCCGGCATTTCTCATGATTTTGCAATAAAAGAATCGGCACCAGTCGACGATATACCTAGCGGTAGGTTGAGAGAACTCCCATACCGCAGTTTCCTTGGTTTTGTTCGCTCGGCCCCATAGGCGAGTTTCACCGAGCCACCGAGTCGACGCGCCGTCCTGGTTGATTAGGCGGCGCACCGCTTGTTGCCGGGCCGACGTGGCGCGGTGGTCGCTTCCTTTGTTGTTGAGGCGTGGCTGCCATCGCGTTGCGGGGTTGTTAAGGCGGTCGCCATTGTGGTTGCCGCACCACCGCCGGTTGTTGCCACCGGAGTTGCTTTCGTCAATGAACCGGTAGCGGGTTGGAAGTCGATAGCCCTTAATGGCTGAGTATGCCCGTGGTTCGCCTTATATCCCAACGTGACACGGGCAATTGTGTGTAATGCCCGCTGCCCCGCACTTGTAACAGTCACCACGCCGCTGTACACACCCTTGTGTGTTCTATGGCATCTGTGGGCATTGAGGTCTCAACTGCTCTCGTGATCCTCACGCGGAGCATAAGCCGCCCGCCTGTCTCCGCGGCGCCATTCTTACTCAAGCGCCAGGACTATGCCCCATAGCTCCCCGCTGGTTATTCCCCCGTCAGTTCCCATTTCCTTCCTCTATCCAACGATTGTGTGTCTCGAGACGACACCGACTTATTCTCGATCATGTCACTTAATATCTAAAGCTCGGCGAGAGCTTCAGTAGGATAGGTCTCCATGGTCAAAGAGACATGCGATTCCATTCTTAGCCTCGACTGAACTTTTCCCATTTTCAAGTTTGTCCACCCGCCTGTATATCTGACATCTCGCAGAAGCGCCATCATAGTCTTGCATATCCTTTCTGTTTTAGCAGAAAATTCGCCCTTCTTCCTCTTATAGCTTTTAGATGTACTTCTCATACGCCCCTCTGAAGTCCTCCCATGAGAACCTCCGCTGCTCAAGAAGAAGGTCTTCTTCGGCCTCCCACCGTGTCACCGTCCTATCACCGAAGGTAACACACGATGCCTTTCCCGTGCCGCATCTTAAGAAGGTAAAACTGCTCAATGGCCCCTAACCCATTGCTCCGGCCCGTCCTTCCTGCAAGACACGAGGGTTCTGCTTAAAATAGTTCTTCGATCCCGCGATCGTCGGGTGGAGGCGTGGTTGAATATCCTCGGCTGTTCGGGATTCTACCTTCCTCCTCGGCCTTCCCACCGACCTTCTCGGTTCCCCGCCCGACGGAGGCATGCCTATAGAAAACAAGTAATCATTAGCACTTATTCTTTTCACAACCCAACATACACCAACACCAATACGGCCTTATGTAAAACGATTCTAAAGAATATATCACTCTTAACAAACATAATTTACGAAAGCCCTATCGTGGTCATGTATATATATATCCAAAATTTCTTCCATAGGATGTTCAATACCAACTATACAGAACATGAGTCCCGCCAACACGCCTTCCAAAAGTTAAGGTTTCTAACCATCACAAAAATTTAAACATAGGAAAGAAACAACATAAGCTTAAACAAAAAAAATCTCCTTAAGCTTCATCATGGTTCACATCATGCGCCCTCCCACCGTCCGTCCTCCGATCTTCTTCTCCTCTCAGCCGTCTCGCCGTAAATGTCCATGCGGGTAGTCCTCGATGGTCCCGCCCCATCGCCTTCCACCATCGGATGTCTCTCACGGGAAACTATCGCCGATGTACCATAGTCGCGACGGATCGGATCGGTAAGTATAGCGATCGGCTATACCCATCCGACGCGCTCATCACTCTCATGCGCGCCGTCCGACGGAATGCTCGATCAAGGCACGGCACGGCCATGGGTGGTGGAGTGGTACCGTGGACGCGGGTGTCCAATGTAAGGGAATACAAGCCTGTGGCGTGCTGCCTGCTGGCAGCCTCGCAAAAAGGAATGAGACACGACCGGGTCAACCTACCCTGAACCTCCGTATAGCCACCGCGACTCATCCCGCTGTATACTCGGGTGGAGGTAGGGTCCTCGCTGCCCTTCGCAACGCTGTAACACGTAAGTCAGCGACTCACTTAATTCAGCAAATCTCCCACCAAGTCATACCGCTCATCGTCTGGTAGATGTAATCCGACACTTCCTAGCGAGTCCTCCCAATCATGTGAGTATGGCTAGGAGACGCTCGATGCCATCATAACCGTGAGCACCGCGAGTTTCAAAGCCTCTCCAGCGCGAGATAGTATGCCAAGAACTCGCCAAGTCCTCTCAGACACATCCACCTGAGCGATAAATGCTCATTACCTCCTGGGTCGGGTGCGTCCAATCCTCCTTCGCAATGTATCTCATCCTCCATCCGTCACGATCAAAACTAAAATAAGTCAACTATCGTCATCTCAAAAGTAAGGATAACTTAAACATAACGCCAAGCAACTAGGTAAGGTCAAGCAAATCTATAAGGTAGGCAACATCATAATGTACAATATATACCACAACTTACCTTCTTAATCTTACCCAAACGTATACATAAGCCAATAACATCTTAATATATGCTACGAGATCCTTATCCTATACCAAACACTCAACTAGAGTTCAACGGACTCTATCGTATTCTGAGACAGAATTAGGGATTCTGTTCTTCATAACAAATGAAGATCAGTGCGTTAGAGCAATGTGAAAACCATGCATAAATCGGAGTCCCAACGAGAGATCTAGCTAAAACACATTTACCGCGCAGTGCAGGAAATTTGGCGCGATCGTGCCAAATGTAAATCGAGATGTATGTCGACGTAACACGCCTACCATTTTCGGTTTTTAAGTTGAGGCTGAACATTCAAGCCGTGACGCCCATGTCATGATTTGTGTCGATGCTCACTCATGTCGAAGTAGTGATGAAGTGTCGACGCTGCTCATCTTTAAGCGTCGAGGTCGCCTCGCTCATCCTTCGCCGCTTCGCCGCTCGAGCTCGAGGCCATCATCACTTTCATTCTTCCTATCGCTCTTGTTCTCGTAAGGAAAAGAAGTTCGCATTTTATGTTCTTTCACGATATATGAACATGCCCTGAGTCTAGTTCGCCCATGATAGCATATCGCTCATCATAAACAAAATTTCAAGGTCTAAAGGTCTCAATTGAAAATTTTGGAAATAAGATTTCAACATAACAATCATAATCAACTCATATGCATATCAAAATGGATTCATTCATCCCATGTTGATCATTCAACTAGTACCACCATGTACTTTCATATCAATACCGAGTACTGCATTAGTTCAACCAAAGGTATTTAGTAAAAATTTCGTCAACTTTCATTTTCATCATTTTCATCATAACCAAATCTTTCAAAAGTTCTTCTAACTTGCTCAACATGTAAAAATTTCCATTTCACGTTTTCGAAAGAATGCGCTACCTTTTTCCCGCTGAGCTCGATATGACGGAGAGTCGAGTGAGTCAAGAGGTTATTAGTCCACCGACCTGACTTAGAATAAAAGGATTGTTTACAAAGAGCAACATGCTCGATACCACTGTCACGCCTCACCGGTATCCTGACTAGATGACTAATACTAGAAAGTATTATAGATAAATTGACTAAGATAAGGTCCACATCAGTTATAAACTAGCATGCGCAATGTGGCATAAGATAATATCCCGATAGTTCAAAAGGTTTAAGCTATCGACCCAAAGATTAAACAATGATCCATGGACCTCAATAGTTCAAACAAGAGATATAATGTAAGAGTCGAGGGTTTAGCAATGAGTGTGTGAATACATATATGATGATATGTATTCAAGGCAAAACCAAATCCAATAAATAACAAGACAATCGACTCTCAACACGCCCTCCATCACCATCAGAGCTCAACCGCATACTTAAAACAAAATACGTGGCTAAGTACAAGAAAACTCAAATGGACTCATGCCGAAAACATTTGATAATATTTGAATTATACCGTCAATATCGAAAAGTCACAGTGGTTTTAGTTAAAATGCTCAGGCTTACCAAATTTCAGCCAGAACATAGCTCTACCGAGCATTTTCTGGTGTGATGGGTCCATATCATCATAGAACAATTCATAACAAGATTAAAATTAAACGCCGAGAGTGAGCTCCCATCTACGACGCCGCGACCGACCGTAATCCCAGACAAAGCATGTCACTCTCTACAAGCATATGTTAACACAACAGATAGTTCCAACCTTCACGCCAATCCCAGTGCATTTATCATCCCACAGACCCGACATTTAAAAGGTCATGCGACCCAAATGACATAACCTCGTCATAATATAGTTCCAACTATCGCCAGCAGCCCCACCCGGCATAACAGATAGATCCATACACAAAATGTAATATTTTCGCAATGAAATAAAACATTTGATAACAAATAGAGTATCAGAATAAACTCATTTTTGAATAACAAGAAGCAAATCTTAAAGGGTGCAAGTGCCCACATTTTGAAGATAAAAGCCCACCGACTACGGTTCGTTGTAAATCGAGTCCTAGGTTTGTTCGACGTCAATCCAATTGTCATTCACACCTTTATGAAAAGCTGGTGCTTAGACATCGCTCAAGTCTTCGAGACTTTCAAAGCTAAGATAACTTCGATATTTTATATCGACGTGAATCAATTCCTCAAATGAATTGATATGCTTTCAAATACGCTATTTAATTAAATTATTCTCATTCCCGAGATACGCTCAACTATTTCGCCTAACGCCCCGCTTAAACGCTTTAACGATGAGCACGCCGATATAAGGATTTCATTTGTGAAACTTTCGCTAATGAGGTATTATACCATTAGCACATCTACGGTATTAGCGTATTTATCGAACGATAATCGCACGTGACTTAAAAGTTAACTAAGTCAACTCGGGTCAACAAAGTCAACATTTTGACTTTCCAATAATAATTTCTTACTATTTCGCTTTTATAATCGAATTTTGATCGATTAAAAACGATAGTCCCATTTCTCGATTTATCACGTAAATCAAAGGACTTATAAATGACTTTGCATTTAAATAAACCTCTTAATAATTAAAAAACGCAGATTGATTTTAAAACGTTAATAACCCAACGCTTGTCTTAAACATAGAAGACGATATGTTTATAAAATTTTATAATTCAAATATGTCCGAATATAATTAGACATATATTTTATTAATAAATCAATTAAAAGGATTTTAAATTTTAATTATCGAAAATCTCGATAATTAGCTTAAAATACTAAATGAGTTTTGAAAATTTTCTAAATTAATATAGTGTAATATTATACACTATGGTCCAGAATATGAATTTATAAAATCCATATGATATTGTTTGTCATTTATTAGTATATTTACATATATATATATATTTAATTCCATATAATATGGAATAATTATCCAAAAATTAAAAAAATATACACATAGAATAATATCCCAACATCAATATATATCATTAATATAACCCATAGTCCATCATAAACATACATTCCACAATAAATCTAAATGCTCACTGTATTTTGATTTAATTACCCAATAATTATCAAACAATTTCTAAAATTCTAATTAAATCATAACATGATTAAACATTATATTATGACATTGAACATCATAATATCAACCAAACTAATTTAAATCGTCACCATATGAGCTTGTAAGCTCTATTTTTTCGATTTTATTTCAGATTTGGTTTTAAAATTCTAACAATTATATACTATGCTTATATACTATAGTATAACAATATAACATCATTTAATCATCAAAACCATTAAATCATCACCTTATGCACATAGTGCTCTCGGTTTTTTGATTTAAATTAGGTATTTGATTTTCAAAATTTAATAATTATACACTATGTTTATACATTATAATATAACATTATAACATTAAAACATTCATCAAAACCAATTTAAATCATCACCTTGGAGCAATAGTTTCGGTTTTTTGATTCAATTTAGTATTTGATTTCCAAAAATTCCAACAAAATCATACAATACATAAACAATATATTAAAGTATTAATATACCATCAGATGATCAAAATAAAATCATACATCAACATTCATGTATATATATATGCTCACGGTATTTTTAAATAATTAAACATATGGTTTCAAAAATTCTAAATAAATCATAGAACATATAAACAATACATTAAAGCACTAATATGTCATCACAAGCTTTAAAATAAAAGTATACATCATGGTACATATTAAGAAGCTCACGGTAATTTTTTTTTTTAAAATACCTGTGGTTTTCCAAAATTTTCAATCAAAACCATGGACTCTAAACATGATATATAACAATAATCCATTCCCAAACTATTCAAGAAGCAATCGGTCATCATATGATTTTGTAAAGCTTTCAAAATTTTATTAAACATATCCTATGGTTCAAAAATCATACATACGCTAGATCCATTTCAACAACTTAATGTATAAACCATCTATGCTCATCTAACATATATATTCACATATATTAACTAAAACATCAAGAACAACATATATACACCATAGCTCAAACATAAGAACAAATAAAACATTCATATACATATAAAACAGCTGTAATTTTCAACCAAAAGGGGGATAAACTTTATACTATGCTCTATTACCTTAGGAATGGTATAGGTTTCAATGGACAAGTATGTATCCAAGTTTTGGTATGAACAAGAAGAAACGAAAGAAATGGAGAGCTTTCAAAATAATGGGAGGTTCGCCTGGTTCTCGTCAAGGCTGAGGATGGAGAGAAATAATGGAGAGGTAAAGTGTTCAAGTGTATCGAGTGTAATGGTTTGTGCTAGAAGAGTCTCCTCCCTATCGCTCTCTCTCTCTCTCGGTCACCCACCACACAATAGGAATTATGGCTGAGTGTAGAGTGTTGAATGATTAGAGTAGGCTTAGAAAGGCCTCATGCATCGCCCATGGAAAACATCACGCCTGTTTGATAATGATGGTACTGCCAGTGGGTCTAAATAGCGGATGATTTTATTTTACCCTTAATATTATATATATATTACATGATCATAGGTATAATACAAGTCATGAAAATAATTAAATCACAACATGTGCACAAATTCAAATTACCGATCAAATTTTGGAAAATGGGATAAAATAAATTACACCTATTATTGATACTCATGCCCAATTCGATCAAAATATATATATACATCATAATATATGATTTAGATATTAAATATTAGCATAGGATAAAATTATAGCATTAATATATGTGATATGAAACCCCATTTCAAAATTAGGTTTCAAAATTATATATGTATGCTATCGAGATTAAATGTTCCAAAATTGATTTTATAGCTTAATAATACTCATATATATCATAACATAGTTTAGATACCATAGATAATTTAATGGTGTTATTTCATGTGAAAACCATAGTTTATAAACTTGGGGTTTTCAAAATTATTTCAAAATATCGAATTTTAATAGCTAAAAATTGATTTAATAATAATGCTGCAATTATATAAAATAATAATAGGAAATTAATTATTATAGTTTCCTCGAGCATTAAACTCATTTTACAAAACGCTCTCAGACGCCGACGCTCAAAACGCCTCAAAACGCTCAAAACGACACATCTCAAATGGTCGAGGCTCGCACTTACTTTATAAAATATGTCCTTTTAATAAAGGTATTAAGATGAAATAAATTCCAAGCTTTACACCGTAGATTTACAAAATGCCGACGCTCGACACGCTGTTGACGTTAAAATAATACCGCCGTATCATTTCATAAATTTACTCGTAATTCACAATCCTTAGTGAATTATAAAAGAATTGCAACGATATCGATCGAAATCACAATATTCGATGTCGTGAAAATTTATATACTAAGAAACCCTAATTACTTGTTTAGAATACCGTAATCGTATGTTCTGCTTTTGAATATTACATATTAAGGATTTTAAACTTAATATCAAGAAAAATACATTATATGTCTAGAAATTAATTTAGACATATTAAGAATTTAGAAAATTTTATAAACATAGAATTATGTTTATACTTAAACGTTATATTAAATAACGTTAGAAATGAAAAATAATGTTTATGAATAAGTTAATTAATATTTAAGAAAATATTAATGAAGTTTATCGATTTGCGTGAAAAATCGAGAATTAAGACTTATGAAAGAAATCGATTGAGAATCGATTTACGCAAACAAGATATTAAAATACGAGATATCGAAAGTGATTAATAAAGAAAAGTCAAAATGTCACTTTTGAAATCAACGCATGAAATACGCTCGATAAATACACCAATTGTAAACGACAATTATATAAGAAAATCATTGTAGAAAAGATTTCAAAATTTAAATCTTTATCAAAAACGGTAGACACGTTAAATGTTTAACCTAAAAGGTTAAATGAATAAGTGAACATATCTCAAGCACGAGAAATGTTTAGTTCAAAATACGCCATGAATTACGTATCAATTCTAGGAATTCAAATTATATTAGAAGTTATCAAAGTTTATTCTAAACTTTGAAAATCTCAAAAACGGACCGACGCACAAAATAGTTTTTACAAAGGTCGACACATGGACGTGATCGCTTAATTTAGTAAGGAATCGATTGAGAAATCGATACCTGTGGGCTTTACCATACTCAAAATAGTAACCGATTTATTTAATTATTTTTCCAAATGAGCCTTTATTGAAATGACGATGAAATTATCTCCAAATGTTTATGTTATGTATGATCCATCCACGAATGAACGAACGATGAATCGCTTGTCGTCGCCCAACTTATCGAAATCGACATGGTTGGTCCTAATGGGGTCGTGATGTATAAAAATGCATAGTGATGACCGATTTTGTTAAACATGTTCTAAGCTCGATTATTGATCTATGATATGATTTAAGACTATGGTATGTTAATTAAAATTTTTGGAAAACCCTAGCTATTATTTCATTAATACCGTGAGCTATTTAAATAAATACCTTGGTGTATAATTTTTATTTTAATCATATAATGACATATTAATGCTTTAATGTATTGATTACATGTTATATGATTTAATTAGAATTTTTGAAAATCAATTGCTATTTATTTCAAGAGGGCCGAGAGCATTGTGATGATATATGTTGATGTATGATTTTATTTTCAACATGTAATGGTGTTTTAATGCTTTAGTATATTATTTATGCATTGTGTGAATTAATTAGAATTTTGGAAATCAAATACTATTTTAAATCAAATAAACCGTGAGCTTGTTGCTCTTGAAGGTGATGATTTAATTAGTTTTCATAAATATTATGATGTTATATTACTATACTATAGTGTATGTACATAGTATATAATTATCGAATTTTGAAAATCAAACAACACCTTAAATCGAAAAGCCGAGAGCATTACAAGCTCATATGGTGACGATTTAAATTAGTTTGGTTGATGTTATGATGTTACAATGTTATAATATAATGTTTAATGATTTTGGAATTTATTTAGAATTTTTAGAAATTGTTTGCTATTTATTTGTAATTATCTTGTAATTACCGTAGATAATTACTATATATTATTAAATGAATGCTTATGATGAACTATGGGTTATATTAATGCTATATACTGATGTTGGGATATTATAATAAGTACATATCAATTTTGGGAATTTTGATGATTATTCCTATTATTTGAAATTACCAAAATATATATATGTATATATATAAATAAATAGCAAACAAGATTATATGAATTTCATAAATTCATATTCTGGACCATAGTGTATAATAATGCACTATATGAATTTAGAAAATTTTTCAAAGGTCAATCGACATTTTTAAGTTAATTATCGAATTATCGATAATTAATAAGGATTTTAAAATCCTTTTAAAACAGCTTTATTAATGAAAATTTACTAAAATAATATTCTGGACAGTTTTAAATTTTACAAAATTTTATAAACCTAGATTGCTATGTTTAAGACAAACGCTCATTTTATAACGCTTTAAAACTAAAATACACTTTTATTTATAAAAGTGGTTATTAAAATGCGAAATTAATTATAAGTCCTCGATTTACGTACAAATCAAGAAATAGACTTTACGCTTTCAAATCGATCAAATTCGATTTATAAAACAAAATAGTAAGAAGTTACTACTTTTAAAAGTCAAAATCGCTGACTTTGTCGATCAATGTCGACTTCGCCGACTTTTCAAGACAAACGAACGATTATACGCTTATAAATACGTCAAGACGCTGTAAGATATACTAATTGAGTATGATACCTCATTAGTAAGAAAAGATTTCACAAATGTAATCCATATATCGAAAACGACTTATACGCCGAACGATCTCGAGGAACGAGAAAAGTCAATCGTATACGCAGTTGAGACGTATCAATTCACTATGAATTCACCAACATCGATATGAAATATCAAGTTTATCTTAGTTTTCGAAAGTCTCGAAGACTTGAGCGACGTACTAAAAGCCTCGCCAGAAAGGTGGGACGAACGCAGCGACGGGATTTTGACGAACGAACGAACTCAGACTTTACAACGAACCATAGTCCCGTGGGCTTCCTTTCTTACCTCAAAACGTGGGCTTTATCTTCAAAATATGACTTTATCAATCATACCAAATGAATTTATTTACAAAGACTTATACTACAATCGCTTATCAAATGTTTTACCATTACACCGCCAAAATATTTCGCTTGTGTATGGATCCTATCTCATATGCCCGTAGGGCCGTGAGATGGTTGGAACTATTATATCAATTGTTGTGGTAGACCCAACCTTTTAATGTCGGTCCCGTGCCGGATGATAAATGCCCCGCTAGATCGCGTGAAGGTCGAACTATACCGTGTTAACATATGCTTGCAGAGTGATCGTGTGTTGTACGGATTACGGCGGTCACGGCGTCAGACGGGAGGCCTCCTCTCGACGCTTATTATTTATTATTATTATGTATTGTGACTATGAGATACGGACCATACACACCAAGAAAATGCTCTACGAGCTATGTTTACTTAACCGAATGATTTGGTAAGACAAGGCATTTTAACTAAAACCCTCGCGACTTACTCGATATTGGCAACAGAATCCAAAATTTATCAAATGTTTTCGCACGAGTCCACTAAGTGCAATTTCTGTACTTAGCCCCGCATATTTGTTTTTAAACGTGCAGTCGAGCTCATGGCGATGATGGGGAAAGTGTTGAGGAGCCCAAGGTCCTCGACCGATTTACTCAATTTGTGGTTTATACCTCAATGCATATCGCCATATATGTATTCACACACTTCCACCGCTACACTCGAACTCCCTTATTTACGCTTTATGTTTTAAACTATTGAGGTCCATCGGATCGTGCCAAGTTTTGGGGTCCGATGGCTAACCCTTTTCAAAACAATATAACATCATCTCATATTCTCGCTCAAGCAAGTTAGCTCATTGTTACGCTTCTCCATTTTATTCATGTAACCCCTAAAGTACTACTCCTAAGATTAGTCGCCTCCAATCCGGGTTGGTCCGGAATGGGTCGTGACATCCTATCTCGATTGATAATGAAAGCCGCTGGTTCGCTAACCGACTTCGCCACGGGTTATTCCCAACCGACGAGAAAGAGATATGTTTGGTCGCTCCCAACCGGTCGCTTCCCAATTTTATAGAAAGAATTCAGATCCTATGCTGAGGGATGAATTTCCGGTCTATTCCTAGCCCGAGGTCAATTCGGTCCCGTGTTAGATGCGTAATTCCTAGCTCGACCGGTACACCATAGGTGATCGTGTGCCGATAGCAACATCTTCGCCGACGATAGCCGTCCGTGAAAGGAGCCTCTTTCACGGCGTGAGTTTATAGGTGGTCAGGTGCCAAGGAACATCTTCGCCGGTTGATAGTCATCAAGTAGAAGCGAGGCCTTCTACGGCGCTTAAAGAGAATGTTATATGAGAAAGTGATACGGATCATACACACAAAGAGAAAATGCTCAAGCAGCGATGATTTTGAGAAATAAGAAAATGTTTTAGTAAGTCGTAAGGCCTTTTCAATAAAAACCCTTACGCCTTACTCGTAAGGCGCAGTAATTTAAAGTTGATAAAATGTTTTGGGAACGAGCCCACCGAGTGCATTAGTTGTACTCACCGCATGTTTGTTTTAAACGTGCATGTTGAAATGATCGATGGATGGAGCAAAGGTGTTGAGCGGTCAGTCATTTGTTGTCGATAGTAGAACTTGAATACACATCGTCACATGTGTACTTCACACGCTTTCGCCGCTAGATTATGAAGTCTTATGATGTTATGTTTTGTCAAACCTCAAACACTGAAGCTCTAGAAATGTTATCAATATATGTCACACCGCTCACTATTCCATGTCATTATTCATTACTTAATCTCCATTATCGCAATGATCCTCGCTAATCCGTACTTAGGATTGGCGGGCTGTTACAATTAATGAGGGTCATAATTATAAAGATAAGGTATATTAGGTGTAAAGTAGAGATTGTTATCAAATTGAACAAGTAACCTATGATTTTTGTCATGTAATAGCCGAAAATGATAACATAAAATAAGGTTGGAAATATTTTTAAAACTCTATGAAAATGACATCTTATCCTATAGTTGAAATATTTGACTTTTCAAAAATGATCTTATTATATGATAATATTATAGTATATGATATGGAAAAAAATAAAAATTTAATCCTAAGACTAAGCAATGGGCGACACACACACATGTCACACTATGTGATAACTTTATACTATGTGACAACTAAGATTCAATGCATTTAATTAAAAGATAAGATGACCTAAGGATGAGTTATAGGATAAGATAAGATTTTATCTCCTTATACAAGTGGGGTTCGAAAGTTTTAATGAGGATAACAAGTGTACCTAGATATTTTCTAAGTAATAATTAACATACAAGTTGCCTAAGTCTATAAATACCACATGAAGCTCTCCATTCTCATTCACAAACCCTAGGTGACCGAAAATAATAGAGAGAAAAAGAGAGAGAGTTCACCTTGTTCAAACCCAAACTTAGATCGTATAAACGACGCCGATCAAAACTGCACTGATTAAAGGTTAGATTTCTTACGAGCTTAGATATATGCTAGAATTTTCAATGCTCGTTCGTTAGAATTCATGTTATAAGCTTAGTTATATGTGTGATTTTCGAAAATCATGAAACTTGTGCTAATATGTTTAGATATTGTACTTATATGATGTTATCAACATGTAGTATAATTATATCACAAAATCAAGCATGATATTAAATTTTATATGTCAACCGAAAACTTAAGGGTATGATATATTGATGATTATGATTTTTAATTGTCGATTCGAACATGAAATCACGATCTAGGTATTAATTATACTTGTATGATTTTATGTAAATTTTGAAACACTTTAGTACCTAAGTCTATGAATTTCAAAATTATAGAACATGATATTATGTTGAGATATAATCCATGTTCGAGTGTTATCATAACATATCGAAAGTGTAGAATCATAATATCAGGTTGTATTTAATTTATCGGATTTGTTGTAATTTATCGACCTAAGTCCAAATTTTCAAACCGACTTAGGAAGATTAAATTCAATAGTTCACAATAAATAAAATTATGTTATAGTAATGATGCTTATAGATTTAGGATGTGTTATGTGATTTTATCGAATTTTGGAAATTATTCGCTTAGTTTAATTAGGGTTTTCAAAAACTATAGTTATAAGTATTAATGTTATAAATTTATTTTATGAGATATAATTGCATAATATGATCCAAAATGATGTTTTAAACATATTATGATTTTATGGGAATTTTAGAACAAGAATTGCACATAAAATAATAGAATTACATAAAGGAATTAAAAGTCAAATGTCGACTTTAGTCAAAATTGTCGACTTAATGTCGACCAAGTCAAAATCGTTGACCAAAAACGTCGACCAAGGTCAAATCGCACGAAATTCGATAAAACGTGATCTATGTGACGAAGTACGTTTAGTAACAATGTAACTTACGTTACGTAAGTACATTAAAACGTACATTATATACTAAAGAGATGGAATATCTCTTATATGATGAGCAATGTCATAATCGACATCATTTTTATTAGGAAACATCAAAATAAGTCCGACGTTAGCCTTATTTGATGCATATGACGTTATAGACGATGTTCGTCTCTATCGAAAAGTATAGCGATGTACTAAACCTCGATTCTCACATTGAAAAGTGTCCTGCTCAGAGGAGAGAGAAGACGATAATTAATTACTAGTGACGTAGGAACTTTAAGTTCCGAGGCGGGTTTTCAACTAAAAGCTATTTATGAAAATCACATCGTTATTACTTTACCGCTTTTTCCGCAAAAGTCGAGATACGATATTGTCTCGCCAAAAAGTTTTATGTTTTGTATATGTCCATTCGGGTTGCACTGGGCAACAGAAAAGTATTACGAATTCGGATCCTGTTTTGGAGGCCGGGGGGAATCTCGGCTTAGGTTGTGTACACTTCACCTCGAACCGAGTTACGGTCGATGATTCACCTACGAGTCATGTCACGGCATCCGGCGAAGGAAGCCTCCCTCCCGACGCTGCTAATCCATATGCCGACTGAATATACGCCAGATGTGAAAATGCCCGCCAGCGATGTTTTGAGAACGTAATGAAATGTATTTAGTAAGCACAATGCCTTTTCAAACGAAACCCTCGTGTCTTTATCGTGAAGTAGGCAGCACAATATTTCAGAAAGAAAAATGTTTTCGCATGTGTCCACCGAGTGCATTCAGATCACCGCATATTTGTTTTAAATATGCGAGTCGAATGGTGATGGAACAGAGCTGAGTTGAGCGGAGTTCTTTTGTCAAGTAGTACGGTATTTTGGTTCGCCTTGAGAATGCATCTCCATACGCATGTCACACATGTTTCATTCCACCGCCAAACTCTCGAACTCGTTATAGTTCGATACTATGTTAAGTCTTGATATTCTCGCTGAAAGTTTGTAAGAATTGCTTTGTCCGAACCTTCGATCAACTCTTTATATAAGTTATTTTGCTCATCCTCGATCTCGCTTTACACTTGGAATTTCATATTTCTTCACCTATGAAATGAGTTGAAACCCGTATTCTTTTATATTCACTTAAACCGAACCCCAAGTCACGGTCCGCAAGGATAAGCCAAACCGGCCGTGACAGAGTGGTATCGTAGCGCTCGTTTGCTTTGAACCAAAAATATCCTTTCTATCCAAAGTCTAGCTTGAATCACTGACCTTCTATGAACAAATATCACCGCCAACGCCTCCCTGCTCATTATGCTCAACCAAAGAAGGAAAAGTAGTTTCGACAAGTAAAAGGTACGGTTTAAAAGCTTTGAAAGTTATGTACGCTTTGAGAAAGTATTTGTGAAAAATGTTTTAAAGTGGACATGCCGCTGAAAAGTAAACACTTTCAATTTTGATAATTCATTGATTAGACAACAAGTGGGTTGTTCAAGAAGTATAACACTCATACCCGATTGGTATGTGATCATTTTGATGAAAATGAAAGAAATTAAAGCTTATACCCGGTTGGTATATGAGTATTGATGAAAGGACATATATAGAGTTATATGTCAAGAAAGTATGTTTATGAAACGAAGATGATCAGTGAAATTGTTTTGATTTTCAAAACAACGTAGATGAACTCTAAGTTTCACGAAGAACTTAGATCGAACGAACCCATAAGAAATTTCTCTATGTATAACATAGTGTTTTGATGAAACACGGAATTTGTGGACCTAGAACGCTTTTAGTTTAATTGACGAACGAAATGAAAGGCTACGAAGGAATGAAGGCCAATCTAACAAATGTCACCGCAACGAAGGTGCGGTTTCTTCACTGAGATTCTATGCGATGTAATCGATCGTTGCTTACGCAGTAATAGATGAATTTGGGAATTAGAATGATAAGTGATAAGTACTTGAGAAATTATGTTAAAGAGTGTTCACAAACTTTGTGTTTTGTGAAAGTTAAGAGATCCTTATGATTTAACTTTTCCCCTTATTGCTTGAAGTCTAAGATGACTTACATAGAACTATCTCGTATTCGATGGCGTGAAATGGAATGATAAGGAAAAGTACGGACACGTATGTTTCGACCTAGAACTCACAAGGGAGTATCGACTCTTCTATTACAAAATAGGCAACCGATTTAGGGCAATTCTTGGACGAGTTCCTACAACTATGGAAGCGAGGCGACAACCATGGAGTCACGGACTGGATGGCATCCAGAGACTCATCCGCCGCTTGCCGATAGATTGGCAAAGGTATGCGAGAGAAATAGCAAGGAATATGTTTTCACAAAGAAAACTCGAGATCCGCGATTTACCGTAGTTTATCACCACTCAGATACACATACAACGTATGGAGAAGCACCAATGGAACTTGATTTTCATGTGTTGGATGAACAAAGATGAAAAGATAAAGGAATGATCAGATCGATATTCCATACACCGGCCATGTTATGTTCCTACAGCCAGTGCGAAATAGATGAAAATGGGCAATGGATGATCCTATCGCCTGAGGGATTAGGAGAGCGACTAGTGGAGACGAGGGCTACTACTTGGAGAAATAAGCAAACCAACACTATAAAGGACTTCGATCGTTCTCTAAAGGATTTGGATCGTCTCATAAAGGAGGCAAAAACATACTTGGAGACGGAAAAGTTTCCAAACAATGAGAACGATTCTGATGAAGGACCATCCGGGGCGTAGAAAACCTAGATCTAGTAAGACTTATAAAATAACAATGATATAGTTAGCATGTATGTGAAGTAAACGTAATTGGTGACATTCTGTAGTAAGTATGTTTAGTGGTGTCAAAATTTTGGTGTAAATATGATATCACACTATGTACTAAGTTAAAGAAACAAATCGTTATAAAACTTATATATAAAAGTTCTCGCTGATGTATTTTGGTGACACATGATGTTTGTATGATCAAGCGATGATGTTCTATGAACCATAAAGAGGTTATGTGTTATGATATCAATTAGAAATTGACGCTTATTTTGTATAAAAACGTTAAGAATGCCTCCTAGAAGAGAATTGAACGTAGAAGAGAGAGGAAACCCGTAACCCGAACTCCAACAACCACCACCGCCTCTAAGATAGAGGCACTGTTTCTCAAGCAAACCCGCCCACATTTAATGGGACAGAACTCCAAAATAAGTCGAACTGGGTAAGGTCAATAGAGCGAATCTTCAATTTCCTACATTGTACGGATCATGAAAGAATTTCTTGCGCTACCTTTCAATTAACGGAGTTCAATGTACTTCGTGGGAGACTGTATGAAAATTATGATCAAGAGCGAGATGGAGGAATTTACTTGGGAGGATTTCAAACGGTATTATATGATAAGTATATTCCCAAGAGTTATAGAAAGAAACAGAAAATGAATTCTTCGGCCTCAAACAAGGGAATAAGTCAAGAATGTAATATGATCGATATTCTCGCGACATGTCAAGGTTCGCTCAAAATTTAGTGGATACCGATGAAAAGATGGCTGACAAGTTTAGATCTTGACTAAGGCCTGAGATTAGGATATCTCTTGCCACCATGGAGCAACGACCTATACCGAGGCCTGGAAAGGGCTTTGATATAGAGGAAGCATTGCCGAGGACAAACCAAATTGTAGTGCAAACAAAGAAAGGAAAGAGAAAGTGGAAGATAATGTCACACCGCCTAATCCAAAGGATGATTAGAGAGAATCGAGCTTGGAGCGATGAATGCAAAACAATTGATAAAATAATCAAAAGATTTCGAATAAAGATTTATCGAATTTCAATAATCAAACCTTACTTACAAGCAAAAGCAATTCAACCCTTATTCACAAGGCAAAAGTCATATACAAATGTAAAGGCTACGAGTTCCTTTAACAGAGGTTCGATAATTCGACATGATACAACTTTCACAATAACATACAAAATATTCGTAATATGCAATGGAAAGCATGTGAATGCATATATGACAATATGCACCCAGGGTTCTTTCTTTCAAACATAATAAATACAAAAGGTCCCCGACTACTCAACATCTCCGCCCATCACCATCATCACCAATCGCACATTTAAAAACAAATATGTGGTCGAGTACAAATAATGCACTCGATGGCTCATGCCAAAATAATTTATCACGGTTTGAATTACTCGCCCATCACAAGAATACACGAGGTTTTGATTTGAAATACTCGTGCTTACTAAATATTTTCTCATCATTTTCAATAAATATTGCTTGCCAAGATTTTCCACGTATGTATGATCCACATCCACCACAATCAATCATTCACAATAATTCTCATACTGGAGGAGGCCTCCTCTCACAGACGCCGTGACCGCCGAGCACCCTTTTCAAAGACACAAAACAAATAATCGCACAAAATCCGGGCCATCTCAAGACAGATACGAATTCTCCATCATTCTTGGGGTACTTCCAAGAATACGAATTCAAGCATGTCATAAAGTGGTTACCCAACATTATGCATCAACAATCATGGATTGATACATACATAAAACATAAATATTTTGGGCGTGTAATTAAATAAATCGGTTCATAATTATTTGCTTGCAATAAAGCATCATAAATAAATTATTTGGTAAAATTCTACCATTTGAGTATAGTAAAGCCCACCTTTACTTGAACTTAATTTCACTATCGTGATCTTCTCCTCGCTATGAGTGAACTTCACGTCCCACCTTTACGCAAAAATGTACGCTTAGACGTTGGCACGCCGAGATTTTCAAAGTTCATTCAACTTTGATAATTAAATTAATAATTGAAGTTTGATGATTCTTTATACGCCTTAATACGTTGAAACGACGCCATATCAATAAAATAATTCTCGTATATCGAGAGAGACGTAATATGATCTACAGTCTCATTTTAACCTTTTAGGTTAAATAATTAACGTATAATAACGTTATTCAATAAAATGATTTCAATTATGAAATCTTTTCTCACAATTGAGATATTCGGATAAAAGTAATACGTTTTTCACGTATTAATGTATTTAACGAACGTATTTCGTACGTTAATTTCGAAAGTCAACCATTTTGACTTTTCTTATTAAATTTTCAATAACTCATATTTTAATCAATATAAATCGATTTTCAATCGATTTCTTTTCAAAAAGCTTTAATCTTCGATTTTTCACGCAAATCGATAATTTTGATTAATATTTTCTTTCAATATTAATCTTTTAATGCATTAAGCATTATTTATGCTTTTAACGTTATTTAATATAACGTTTCGTCGTAAACATAATATTCTATGTTTAATAATTCTCGAAATTTTTTTAATATGTCTAAATTAATTTCTAGACATATAATATATTATTTTCTTGATTAAAAGGATTTAAAATCCTTAATATTTATTTATAAGCTTTGGTTTAAGCATAAATTCATTCTCTTCCAAAATTCTTGTAAATTCATATAGTGTACTATTTTATCATAGTATCACTAATATGAATTAATATTAACTATAGAAAATTTTGAACATTACTAAATTATGTCCAAGGTCCACTGTTCTTTCCAATAATTGTTCAAATGATTTTCTAAAATTTCTAGTTAATATACACAAGGTTCCAACATTAGTTAATAACATAATTATAACCTAAAGTTTAACATATGAAATTTCTACATTAAAGTAAAAATGTTATGGTTCACGGTTTTCACCAACAAAATAGTAAACATTTTTATAAAATTCCAATTAAATTACACTATACTTATATACTATAGTATAGTACTAATATATCATAATATCAAATTATAACACAATATAAACCCTAGATCTTAACCTCCTAGGTCTCGGCTATTTTTGAATAAAATAGCTATATATGTCCAAAAATTCTAATAAATTTCAACATCACCTAATTAATACCCTAGATCAACAATATGCTATAATATCATTCAAATAAAAATTTATACATCAATGATACCAACATAGCCATTTTCGGCTATTTTGAAAATTATAGCAAATGTTTTCCAAAAATTTCCAAATAATCATCATGCACTCCTACAACATCATATATCACTAATCCATCATCAAAATTACTCCAAGCATTTTCGATCATCAAAAAAAAATCACACAACATGCTTAGCTCTAGATACAAATCATTAATATCAACTCCTAAGCATATGTAACACATCCACTAAGCATATGGACATACTAGCATAATTTTTCATAATTAAAACATGCTAAAAAAAAAAAAATTTGAACCATTGGATTATTGAAAAGCTTAGGTATAATCGAAGCTCGTTCGATATCTAACCTTTTTAACGGTGTCGATTGGTTGTAGGGTGATTAATGCTCAAGCTTTTTGGAGATGGAAGGAAGAAAATACTTTGGCTTTCCTAAGAGAAGCTCTCGGTTCTTATGTTTGGAAGAAAGGAATGAAATGTGTAATGTGTTTGTTGAGTTTTCAAGACTAAAAAATACTTAAGTAATAAAAGAAATGAATAAATACAATTGTATCTCTCACCTCTCGGCTATTACACACAAGAAAGCAAGACAATAATTTCTTAGAGTCAAAGCATATGTCATGCTCCAAAATATCTCTTACAAGCATTAAGTATATTGATAAAGTTTTTTCAAATCAACAAAACAAATTTTGTCTCACTTATGCATGTTGTCACGACATATGTGTATAGGGGAGAAAATTTCAGATTTTGGTGTATTATGCATGTTTATATTTATACACTCTATCCCAAAAATTACACACTCAAGTGTAAGATAAAAATCAAGATAATTTTGTGTAAAATAAGTCAATGATTTCGGCTAACACACAATTAAAAGCTAGAGTATTTTTCATCTACACATTTTACTTGGTAAGTGTGTATTAATACTACACTTAAGATATATCACAAATTGGATGATCAAAAATAAAAATAATCCTATGTTAAAACAATAGGGTAATTTCGGCACTTTTAATAATTAAATGCCCAAAACGTGATTTTCATGCTATAAGTAGATATATAGCATAATATATATCTTAGATGATAATTTATATCATAGGAAAAATTATTGGAATCAATCCATAGGTAGAAAACCCTATTTCTCGATTTAGGGTTTTCGAGAATCATAAATAATCAACAATATAATCCCAAAATTTTCTAGCATTATTTCAATGCTAAATAATATCCCAATTATATAAAATAATCATAGGAATTTAAATATCATAATTCCTTGATCGTTAGACTTGATTCTCAAGTCATCTCAAAACGTTAACGTTTGAAACGTCTCAAAACGTTAAATATCGACTCATCTCAAAATGGTCGTAATAAAGCTATAATCACCTTATTAAAATATTCCAATAATAATGGAATTAAATTCTAAGCTTAAAAACTTAGAAAATATCACGAGCATTTGATTATCGATACGTAATCGACGTTGAAAATTACTGTTGAAATACGTTACACATTCGTATTTCTCAATTCACATTCATTTGTGAATTGTACTTAGGAATTTTATTATTCCAAAAAGTTCGAAATCGTTATTCGATAATTTATTAATCAAATTATTATAATAATATTCTAATTTACGAAATTAATATCGTAATTAGGCGTTTAAATAATCGGTATTACATTCCACCCCTTAAAGAAATTTCGTCCCAAATTTACATACGCCGAAGAGATCGGGTATTTTTCTTTCATTGCGTCCTCAAGCTCCCACGTGGCTTCCTCTTGTCCATGATGTTTCCACAAAGACTTGACTAGTGGAATCGATTTATTCGCAATTCTTTGAACCTTGTGGTCTAGAATAGCCATAGGTTCTTCATTATAGCTCATATCCGGATTGAGGATCACGTCGTCTTGATGGATCACATGCTCGGATCGTACACGCATTTCTCGAGTTGTGATACGTGGAAAACATTGTGTACGCTTCCCGGACTTGGCGGAAGAGCCAACCTATAGCGCGATCGGGCCTATTCTTTCAAGGATTTCATAAGGTCCAATAAAACAGGGTCTTAACTTTCCCCTTACTCCAAACCTTATTATCCCTTTGGATGGAGAGACCTTTAAAAAGACTTTGTCTCCATCCTCGAAATGTAGCTCGGATCTTCGCGTATCGGTAAGACTTACTCTATCTTGAGCTTCCTTTATTCTTTACCTAATTTGGCGTCGATCTCAATCATTTCGCTTATAGCGTCAGGCCCTAGGATTCTTCTTTCACCCACTTCATCCCAAAGAAAGCGGTGATCGGCATTTTCTTCCATATAAGGCTTCATACGGGCCATATCGATCGTCGCTTGATAGCTATTGTTGTAGGAAAATTCGATGAGAGGTAACACCTCTTCCCATTTGCACCTCGATCCAAAACTACGCTCTCAACATGTCTTGAGTGTTTGATCGTCCTTTCCGATTGTCCATCGGTTTGAGGGTGAAAAGTCATCTTGAAATTTAATTTTGTGCCCAATTCTTTTTGCAAGCTAGTCCGAATCTTGAAGTAAATTTTGAATCTCTATCGATTTGATAGTTTTCGTACTCCATGCGCGTATAATTTCCTTTACGTCTGGTGGGCTAGCTTATCAAACCCGTGGGTAATCAATTAGCGTAAAATGTGCACATTTGGTGAGTCTGCCCACTACTACCCATATAGCGATGTTCCTCTTTTTGACTTTGGTAAACCCGTAACAAAATCCATAGCTATATCTTCCCATTTCCACTCGGGTATTGCCAAAGGTCGTAGCTCGTAGGACGTTGGTGTAATGCTTTTACTTGTCGACAAGCAACACAGCTTTACAAAAGAGGCTATGTCTCTTTTCATACCTTCCCACCGTAACTTTTCTTCAAATCTTGGTACATTTTTGTACTGGATGACGGGTCAGATAGGTGTGTCATGAGCTTCACTCATGATTTCATTTCAAGATTGTTGTTGTTTGGGATACACAACCTTCCTTCAAACAATAAAGCATTATCGGTGCTTGAAAATTCTTCATCCTTCCTTACCTTGGCTCTTTGCTTTTCTAACTTTTCCTCCATCCTTTGCTCTTCAATGATTCTTTTCCTCAAGTCGACGTCAATGTGAGTGTAGCAATACAACTCGTGATCGTCTCTCGTTGTTCAACCAATTCAATATTCATTCTTTCAAACTCTTCAATGAGTTTTTCTTCATTTGTGAAGAGACATCCCAATTTGTTTTGACTCTTACGACTCAAGGCATCGGCTACAACGTTTGCCTTACCCGGGTGATAGTTTATACCACAGTCGTAGTCTTTTACCAATTCGAGCCATCTTCTTTGTCTCATGTTTAGATCTCTCTGCTCGAAAAAGTATTTTAAACTTTTATGATCGGTAAAGATTTCACATCTTACTCCGTAAAGGTGATGTCTCCATATCTTTAAAGCATGCACTACTGCTGCTAGTTCCAGATCATGTGTTGGATAATTTAATTCATGCGGTCTCAGTTGTCGAGATGCATAGGCTATCACTTTTCCACTTTGCATTAACACGCCTAATCCATTTTGGAAGCATCTGATAGACCACGTATTCTTTATCCGCTCGAACCGCTAATACAGGCGATGGTTAACTTTTCCTCGAGCGTCTGAAATTCGCCTCACATTCATCACCCATGTGAATTTAATTCCTTTTCTGAGTAGCTGGGTTATTGGCCTGGCAATTTTGGAGAATCCTTCAATGAATCTCCGATAGTAACCCGCTAATCCCAAGAAACTTCTAATTTCATTTTGTGTCCTCGGCGATTTCCATTCTTGATCGCTTCTACTTTGGCGGATCAACTTTATCCCTCCGTGACACAATGTGTCCAGGAACATTACTTCCTTTAGCCAAAATTCACATTTGCTAAATTTAGCAAAAGTTGTTCATCTCTCAAAGTTTGCGATCTTGTCCGAGGTGTTCCTTGTGTTCTTCTTCGTTCTTCGAATAGATAAGAATGTCGCCTATGAAGACTAAGACAAATTTGTCTAAAATGGATGGAACACCCTATTCATGAGATCCATGAATCTTGCCGCGCATTGGTCAATCCGAATGGCACAAGTATAAATTCATAGTGGCCGTATCTCGTTCGGAGCGATCTTTGATACATCTTCGGCCGCACTTTAAGTTGGTGATAGCGACTTGAGGTCGATTTTGAGAACACGCTAGCTCCTCTTAGTTGATCAAACAAGTCATCTATCCTTGGAAGTGGATACTTGTTTTGAGCGTTATTTTGTTCGGGTTCTCGGTAATCTATACACATCCTCAAGGAACCATCCTTTTCTTTACAAATAACACCGGTGCTCCCAGGCGAAACACTAGGTCCGATAAAACCTAGGTCTAACAGCTCTTGGTTTGAATTTTCAACTCTTCCAGCTCTTTTGGAGCCATTACATGCGGTGCTTTTGACATCGGAGCCGATCCGGTTCCAAGTCAATGGTAAACTCGCTTGTCATCGTGAGGCAATCCTCGGTAGATTTTCGTGAAAACATCGAAAATTCTTGTACAATCTCTACATCTTCAACTTTTATCGTTGTTCGATCTTCTCCGTTCAAATAAACAAGAAATGCATGGCATCCCTTCTTGTTTATCATACTCCCACCTTCAACGGATATAATCGAAAATTTCTTTCCATACCGATTCCGTAAAAGCTTGTAGCTTCTTTCCTCGAAAATGGAATGAAATTTTCTTTCTTTACAGTGATTGTAGCATGATTTTCAGCCACCAATCCATTCCCAAAATTATATCTACGTCACCCATGGGTATTATGTTTAAGTTATTCGTCGAACCTTAAGTGATCCTATGTTCAACTCTAGGTTTGAGCAAAGTGAGTATGATCATAATCCCTCCTATGGGTGAAGAGATGTTCATATCTGGTTTGCTTTCTCGGATCTAAGTTCCAATAGATCTACACATGTTCTTGCTACAAAGGAATGTGATGCTCCGTGTCGAACAAAAGTATAACAGTGCGTTGAGAAGTGTTCCCACACCGCCAGTTTCCGGTTTTGTTCATTCTGCCTCCCAGCAGCATATGCTCGCTCGAGCCGGTGAGAGGCCGACGGGCTCTTGTCTTTGTTGATTCTGTGTTGCTGCTGCTTTGCTGGCGTTCTTTGACACGATTACGCCCGTTGTGGTGGTTGTCGTTGGTGTTCTTTGTTGGGGCTGGCCAATCGCTTTAGGGTTGGGCGTTGCGGGCTGATTCGGCCTTCCCACCGCCCCCGTCGTGCACTTCCCGCAACTGTTTGCGTAATGGCCCTTCATGCCACACTTGAAACAATTTACCAAATGACAAACTCCTTTGTGAAATTTCGCATTTTGGGCAAGGAGTTGTTCTTGCTCGATCTGTGGTCCTCGCGTGCTCGAGGGTTAAAGACGGTTTCTTCCATCCTGTCCCTTGCGATGCTTGTGTTCCTTGCCACGGCCGCTTGTTATTAGTATTCTCAAACTTCCTCGGTTGTTATTCCTGCATTTCCTTCCCATTTTCTTTTCCCTTTGTCCCTGTGTTCGATGTCCGTATGCGGGTGATTTTTCTTACCGCATAGTCGCTTATATGTCAAAGCTCGTCCAAGAGCTTGATGTAAGTCGATCTCCATGGTCGGCTAGAGACATTCTTATCTCGATCTCAATCCGGACTTAAATTTTTCTGCCATCTTCATATCCGTATTCACCTGATCATGGGCATATCTGGACATATCGCAGAAGATGCGATCATAATCTATTACGGACATTTTCTCCTGTTTGATTATAAAACTCATGTTCCTTTCTCTTCCGATAACTCTTGAACATACTTCTCATCTGCCCCTTTAAATTCTTCCTGTGAATTCATTCATCCGATCCTCGTATAAAATCTTTCGTCAAGCTTCCCACCAAAAGTCGGCGGTCTGTCGGTTGAAAGGTAATACAGATAGCTGCCTGCTGTTGTCGCAAAGAAAATCAAATATCCTTTCCATAGCCCGATCCATTGCTCGGCATCATCCCAAGCTTCCTTTTCCATCAAAGGATGGTGGGTTACGCCTAAGAAATAATTCCTCGATCCCACGATCGGGTGGAGGTGGTAGTGGTTGGGGTATATTCGCAGGTTCCGCACGAAATTCTTCCTCCGCCTCTACCTCTACCTCTTCCCCTACCTCTTTGTGCAGGATCCCGTCTTGGCGGCGTTCGTTGTTTAAACATACAATAAAATTGAAAATCACTTTCACATTTAACATATATAATATCATCATACAATTTCTTTTGTAAGGCAGCTTTAATCCAAGCTATTCATTCTTATCACACAATCATTTCTGCCGCAAAAGCCCGCTTCGGGGTTATCATATATATATACATCAGAAAATTTGTGCCTCAAGGAGGACTATTTTGTACAACAGTTGATACAAAAGAGATAATGTACAATAGATGGCATCTCAAAAGCTTAACCCGCATCGAACAACATACGGGATTACAAGATAATACAAAATACAAAGTTCACTTCCCTTTTCAAAACACAAAAGCAACCTACACACATACTGGACTATATACATACGGACTAAAACCTAGCTAAACAGGTCAACAGATGTATCACTCATCATCATACTGATCCTCCTCAGGATCCTCCTCGTCGTCTGAATCGTCATCGGAGTCGTCATCCGAATCATCGTCCGAGTCGTCCTCACGGCGGCGTACTCTGGATGGTCCTGCTCCGTCATCCCCAACCATAGGAATGTCGCGGATCGGACTGAAGTCATCACGATCATCAGAGACCCTCATCCCGCCGTGCAGCCGATGCGGCTCACCGACGGTGCGTGCTTGCACGTCATAGGTAGCAAGATAGGAAGTGGTGGGCGTATGGGGTGTCCAATCGACAGTGGGGGAAACACTGGCATCCCCAATGCTCTGGGCCGAGATGCCCTGGTCACGTGAGCAGGTCGGTCGCCTGCTTCCAAATCTCTCGGAATCACGGATCAACCACTGAGGAACCTCCAAGTAGAGCCACTCCGGTGACTCGTCACGCCACGATATTCCTCGGAGGAAGGTACGGTCCTCTGGGGCTACCCCAGAATACTAAAGGCGTGGGTCGGATGGCTCACAAATCTCGGTAGATCTCGCTACTGTGTCGTAGTCACCACCATATCGGTAGATGTAATCTCCGATATTTCCGTGCATAATCTTCCCACAATCGGTAGTCGCATCGAAGGCGCTTCGCCATCAAGTCCGTCACTCCATGCTCGTGCGCCTCCTCCAATGTGAAGGTAGTGCATGAGGAACTCTCCGAGATCATCTCCCCAGCACATCTGATACTCGCGGTACCTATGAATGATCTCTGCAGGGGTGGCACTCGGTCCAAGTCTGCGTCTAGTGGTGTGTCGAGTCCTGGCCATCTGTCACAAACAAACGAGCATAAGACAACTAAAAAGGATAATCGATGCATAGATAAAAATAAACTTAACGCGTCTGCTAAGCAAAAGAATAAACTGGACAGTCTATAAAGCGGATAAACAATCCAAACACCTCGATAAATGTATAAATGTTATCTGGAAATTGTTCTCATATACAACACACGTTGTAGCTTTCCTACTATACTAAGAACATCTTGCCTAGCAACATAAACAAAATCTTATCATATAACTAAATTCTAGTTCTATAAAATTATGAGCTAGCTTTTACTGGCTCTCGTGATTTCTGGAGAAAGAAACAGGGGATCTTTCCATCATAAGAAATATAGTACAGTCCGTTAGGAGTACGTAGGAGAAAACCGTGAGCAATTCGGAGTCCAAACGAAAGAGAACGGACCAAAATAAAATCACTGTGCGAAGCAGTTCGCGTTTGCCGAGGTGAACTGTCCGGGGTGGACTGTACTGATTCTCGTGAATTTTGGAGAAGGAATCAGGGTTTTGATCCATCATAACAAATAAATTAAATTGCGTTAAGAGTACGTAGGCGAAAACCATTCGCAAATCGGAGTCCGAACGAAAAAGAACGGATCCAAACAAAAACACTGCGCAAAGCAGAATTTTTTTTTTCTGCGCGTTCGCAGAGGTCGTAGGCAATGCCGATATCGAGGTCGTGCATGCCGTTGCCGAGGCGGACTACCGAGGCCGAGGTGACGAGGTGACTGAGGTCAGCTGTTCTGTTGAAAAGAATCGCCAAATCTTGAAATGATGGTCGATTACGACAAAGACGGGCTCGGCGTAATCGAGGTCGACTTCGAAGTGGATTTGCCGGGCGAAAATACGCGTCATGAATTGTCGAGATGCAATCTTCAAACTCGAAGTGGATGTCGAGGTTGACACCAAATAAACTCCTGGTCGATGCGGGTGAATCAATTGAAGTCGCGCAATGCCGAGGCGCCAACCGGTCGGCCGAGTCGAGGTAAACTCGGGTTGACTTCAAGCGAGTGGAAAGCCTTAGCTTTTCAATTTGAGCTCGATTCTTTTGTTCTCGAAAGAAAAGGAGAAGAGTTTGTACATTTGTCCGTCTATGTTCTTTTCAAAGAGGGATCATGCATCTTATTACGTCTATGTTCCATTCGGGATGACATAGGCATTAATCAAAATCAACATTGAGAAAAGATGAATAAATATTCGAATATGACGAACATAGTTCGTTTTAAACATACGCATTTCTTACAATTTTTTTTTTTTCAATCAATAATGAATAAATAATCATGGTTATTTACAACCTTTCTCATTTCATTTGTCGATAATGTTCTATCAACACAAATCATTTGTCGATAATGTTCTATCGACAACAAATCAAATTCATAATTCATTTGTCGATAATGTTCTATCGACACAAAGTTAAATTCATAAATCTCAAACCTTTCTTTTCAAAGATGAGAAAATAATTTACCTTTTTCCTGGTTGAGCTGGATGTGATGGAGTGTTGAGCGTAGTCAGATGATTTCTAGAAGTCTAGTGACTCAATCTAGACTTAACTTTTGAAAGAAAGTTTAGGGTTCAAAGAGCAATATGCTCTGATACCACTCTGTCACAGCCGCTCTAATCGAAGCGATGATTAGAGAATCTGGAGCTTGGAGCGTTGAATGCAAAACAATTGATAAAATAATCAAAAGATTTCGAATAGCATTTATCGAATTTCAATAATCAAACCTTACTTACAAGGCAAATGCAATTCAACCCTTATTCACAAGGCAAAAGTCATATACAAATGTAAAGGCTACGAGTTCCTTTAACAATGGGTTCGATAATTGAGACGGATACAACATCACAATAACATATAAAATATTCGAAATATGCGTGGAAAGCATGTGAATGCATATATGACGATATGCACCCAGGGGTTCTTTCTTTCAAACATAATAAATACAAAAGGTCCCCGACTACTCAACATCTCCGCCCATCACCATCATCACTCAATCTGCATATTTAAAACAAATATGCGGTGAGTACAAATAATGCACTCGATGGCTCATGCGAAAATAATTTATCACAGTTTGAATTACTCGCCCATCACGGTAACACACGAGGTTTTGATTTGAAATACTGTGCTTACTAAATATTTTCTCATCATTTTCAATAAATATTGCTTGGCGAGCATTTTCCACGTATGTATGATCCACATCCACCACAATCAATCATTCACAACAATTCCTTGCATACGGAGAGGAGGCCTCCTCACACGACGCGTGACCGGCCGAGCACCCTTTCAAAGACACAAAATAATCGGTGCACAAAATCCGGGCCATCTCGGCCGGATCTGAATTCTCCATCATTCTTGGGGTATTCCAAGAATCTGAATTCAAGCATGTCGTAAAGTGGGGCTACCCAACATTATGCATCAACAATCATGGATTGGATACATACATAAAACATAAATATTTTGGGCGGGTAATTAAATAAATCGGTTCATAATTATTTGCTTGCAATAAAGCATCATAAATAAATTATTTGGTAAAATTCTACGGTTTGAGTATAGTAAAGCCCACCTTTACTTGAACTTAATTTCACTATCGTGATCTTACTCGCTATTGAGTGAACTTCACGTCCCACCTTTACGCAAAAATGTACGTTTAGTGCGTTGGCACGTTTTCGAGATTTTCAAAGTTCATTCAACTTTGATAATTAAATTAATAATTCAAGTTCGATGATTCTTTATCGTCTTAATACGTTGAAGCGACGCGATATCAATAAAATAATTCTCGTATATCGAGAGAGCGTAATATGATCTCTGATCTCATTTTAACCTTTTAGGTTAAATAATTAACGATATAATAACGTTATTGATAAAATGATTTCAATTATGAAATCTTTTCTCACAATTGAGATATTAGGATAAAAGTAATCGTTTTCACGTATTAATGTATTTAACGAGCGTATTTAAATACGTTAATTTGAAAGTCAACCATTTTGACTTTTCTTATTAAATTTTCAATAACTCATATTTTAATCAATATAAATCGATTTTCAATCGATTTCTTTTCAAAAGCTTTAATCTTCGATTTTCACGCAAATCGATAATTTTGATTAATATTTTCTTTCAATATTAATCTTTTAATGCATTAAGCATTATTTATGCTTTTAACGTTATTTAATATAACGTTTAAATAAACATAATATTCTATGTTTAATAATTCTCGAAATTTTTTTAATATGTCTAAATTAATTTCTAGACATATAATATATTATTTTCTTGATTAAAAAGGATTTAAAATCCTTAATATTTATTTATAAGCTTTCGGTTTTAAGCTTATAAATTCATTCTCTTTCCAAAAATTCTTGTAAATTCATATAGTGTACTATTTTATCATAGTATCACTAATATGAATTAATATTAACTATAGAAAATTTTGAACATTACTAAATTATGTCCAAGGTCCACGGTTCTTTCCAATAATTGTTCAAATGATTTTCTAAAATTTCTAGTTAATATACACAAGGTTCCAACATTAGTTAATAACATAATTATAACCTAAAGTTTAACATATGAAATTTCTACATTAAAGTAAAAATGTTATGGTTCACGGTTTTCACCAACAAAATAGTAAACATTTTTATAAAATTCCAATTAAATTACACTATACTTATATACTATAGTATAGTACTAATATATCATAATATCAAATTATAACACAATATAAACCCTAGATCTTAACCTCCTAGGTCTCGGCTATTTTGAATAAAATAGCTATATATATCCAAAAATTCTAATAAATTTCAACATCACCTAATTAATACCCTAGATCAACAATATGCTATAATATCATTCAAATAAAAATTTATACATCAAAGATACCAACATAGCCATTTTCGGATATTTTGAAAATTATAGCAAATGTTTTCCAAAAATTTCCAAATAATCATCATGCACTCCTACAACATCATATATCACTAATCCATCATCAAAATTACTCCAAGCATTTTCGATCATCAAAAAAAAATCACACAACATGCTTAGCTCTAGATACAAATAATTAATATCAACTCCTAAGCATATGTAACACATCCACTAAGCATATGGACATACTAGCATAATTTTTCATAATTAAAACATGCTAAAAAAAAAATTTGAACCATTGGATTATTGAAAAGCTTAGGTATAATCGAAGCTCGTTCGATATCTAACCTTTTTAACGGTGTCGATTGGTTGTAGGGTGATTAATGCTCAAGCTTTTTGGAGATGGAAGGAAGAAAATACTTTGGCTTTCCTAAGAGAAGCTCTCGGTTCTTATGTTTGGAAGAGAAAGGAATGAAATGTGTAATGTGTTTGTTGAGTTTTCAAGACTAAAAAAAATACTTAAGTAATAAAAGAAATGAATAAATACAATTGTATCTCTCTACCTCTCGGCTATTACACACAAGAAAGCAAGACAATAATTTCTTAGAGTCAAAGCATATGTCATGCTCCAAAATATCTCTTACAAGCATTAAGTATATTGATAAAGTTTTTTTGAAATCAACAAAACAAATTTTGTCTCACTTATGCATGTTGTCGTCGACATATGTGTATAGGGGGAGAAAAATTTCAGATTTTTGGTGTATTATGCATGTTTATATTTATACACTCTATCCCAAAATTACACACTCAGTGTAAGATAAAATCGAGATAATTTTGTGTAAAATAAGTCAATGATTTAGGCTAACACATAATTAAAAGCTAGAGTATTTTCATCTACACATTTTACTTGGTAAGTGTGTATTAATACTACATAAGATATATCACAAATTGGATGATCAAAATAAAATAATCCTATGTTAAAACAATAGGGTAATTTCGCACTTTTAATAATTAAATGCCCAAACGTGATTTTCATGCTATAAGTAGATATATAGCATAATATATATCCTAGATGATAATTTATATCATAGGAAAAATTATTGGAATCAATCCATGGGTAGAAAACCCTATTTCTCGATTTAGGGTTTTCGAGAATCATAAATAATCAACAATATAATCCCAAAATTTTCTAGCATTATTTCAATGCTAAATAATATCCCAATTATATAAAATAATCATAGGAATTTAAATATCATAATTCCTTGATCGTTGAACTTGATTCTCAAGTCATCTCAAAACGTTAACGTTTGAAACGTCTCAAACCGTTAAATATCGACTCATCTCAAAATGGACGTAATAAAGCTATAATCACCTTATTAAAATATTCCAATAATAATGGAATTAAATTCTAAGCTTAAAACTTAGAAAATATCACGAGCATTTGATTATCGATCGTAATCGACGTTGAAAATTATTGTTGAAATCGTTACACATTCGTATTTCTCAATTCACATTCATTTGTGAATTGTACTTAGAATTTTATTATTCCAAAAGTTCAAATCGTTATTCGATAATTTATTAATCAAATTATTATAATAATATTCTAATTTACTGAAATTAATATAAGTAATTAGGCGTTTAAATAATCGGGGTATTACAGATAACCCCAAGGGAAATTACTATGGCCAGGCGGGAAGGAAGCCATGGCCAAATAATCAGAGGCCCCAATGGACCCAAGGGCAAGGGCAAGGTCGTCCAACAACTTTTGGACAAGGCAGAAACGACCAGCAACAACTGTCAAGCCCTCAATGCCCACGATGCCGTAAGTATCACTCTGGCACTTGTCTAGCCGGGCGTTTTAACTGTTTTAGGTGTGGACAGCAAGGACATTTTGCGAACAACTGTCCACAGCAAAAATAAACGATAATAGATAAACCTAACCCGCCACGACAAGCCCAACAGCAAAGGGCAATGCAGCGACCACGACGGTGGGGCTTTTGCTCTCAACCAACGAATCAAGATGACCAGAACAACCCGACAGGTACGAATACACTTTTAACGTACTTGTGATTATATTATTGCTATGGGAATTGCAAGACCACGATATTATACGTGAGTATTTTAGAACTTAGCACGAAACGAGATGAAGGAATACGAATCTCCTTCATCAAAGGCAGGAAGTACGACGTTAGCATAAGTTCGCTTAAACTTAGATTTGAACATAAGATTCACCGTCTATGAGAATCGATAGTTAAGTAGATACGAATGAAAGATAAGATCAAACGACGAATAAATGGGTACAAGGTACCAACGTCGGAATGGAAAATGCAATATGGAGAAGGAGAAGAGAACGCTGTGAGAATACGTAAATTTCGAGGATGAAATTTCTTTAAGGGGGGTAGAATGTAATACCCAATTTACGGGCTTAAAATTTCAAAATAAAGAAGGAACGATCGATAGAAGCAGTATGAAAGTGAGCGTCGGTAATTGTCGATTTTGAATAAATCGAAATTTCTCTTGAAATTTTGAACGAAATAAATTTTAAATATGTTTTAAGTATATTTGGGATATTATTTGCACTAAGGAAGAAAAAGAAATATTTTTCCTTATTTAATAGTGATTTTCAAAATTTAAAGTGTAAGGAATTAATTTGTGATTTATTATGTGATCACTTGATTTTATGTGATGAGTTGTCATGTTTATCTTGTAGTATATGATAAGATAATTATCTTGTAAACCCAAGCATGAGGTGGATGTGATAAGGTTGGAAAATGACATTTTTAAGATAAGATTTGCTATGATATTTTCATAAAAGATAAGATAAGGTCATGATTAATTAAGAGATAATGTTTATCTCTTAGAAATGTGTAGAATATCATAGGAAATAATATTTTAAATATTAGTTGCATAATTTTCCAAATTTGAGTATTATTTTATGTGGATTTCGAAAATTACAATTTCTTTATGTGATAAATGTATTAAATAATTTATTTAATTATATGCTTGATAAATATCATGATTCTAGATCAATCTTATCTTCTAGAATTCATAAAAATTTTGAAATTTATAAAAAGGGATAAGAATGGGATTTTATAAAATTTAAGCTCTAGAAACCCTAATTTTCGAATAAAATGGGAAAATTGCTTAGAAAAATTCCAAAAAATTATTTTATGATATAATATCATTATATTTATCTAATTACTCATGAAAATAATATTGGTTATGAAAAGAATCATAGTTTGATAATTTATTCGTAATTTTGAATTATTTGCCGATGACTTTACTATAGTACATAGAAATGACCTTAATTAATTTTCCTATGATTTATTTTATCATCTAAGATTATTATTATATCATATAGTTATTAATTGGAGAAAAATAAAATATTTGGCATATTATTTTAATAAGTGCCGAAAACTATGAATATTATGTGTGAAAATGATGAAAAATATCATGCTTTAATTAATGAGGGTCATATTTATAAAGATAAAGTATATTAGGTGTAAAGTAGAGATTGTTATCAAATGGAACAAGTAACCTATGATTTTTGTCATGTAATAGCCGAAAATGATAAGATAAAATAAGGTTGAAAATATTTTTAAAACTCTATGAAAATGACATCTTATCCTATAGTTGAAATATTTGACTTTTCAAAAATGATCTTATTATATGATAATATTATAGTATATGATATGGAAAAAAAATAAAATTTAATCCTAAGACTAAGCAATGGGCGACACACACACACACACGTCACACTATGTGATAAACTTTATACTATGTGACAACTAAGATTCAATGCATTTAATTAAAAGATAAGATGACCTAAGGATGAGTTGTAGGATAAGATAAGATTTTGTCTCCTTATACAAGTGGGTTTCGAAAGTTTTAATGAGGATAACAAGTGTACTAGATATTTTCTAAGTAATAATTAACATCTGAAGTTGCTAAGTCTATAAATACCACATGAAGCTCTCCATTCTCATTCACAAACCCTAGGTGACCAAAATAATAGAGAAAAAGAGAGTTCACATTGTTCAAACCCAATCTTAGATCGTTATAACGACATCGATCAAAAACTGCACCGATTAAAGGTTAGATTACTTACGAGCTTTGTATATCGTTAGAATTTTCGATGCTCGTCAGTTAAATTCATGTTATAAGCTTAGGTTATATGTGTGATTTTCGAAAATCATGAAACTTGTGCTAATATGTTTAGATATTGTACTTATATGATGTTATTGAACATGTAGTATAATTATATCACAAAATCAAGCATGATATTAAATTTTATATGTTGACCGAAAACTTAAGGGTATGATATATTGATGATTATGATTTTTAATTGTTGATTTGAACATGAAATCATGATCTAGGGTATTAATTATACTTGTATGATTTTATGTAGAATTTTTGAAACACTTTAGTACCTAAGTCTATGAATTTCAAAATTATAGAACATGATATTATGTTGAGATATAATCCATGTTTGAGTGTTATCATAACATATTGAAAGTGTAGAATCATAATATAGTGTTGTATGAATTTATTGGATTTGTTAAAAATTTATTGGACCTAAGTCCAAATTTTCAAAACTGACTTAGGAAGATTAAATTCAATAATTCACAATAAATAAAAATTATGTTATAGTAATGATGCTTATAGATGAGGATGTGTTATGTGATTTTATTGGAATTTTTGGAAATTATTTGCTTAGTTTAATTAGGGTTTTCAAAAACTATAGGTTATAAGTATTAATGTTATAAATTTATTTTATGAGATATAATTGCATAATATGATCCAAAATGATGTTTTAAACATATTATGATTTTATAGAATTTTAGAACAAGAATTGCACATAAAATAATAGAATTACATAAAAGGAATTAAAAGTCAAAATGTTGACTTTAGTCAAAATTGTTGACTTATCGTTGACCAAGTCAAAATCGTTGACCAAAAACGTTGACCAAGGTCAAATCGCATCGAAATTCGATAAAGCGTGATCTATGTGACGTGAATGCGTTTAGTAACAATGTAACTACGTTACGTAAGTACATTAAAACGTCATTATATCTAAAGAGATGGAATATCTCTTATATGATGAGCAATGTCATAATCGACATCATTTTATTAGGAAACATCAAAATAAGTCCGACGTTAGCCTTATTTGATGCATATGACGTTATAGACGATGTTCGTCTCTATCGAAAAGTATAGCGATGTACTAAACCTCGATTCTCACCATTTAAAAGGGTCCCGCCGGAGGAGAGAGAAGACAACAATTAAATACTAGTGACGTAGGAACTTTAAGTTCCCGAGGTGGGCTTTCTTGAACTAAAAGCTATTTATGAAAATCGTTTACTGTTATTACTTTACTGTTTTTCTGCAAAAGTTGAGATACGATATTATGCGCTAAAAAGTTTTTGTTTTGTATATGTCCATTCGGGTTGCACAGGGGGCAAGGAAAAGTATTACAATTCGGATCCTAAATTTGGAGGTGGAGGGAATCACGGCTTAGGGTTGTGTACACTTCACTTCGAACCGAGTTACGGTCGATGATTGACCTCGAACCGTTCGCGGTCGATCGTGCATCCGGGTGAAGGAGGCCTTCCTCCCGTGCGTTAATCCATATGCCGACTTGGAATATCGTTGTCTTTGTGAAAATGCACGCGGCGAGGTTTTGAGAACGTAATGAAAATGTATTTAGTAAGCCAAGTGCCTTTTCAAACGAAACCTCGTATGCTTCTTGTGAAGTAGGCGATCTGATATTTCGAAAGAAAAATGTTTTCGGCATGTGTCCACCGAGTGCATCTTGTACTCGACCGCATATTTGTTTTAAATGTGCGAGTTGAAAGATGATGGAGCAGGCGGAGTTGAGCGGAGTTCTTTTGTCAGTAGTAAGAAGTATTTTTAGTTCGCCTTGAGAATGCATCTCCATATGCATGTCACACACGTTTCATTCCACTGCCAAACTCTTGAACTCTGTTATAATTTGATACTATGTTAAGTCTTGATATTCCTGTTGAAAGTTTGTAAGAATTTCTGTTTTGTCCGAACCTTCGTATCAACTCTTAATATAAGTTATTTTGCTCTATCCTTGATCTCGTTTACACTTGGAATTTCATATTTCTTCACCTATGAAATTAGTTGAAACCCTTATTGTTTTATATTCACTTAAACCGAACCCCAAGTCACGGTCCGGCAAGGATAAGCCAAATCGGGCTGTGACAGAGTGGTATCAGAGCAGTTCGTTTGCTTTGAACCAAAAATATCCTTTCTATCCAAAGTCTAGCTTGAATCACTAGACCTTCTATGAAACAGTCATCACCGCTCAACGCCTGCTCATCACGCCAACCAAAGAAGGAAAAGTAGTTTCGACAAGTAAAAGGTGCGGTTTTAAAAGCTTTGAAAGTTATATACAGCTTTGAGAAAGTATTTGTGAAAAATGTTTTAAAGTGGACATGTCGTTGAAAAGTAAACGACTTTGAATTTTGATAATTCATTGATTAGACAACAAGTGGGTTATTGTCCAAGAAGTATAAAAGCTCATACCCGATTGGAATGTGATCATTTTGATGAAAATGAAAGAAATTAAAGCTTATACCCGGTTGGTATATGAGTATTGATGAAAGGACATATATAGAGTTATATGTCAGTAAAGTATGTTTATGAAACGAAGATGAATTGTGAAATTGTTTTGATTTTCAAAACAACGTAGATGAACTCTAAGTTTCATGAAGAACATAGATTGAACGAACCCATAAGAAATTCTCTTCTCTCTATAACATAGTGTTTTGATGAAACACGGGAATTTGTGGACCTAGAACACTTATAGGTTCAATTGATGAACGTAAAATGAAAGGCTACGAAGGAATGAAGGCGTCAACGAACAAATGTCACTCGAAACGTAAGGCGCAGTTTCTTCACTTGAGATTCTATGCGATGTAATCGACTGTTGCTTACGCAAAGTAATAGATGAATTTGGGAATTAGAATGATAAGTGATAAGTACTTGAATAATTATGTTAAAGAGTGTTCACAAACTTTGTGTTTTGTGAAAGTTAAGATATCCTTATGATTTAAGTTTTTCCCCCCTTATTGCTTTAAGTCTAAGACAGACTTACATAGAACTATCTGTATTCACATGGCAGGAAATGGGAATGATAAGGGAAAAAGTACGGACACGTATGTTTCTGACCTAGAACTCACAAGGGAGTATCGACTCTTCTATTACAAAATAGTCACCGATTTAGGGCAATTCTTGGACGAGTTCCTACAACTATGGACGGAGGCGCATAACCATGGAGTCACGGACTTGGATGGCATCCAGCGACTCATCCGCCGTTTGCCGACAGATTGGCAAAGGTATGCGAGAGAAATAGCAAGGGAATATGTTTTCTACAAAGAAAACTCAGAGATTCTGGCAGATTTACCAGAGTTTATCAGCCAGCTCAGATACACATACAACGTGTATGGAGAAGCACCAATGGGAACTGGCCTTTTTCCTGTGTTGGATGAACAGCATGAAAAGATAAAGGAATGACTGTATCAGGATATTCCATACACCGGGCCACGTTATTTTCCTGCAGCCAGTGCAGAAATAGATGAAAATGGGCAATGGACAGGATCCTATCGCCCGAGGGGATTAGGAGAGCGACTAGTGGAGACGAGGGCTACTACTTGGAGAAATAAGCAAACCAACACTATAAAGGACTTCGATCGTTCTCTAAAGGATTTGGATCGTCTCATAAAGGAGGCAAAAACATACTTGGAGACGGAAAAGTTTCCAAACAAGGAGAACGATTCTGAAGAAGGACCATCCGGGGCGTAGAAAACCTAGATCTAGTAAGACTTATAAAATAACCATGATATAGTTAGCATGTATGTGAAGTAAACGTAGTTTGGTGACATTCTATAGTAAGTATGTTTAGTGGTGTCAAAATTTTGGTGTAAATATGATATCACACTATGTACCAAGTTAAAGAAACAAATCGTTATAAAAACTTATATATAAAAGTTCTCGTTGATGTATTTTGGTGACACATGATGTTTGCATGACTGGCGTATGATGTTCTATGAACCATAAAGAGGTTATGTGTTAAGATATTGAATTAGAAATTGACGTTTATTTTGTATAAAACGTTAAGAATGCCTCCTAGAAGAGAATTGGGACGTAGAAGAGGAGAGGAAACTCCAGAACCCGAACTCCAACAACCACCATCGCCTCGTAAGATAGAGGCACTGTTTCTCAAGCAAAACCCGCCCACATTTAATGGGACAGGAACTCCCAGCGAAGCTGAACTTTGGGTAAGGTCAATAGAGCGAATCTTCAATTTCCTATATTGTACGGATCAGGAAAGAATTTCTTGCGTTGCCTTTCAATTAATGGGTTCAGCACTCTTTTGGTGGGAGACCAGAAGGAAAATTATGACTGAAGAGCAGATGGAGGAATTTACTTGGGAGGATTTCAAAACGGTATTATATGATAAGTATATTCCCAAGAGTTATAGAAAGAAACAGGAAAATGAGTTCTTCAGTCTCAAACAAGGGAATAAGTCAGTAACAGAATATGATCGTATATTTTGTGACATGTCAAGGTTCGCTCAAAATTTAGTGGATACCGATGAAAAGATGGCTGACAAGTTTAGATCTGGACTAAGGCCTGAGATTAGGATATCTCTTGCCAGCCATGGAGCAATGACCTATACCGAGGCCTTGGAAAGGGCTTTGGATATAGAGGAAGCATTGCCGGGAGGACAAACCAGCTGTAGTGCAAACAGCAAAGGAAAGAGAAAGTGGGAAGATAACCCTAAGGGAAATTACTACGGCAAAGGGAAGGAAGCCGTGGCGAATAATCGAGGCCCCAATGGACCCAAGGCGAGGGCAAGGTCGTCAGCGACTTTTGTACAAAGCGAAATGACCAACAACAAGCGCCATGCCCTCAATGCCCATGATGCCGTAAGTATCACTCGGCACTTGTCTAGCCGGGCGTTTAGCTGTTTTAGGTGTGGACAACAAGGACATTTCTGAACAACTGTCCACGGCAAAACAAACGATAATAGATAAACCTAACCCGCCATGACAAGCCCAACCGCAAAGGGTAATGCAGCAGCCACGACAGGCAAAGGCTTTTGCTCTCAACCAACAAACCGAAGATGACCAGAACAACCCGACAGGTACGAATACACTTTTAACGTACTTGTGATTATATTATTGCTATGGGAATTGCAAGACCACGATATTATACACGAGTATTTTAGAACTTAGCATGAAACGAGATGAAGGAATACGAATCACCTTCATCAAAGGCGGGGAAATCTGACGTTAGCATAAGTTCGCTTAAACTTAGATTAGAACATAAGATTCACCGTCTATGAGAATCGATAGTTAAGTAGATACAAATGAAAGATAAGATCAAACGACGAATAAATGGGTACAAGGTACCAACGTCGGAATGGAAAATGCAATATGGAAAAGGAGAAGAGAACGCTGTGAGAATACGTAAATTTCGAGGATGAAATTTCTTTAAGGGGGGTAGAATGTAATACCCCGAATTTCTGGGCTTAAAAATTTCGAAAATAAAGAAGGAACAGTACGATAGAAATGAGTATGAAAGTGAACGTCGGTAATTGTCGATTTTGAATAAATCGAAATTTCTCTTGAAATTTTGAACGAAATAAATTTTTAAATATGTTTTTAAGTATATTTAGGATATTATTTGCACTAAGGAAGAAAAAGAAATATTTTTTCATTATTTAATAGTGATTTTCGAAAATTTAAAATGTAAGGAATTAATTTGTGATTTATTATGTGATCACTTGATTTTATGTGATGAGTTGTCATGTTTATCTTGTAGTATATGATAAGATAATTATCTTGTACACCCAAGCATGAGGTGGATGTGATAAGGTTGGAAAATGACATTTTTAAGATAAGATTTGCTATGATATTTTCATAAAAGATAAGATAAGGTCATGATTAATTAAGAGATAATGTTTATCTCTTAGAAATGTGTAAAATGTGTAGAATATCATAGGAAATAATAATTTAAATATTAGTTGCATAATTTTTGAAATTTGAGTATTATTTTATGTGGATTTCGAAAATTACAATTTCTTTATGTGATAAATGTATTAAATAATTTATTTAATTATATGCTTGATAAATATCATGATTCTAGATCAATCTTATCTCCTACAATTCATAAAAATTTCGAAATTTATAAAAGGGATAAGAATGGGATTTTATAAAATTTAAGCTCTAGAAACCCAATTTTCGAATAAAATGGGAAAATTGCTTGAAAAATTCAAAAATTATTTTATGATATAATATCATTATATTTATGTAATTACTCATGAAAATAATATTGGTTATGAAAAGAATCATAGTTTGATAATTTATTCGTAATTTTGAATTATTTGCCGATGACTTTACTATAGTACATAGAAATGACCTTAATTATTTTTCCTATGATTTATTTTATCATCTAAGATTATTATTATGTCATATAGTTATTAATTGGAAAAAAATAAAATATTTGGCATATTATTTTATTAAGTGCCGAAAACTATGAATATTAGGTGTGAAAATGATGAAAAATATCATGCTTTAATTAATGAGGGTCATAATTATAAAGATAAGGTATATTAGGTGTAAAGTAGAGATTGTTATCAAATTAAACAAGTAACCTATGATTTTTGTCATGTAATAGCCGAAAATGATAACATAAAATAAGGTTGGAAATATTTTTAAAAACTCTATGAAAATGACATCTTATCCTATAGTTGAAATATTTGACTTTTCAAAAATGATCTTATTATATGATAATATTATAGTATATGATATGGAAAAAATAAAAATTTAATCCTAAGACTAAGCAATGGGCAACACACACACACACACACACATGTCACACTATGTGATAAACTTTATACTATGTGACAACTAAGATTCAATGTATTTAATTAAAAGATAAGATGACCTAAGGATGAGTTGTAGGATAAGATAAGATTTTGTCTCCTTATACAAGTGGGGTTCGAAAGTTTTAATGAGGATAACAAGTGTACCTAGATATTTTCTAAGTAATAATTAACATCTGAGTTGCTAAGTACATAAATATACCATGAAGCTCTCCATTCTCATTCACAAACCCTAGGTGACCGAAAATAATAGAGAGAAAAAGAGAGAGAGTTCACCTTGTTCAAACCCAAACTTAGATCGTATAAACGACGCCGATCAAAATCCGTACCGATTAAAAGGTTAGATTTCTTACGAGCTTTGTATATACGTTAGAATTTTCGATGCTCGTCCGTTAGAATTCATGTTATAAGCTTAGGTTATATGTGTGATTTTCGAAAATCATGAAACTTGTGCTAATATGTTTAGATATTGTACTTATATGATGTTATTGAGCATGTAGTATAATTATATCACAAAATCAAGCATGATATTAAATTTTATATGTTGACCGAAAACTTAAGGGTATGATATATTGATGATTATGATTTTTAATTGTTGATTTGAACATGAAATCATGATCTAGGGTATTAATTATACTTGTATGATTTTATGTAGAATTTTTGAAACACTTTAGTACGTAAGTCTATGAATTTCGAAAATTATAGAACATGATATTATGTTGAGATATAATCCATGTTTGAATGTTATCATAACATATTGAAAGTGTAGAATCATAATATAGTGTTGTATGAATTTATTGGATTTGTTAAAAATTTATTGGACCTAAGTCCAAATTTTCAAAAGTGACGTAGGAAGATTAAATTCAATAGTTCACAATAAATAAAAATTATGTTATAGTAAGGATGCTTATAGATGAGTATGTGTTATGTGATTTTATTGAAATTTTGGAAATTATTGCTTAGTTTAATTAGGGTTTTCAAAACTATAGGTTATAAGTATTAATGTTATAAATTTATTTTATGAGATGTAATTGCATAATATGATCCAAAATGATGTTTTAAACATATTATGATTTTATGGAATTTTAGAACAAGAATTGCACATAAAATAATAGAATTACATAAAAGGAATTAAAAGTCAAAATGTTGACTAAATGTTGACCAAGTCAAAATCGTTGACCAAAAACGTTGACCAAGGTCAAATCGCACGAAATCGATAAAGCGTGATCTATGTGGCGTGAATGCGTTTTGTAACAATGTAACTTACGTTACGTAAGTACATTAAAACGTACATTATATACTAAAGAGATGGAATATCTCTTATATGATGTCTTGATATCATAATCGACATCATTTTTATTAGGAAACATCAAAATAAGTCAGATGTTAGCCATATTTGATGCATATGGCGTTATAGGCGATGTTCGTCTCTATCGAAAAGTATATAGAATGTACTAAACCTCGATTCTCACATTGAAAAGGGTCATGCTCAGAGGAGAGAAGACGACAATTAATTACTAGTGACGTAGGAACTTTAAGTTCCCGAGGTGGGCTTTCTTGAACTAAAAGCTATTTATGAAAATCATTCTTGTTATTACTTTCTTGTTTTTACGCAAAAGTTGAGATACGATATTATCGCCAATTTTTTTATGTTTTGTATATGTCCATTCGGGTTGCCTACAACAGAAAAAGTATTACAATTAGGATCTAATTTGGAGGTGAAGGGAATCACGGCTTAGGGTTGTGTACACTTCGACAACCGAACAGAGTTACGATCGATGATTCACCTCTGAACTGTTCGCGGTCGATCGTGCGTCCGGGTGAAGGAGGCCTCATCCGTGCGTTAATCCATATCCGACTTGGAATATCGTTGTGATGTGAAAATGCTGGCGGTGAGATGTTTGAGAACGTAATGAAAATGTATTTAGTAAGCACAAGGCCTTTTCAAACAAAACCCTTGTGTCTTACTGTGAAGTAGGCAGTACAATATTTCGTAAAGAAAAATGTTTTCGGCATGTGTCCACTGAGTGCATCTTGTACTCGACCGCATATTGTTTTAAATGTGCGAGGTTGGTGAATGATGGAACAGAGCGGAGTTGAGCGGAGTTCTTTTGTCAAGTAGTACGAAGTATTTTTGGTTCGCCTTGAGAATGCATCTCCATATGCATGTCTCACACGTTTCATTCCGCTGCCAAACTCTTGAACTCTGTTATAGTTTGATACTATGTTAAGTCTTGATATTCCTGTTGAAAGTTTGTAAGAATTTCTGTTTTGTCCGAACCTTCGTATCAACTCTTTATATAAGTTATTTTGCTCTATCCTTGATCTCGTTTACACTTGGAATTTCATATTTCTTCACCTATGAAATGAGTTGAAACCTTATTCTTTTATATTCATTAAACTGAATCCCAGTCATGGTCCGAAGAAGGATAAGCCAAACCGGTGTGACATTTTTGTGTCCATAGTATTTATTTAAATTTTAGAAAAATCTATGCCATTTTTTTATTATTGAGGACGAGACATATAACATTTATATGTGGGTGTAAGATTTTATTTTGCACATGCAATGACATATTCTTGAATTATAATGTATTGAGTACATGGCGATTTATTTTACATTTTAGAAAAACCCATACTATTTTTTTTCAAATGGCGAGACATGTATGTAATTGATGTTGGTGTGTGATTTTTATTTAATACATGCAATAGTATATTATTGATCTAGGTTGTAAACCATACACTATAAGTTTTAATTGGAAATTTTTGGAAAAATCCTACCTATTTTCTTGAAAATACCGTGACATATATGAACCTATATGTTGATGTGTGATTTTTATTTGATACATGCAAGAGTGTATTATGGATCTAGGATATGATTTATACATCCTATGTTTTAATTAGAATTTTTGAAAATCAATTACACATTTGTTTCAAAAAATCGAAGAGATACCAACTCAAATGGTGATGATTCAAATGGTTTTTGATGTATAGCATGATGTAATGTGGTTACACTATAGTTTATGAGCATGATATAATTGTTGGAAATTTTTATAAAAATGTTTGATGTGTGTTGTGAAATAACCGAGACTTATATACCTATTTCATATGGTATAGAAATGTTATATCATGGGTTATGTATTATAAGTATGATATATATTAATGTTTGGACCTTGTATTAATTTATTGAAATTTTGGAAAATTGTTGGACAATTATTCCAAAATGCCATGACAAATATAATATTAATAAGGTGATGATCGAATGTTGTTTGGTTGATATTAGTACATATTAATGACCATAGTGTATAATAATACACTATATGAAATTAGAAAATTTTTTGGAAACCATTTGGTAATTTCCAATAATTACCGAGAGTTATTAAGTTTTTTTTAGGATTTTTAAATACTTTTTAAATAAGATTAATAATAAATTATATTTCTAAATAATATTTAGACATATTTGAATTTTATAAGAATTTTTGAAAAATATTTGTGTAATAAAAAGCAAAATAGCCGTGAGCTATTTTTAGATTGGAATTAGGATTTTAAATTCTTAGATAACATTATTAAAAATGTGTTATATGTTTAAAAATTATTTTTTAACATATCAATAGGTTTATAAAAATAAATCAATGGAAAATTGATTTATGTGAAATTTAGATATTAGAATATGACTTAGTAATTTAATTTACTAAGAAAAGTCAAAATTGTTGACTTTTGAAATCAACGTCTGAAATCGTTGAAATCCGCTAATCTGGCATACACGTATCAGTTTACTAATGAAATCTCGTTGAGATGAAAAGATTTCATTTTGAAGTTGTTAGTTTGAGAAGCGTGAGAAAACATTGAACATTTTACCCAAAAGTGTAAAATGGTAATTTTGCACATATCTCGTCTCTATCAAAGAACGAGAAATGTTAAATTAGTACACGCTAAAGCAGCGTTTGAATTCGTTAAGGAATTCAATTTATATCGATATAGAATATCGAAGCTTATTCTAAACTTTGTAAGTCTCGAAATACGTGAACGACGTACTAAAACATCATTTTTACATAAAGGTGTGGACGCTGACGCAACAACTGGACGTTGACGAGTAAACGAGTAGTTAAGACAGTCCAATAAGTTCAGGTGGGCTTTACTCTACTCAAAAATAAAATGCTTTTGAAATATTTATTTACGATGCTTATTTCAACTGTTGATAAAATGTTTACAAGATTACCTGCCAAAAATGTTTATGCTTTGTGTATGTATCCTATCCGGAATGAATGATATGAATGGAATGAATGATATGAATGATATGAATGTGTTGGGTCGCTCCCAACTTATGAATGAAAATCGATATCGGATCCTATCTTGGAAGGCTTATACAGCTAGGATTAACGTGTACACTAAGGTATTTGTGTCTTTGTAAGGACAATTCACGGCGGTCACGGCGTCGTGAGGAGGCCTCCTTCACGACGTTCGACTATGATGTTATGATGAAATGATGATAAGGGATATGGATCATACACACCAAGAAAATGCTTGCCAAGGCGACTTTTATGAACGATGAAAATGTTTTAGTAAGCCTGATGCATTTTCAACTAAAACCCTTGTGTCTTACCATGATGTTGGCAGTGTAATTCAAATATGATAAAATGTTTTCGGCATGAGTCCACTGAGTGCATTCTTGTACTCAGCCCTGCATGTTTGTTTTTAAATGTGCAGGTTGAGCTCAGATGTTGATGATGGAGGAGTGTTGAGGAAGTCCAGTGTCCTTGATGTTTTGTTAAGACTTGTTAACCTTGAATACATATCGTCATATATGTATTCACACACTTTCCGCTGCAACTCTGAAATTATTTTATGTTATGTCTGATGATGAGATGATATGAACTGAGGAGCCCTTCAGATCGTTAATCCTTTGGAATCTGTTGGTCTAAACCTTTTGGTCTGATATGTTATAAATGTGCGTTTAGTTCAGTATAATATCTCATGTGATAAGCCTTATTGTAATAGTCTTTCTTTGTCCTAAATACTATTCCTAGTATTAGTCCGCCTAGCTCGGGTTATCCGGAGTGGGGTTAAATGACAGAGTGGTGTCGAGCGATTGCTCTTTGAAACCCAAATTCTTTCCAAAACTAAGTCAGATTGAGTCGGCTGGACTTCTAGAAACTTGCTGACTATTCTCAACACTCCATCACATCGAGCTCAACTGGGAAAAGGTAACTAAATTTCTCTTTCAAACTTATGAAATGAAGAATTTTATATGATGAACAAGTTTGAAAGGAATTTTTTAAGTAAAAGGAAGGAAAAGCTATGATGTTATGATGATGGAAATGAAAAAAAATTATGAGTAAGGATGTTCAAAACTTTGATTTTGAAATCAATAAGTGATGATGCGAAGTGATTAAGTTGAGATGTATGTTTTGAAATGAACCAGAATGGTTAGAGATGAAAGTATGAAATCAAGTTGATATGTATAAGTACGTATGAATGAGCTATGATGTTATTTTGAAGTTATAGTTTCGAATCATGAGACTTATGATGATAAATGGATATACTATCTTAAGAAGAACGTAGACGATATAAGAAGCATGTTCATATTTTGTAAAAGAACAAAAGAACAATAGGAAGAATGAATGTAATTATAACTTCGAGCTTCGGACGACAAAGGACGAACTAAAAGGGAACGACATCGACTATGAAGAATGAGCGACATTGACATTGTCGGCACAACCTCAGCGTGATCAACCGCAATCACAACTTCAGATCGTGACCGTTGACTTTGACTTGAATGCTAGCGTCAACTTGAATACGTGGATGTAGTAGTCGTACTACGTCGGCGGCACCATAGCGTGCACGACCTCGCCGTCGACCTTGCTTGAATTGTTGGCGCGATCGCGCAAATTTTCTACACCGCTTTCGATAAATTTGTTTTAGTTCATTCTCTTTCGTTAGGACTCCGTTTCACGCATGGTTTTGTCTGCACTCCTAAGACTACGAACTTCATTTTCTATGAAGGCGAATTCCTATTCGTCTCAGAATGCACTAGAGTCTGTCTAAAGTTTAGCCGAGTTTTAATTAGAACAAGGATCCTTTGTATCTCATGTACCTTAGAACGTTATTAGAAAATTAGTTTCCAAGTAGATTAAGAATGTTATGACATGTGTATTACCCGATAGTATTTATCTGTCTTATAGATCGATTAGTTCTTTCTAGTTGCTTAACCGATGTACTAAGTTATCTTATCTGCTTATCGGATAATATTAGTTTGCCTTATATTAGTTTTGATTGTGACAGATGGAGGAGATGCACTATATTTCTAGGAGAAGGATAGGACCAAACCCTACTCCAGGAAGCAAGGCTTGCATACCGAGAAAATTGGATGTGTTGTGGCGAGGACCTAGGGGAATTCCTAATGTACTATCTCCGACTACGGAGGAATGTCCGGCGTATGGCGTGTTGACTATGACGGTATCAGCGTCTTGACCATCCTCCCATGTGATTGGGAAGACTACGCCGAGAGGTGTCAGGAGACTATATCTACCGTCGACCGGAGGTTATGATCACAGTTGGTGATTTACCCAGTTAAGTCGACCATCCGACATATGTATCTGACATTCTGAGCTACACCGGGGACCTTATCTCCCTCCACGAGTACACAGGCGTGATGAGTCGCCAGAATGGCTGTACACCGAGGTTCCACGGCTGGTCGACCCAGTGGTGCCTCGATATCGGATTGACGAGGCGGGCTCGTCAGCGGATGGGCGGCCGGACTAGAGCTTTGGAGCTCTGTCTTCCTCCACGATGTTGGACACCTGTGCATTCACCACTACCGCCGCTACCGCCAATGGCAGCACCCCTACCTCCAGTTGACCCATACCGCCAGACAGCGCGGATGAGGGTATCAGGTACTCTCGATGGTTATAACCCGATTCGTGATAGTTATAGTCCGATACACGGCGACTATGATCCGATGCGGGACATTCATATGGTAGGAGATAACGGCGCGGGACCCTCTAGAGCACACGGCCAAGACGATGACTCAGACGAAGAAGAAGAAGATCCCGAAGAGGATGAAGAGGAGGAAGATTCTAGATGAGGACGTGAAAGTGAAGACCTAAAGGATTATGATGTTATTTTATGTATGTTCTGATTATGTTTATTTTTGAAAAACAATGGTGAAAAGGGAAACTTGATTTTTGTAAGGCTATAAAAGCCAATGTGCATTGACTTCTTTTGTAATGTTTTGAAAGTCAGTATGTAAGTGATTTCCGTTGTAATGACTTTTGATCACAAATATTTTGCCTATGGCACCATTTGCAATTATATATATATATATGACCCCGAGCGGGCTTTTACAGCAAAATTGTGTATGTCAAGGATGGAATGTTTTATTTAAATTATTTTTCCACTAAGGCTATGATGATATTGTACATATATTCAAGTTATAAAAATAAAGTATGATGCTAATGATATATTTTATATAGCGAATGCCTCCTAGACAAGATCTGAGCGAGGAGTAAGAGGCGAGGCGGATCTGGGAGAAGAGGTAGAACCCCTGAACAAGAAGATGAGGATATACCTCAACCACCTCCACCTCAACCTGATCGCAGGATAGAGGAATTGTTTCTAAGACAGAACCCTCATGTCTTCAATGGGAAGGGAAGTCCAGAAGAAGCCGAACAATGGATGAGAACCATTGAAAGAATTTTCAACTTTTTAAGATGCACAGCACAAGAGCGATCATCATGTGTAACATTCAGTGAATGGACTGCTTGATTTACGGTGGGAAGCGGAAGAAAACCTTCTGACAGAGCAAATGGAAGAGTTTACATGAGAAGACTTTAAGAGGGAAATGTATGATAAATACATTCCGAAAAGTTACAGGAAGAAGAAGGAACACAAATTTTTCGTGTTAAAACAAGAAAAGATGTCGGTAACAGATTATGATCGTGTATTTTGCGATATGTCTAGATATGCTTTGGATCAGTGGACACGGACTTGAAAATGGCAGAGAAATTCAGGTCGGGGTTTAAGGCCGAGAGATAGGATGTCTCTCGCTAGTCACGGAGATTTAAATTATCTGAGGCTCTTGCACGAGCTCTGACATTGAGGCGGCAATGCGGAGGAGAAGCAGCATCACTCAATCTGATGCAGTGAGACAAGGGTAAGAGAAAGTGGGATGCGAGTTTCGATGCTGTGATGAGGAAGCTTTGAGAATGTGGTTAATAGGCAGCGTGGCAGGGACTCGCAAATCGAGGACAAGGATGGAAAAGCCGACTTTTGTTCCTCCAACAAGAGGCCCACAAGAGCAAAGAAGGGCTCTTCCGTGCCCAAAGTGCAGCAAACCGCAGGAATGTGCATGGCGGGCGCAAGAACAGCTTTAGGTGTGGGATGAAAGGACACTATGCTAACTTTTGCCCGAGGGCACGTTCGGAAGCGATCGTAAGGTGAACCAACCCGGCAATGTCCAACCACTCGGCTATCAATTCCATTAACCTCAACAACAAGTACAGCCACAATCGTGGCGACAACATAACGACAAATCAATGCAAAGAAAGCGGTGGCAACCACCTCAACAACGAAGGCAACAACCACCACAAGAACGCCAAGAAGAATAAAGACCCTGTGCAATGCAGCGGCTTGAAGAAGGGCAGCACAACGTCGACCTCGGTGGCCAGGGCTATAGCGTATGCCTTGCACCGGAGGCAGAACGAACAGGACCAAGGAAACATGGTAGGTATGGGAATTCTTCTCAACGTACCTGTTATAGTATTGTTCGATACGGGTGCTTCGCACTCCTTCATAGCAAAATCATGCGTAAATCTGTTGGGACTTAGTGCTGAAAAAACGAATCAGGATATGAGAATCTCTTCACCTATAGGAGGGATTATGGTATTACATTTACGCTCGAACCTAGAGTTGAACTTAGGATCACATAAGGTTCCGGCAAATAATTTGAACATAATACCCATGGGTGACGTAGACATAATCCTAGGAATGGACTGGTTAGCTGAAAACCACTCCACGATTCTTTGCAAGGAAAGGAAAATATCATTTCATTTTCCTGGAAAAGAAGCAACGCACTTCCATGGAATTAGCAGGGGAAGGAGTGTCCCGATTGTATCAGCATTGAAGGCAAGAAAAATGATGAATAAGAAGGGATGCCATGCTTTTCTCATTTACCTGAACGGAGAAGATAAGCCGGAGACAAAGGTGGAAGACATAGAGATTGCCAGAGAATTCCCAGATGTATTTTCTAAAGATCTACCAGGACTACTCCCGATGAGCGGTTGGAATTTACCATCGACTTGGAACCGGATCGGCTCGATGTCGAAGGCACCCTCAGAATAGGCCCCAAAGGAATTGGAAGAACTGAAAATCCAAATCGAAGAACCGTGGACCTAGGTTTCATTAGACTAGTGTTTCGCTTTGGGGCGTGTAATACCCCGAAAAATTTAAAACTTTAATTGGTGATGCTTAGACCAATTAATTGTAGTAGTTAGTCCTTAATTATGTTTAAGAAACCAATGAAATGAATTAGAATCGATTCGGAGATCGAATACTAAAGAAATCAAAATCGATAACTAGTCCCACTAGGATTAGGGTTTTACGAGTAGCTGAACATAGAATGAAAGATCGAGAATGAATCTCCACGAGCAGTTTCATTTTAGAATCCTCACACAAAACATGTGAGAATGCAAAGAATGAGAATTTTCGGCATACTTGCCTGGTCGGTCTTAAAACACTATTTACGAGTCGGAATAACTTCGGTCCGTGCTAATCGTAATAAATAGTGATAACAACCAAAATCATGAAGGAATAATTTATTATGAATTTAGAAATTATAAGAATCAATTTCTGAAGGGAATTCCTGAAGAACTTAACCGAACGCCGGGTAAAATATACCGGGAAAACCCTAAATTGATCCGAACGACCCGAAACTCGAACCGAGGGTCTAAATCAATAAAATATGCTTTATAAGACTCAAATTATTTATGAGAGCTCAAAAATTCAATAGAATTTTGAATGGACATATTTTTAATCGCCGAACGTCGTTTTTCCGCGATAACTCGGAATTGACTTATCGGACGACGTCCGAACTTCGTGAAATTTTTATGAACATTAAAATAAGTCTTTTAAAGGCTATTTAATAAGATAGAACCTTAAGGTTCCGAAATCGATCAAAGTGCGTTAAAACTTAAAGAGTCGGTATTAACATACCAAAACGGGTAATTTGACCAATCCACCTCCCAACTACCACCAAGACCACCCCAAAATGGGCAATGACAGCCATTAGGTCTGTAATATCAGTAGGGAGACGTTCAAGGGCAGACCCATTTGAAATTGCACACTTTCTCTCTCAATTTTCAAATTCTCTCTACACTTTTCAAGCTTTCAACCCCAAATCCTCCCTCCCCAACCTCTCCCACTCTCAAATAATCCTTCTAAGATCATAAGAAGGTATTATTCATCATCCTCTTCCATCCTAATGGAGTGGAATATTTATTTTGAATTTTTGGGTTTAAAAACCCTAGTTCACTCCTCATTTTTTTTTCGTGACTTTAGAGCAATCAAATGCTCTCAATACATGAACAAAAAATGCTTAGAATAATGTTCTAAGGCTACTGTAAAAATTTCAGATTTTGGAGCATGTTTGATTTTTTATTTATGCTTTATTTCTTTTTAAATATGATAAAGCATGATTTTATGAATATTATTTGATATTGTTGCTTGTTAATGTATTATAAGCATGTAGAATAAATATGGTAATTTTCAGAATATTTTGGAATTTTATTGCATTTGTTTGATTTTATTTGTTGAGAAATAGTTGAGATATAGTGTTTAATATATGATATGAACATCATACATTAATCATGAAAATTTTGAAACACTACTCCTATTTTTTTTCAAAATGGGCAGAATATATTTAAGTATTTTTAAGCCATTATTTGATTTTATTTGTTGGAAATAATAGGATATATGATGTTTAGAAATAATATGAACCTAATATGCATTGTTGGGATTATTGAACACATATGTAAAATATGTGTGAGGACAAAAAAATTCAAGCATTTGGTTCATATTATAAATATTAGTTGATATTTAATGTTAATATTACATGTTTATTTCATATATAAACATATTGTGCAAGATTGGAATTTATTGAATATGTATATATATAAATGTGGAATTACGAAATGATTTAAAGATGAAAAGCATGGTTTAAAATTTTAATGAATGATATGAAGTGATATTTCATGTTTAGTATATAGTATAAGCATGATATAATTTTGTGGAATTTATTGAACACCAAAGCTTACTAATTTGAAATGACCGAAAGTTTGGACTTTTAACCCATGGTTTAAAAATTTATATGATGATATTGAGTTGGTAATTAAATTCTATAATATGATAGGAGTATAATGTGATTTTATTGGAATTTATTGGATGCATATGCTAATTGTTGCTAATTATCGAAACGTAATAGAATGGCTAAGTATGGGTTTAATTTTGATGATGAATGATGCTATGATAGTAATATGAAACTTTGGATAAATGGTTGTGATTAGGGTGAATGAATGGAACACTTATGCACACTTACACAATGATGGTGTATTACATTAGAAATTAGGGTTTTCTAATGCTTTAGTATAGTTTATGTTGTGTATGGTTTTGTTGATGTTGAATCTTTATGTTTATGTTGAACAGACAAACCAAAACCCCAAACGTAAACAACATAATACTATATGTACGAGAACCCAAAAGAAATCGACCAATTTCGATAACTTAAGACGGAATAAGCGAGGATCAAGTAGACACAAATTAGGTTTTTCCATTAATAAAGGATACTCAAGCGTGAGTTCCTAAGTTAGAAAACCAAAGGTCGAGCTACAACGTTAATATTGATAACGACAACTCAATACGATAATTAGTTGGGCGTTAACATAACTCGCTAACGAATAACGATTATCGACATATGTAATCTCCGGCGAGTGAATTAAATAAGCAATGTCGTAATGAGTAAACGAAGATTCGAACATAAGATGTCGATCCTTATGTCTCGAACATCGAGTTAATATTCTCGAGTACTTCATTTATTCTTAAGTACTTAGCTATATGATAGCATGTGCTCACTTGAATTGTAAGTCGATATTCCTCTTTAATTATCGTGCTAATCGACAAGTCGTCGAGCATAACCTACTAGGGCGTAACTATAATTGTTAAGTCTAGTTGGTGGCTTGAGATAATCCTAAACTACCAATCGTAATTGATTCTGACAATCTATAACGTAATAACGTTAAGAATAACACTAAGGTTAAGAGTCGAGGATAGACTCGGAATATATGATTCATAATTAAAGTACACCTATGAGCGATGAAGTGATATAGTTTGGAAATTGGTAATGTAAGATAATAGAAATTATCTTAAAACAATCACATAAAATCATAAAGAAACCCTAATTGGGAACTTTAAGTCGTAGTTTATAAATGAACTTCGATCAATAGAAAGAATCTAAGAAACGCTATTTTCTTATGAAGGGTTTGATCGTACGTAGTCGGCAAGGAAGAACATCACATCTGCTCTTTTAGAACCACTAGCTTGGATTAGCAGGTGGGCTTTCTTGAAACAAAAATGTTATGCATAACTCAAAGCATGATTTACAAAGCTTTATGAAATATTATCACATGAAATGTTATTGACTGCCAAATGTTTATGTTTTGTTGTTATCCTATCTGCGATTGGTATATCGATGTGGTATGTGAATGTGTTGGTCCTAGCGTTAAAAAGGGTAACGATCGGATCCGACTTAGTTAAGGACTAACTCGGATTGTGTACACGCAGATGTTGTGTGTTAAGGTTAGCTACCTCGATCGGTCACGGCGACTATGTGTGGTGGCCACTTCCATAGTGCGTGAATCGATGAATGAATGAATGATCGGATATGAAAACAACGTGAATGAAATAGTTCGCCGAGCGCTTTTGAAAAACGATAAAATGTTTGATAGGCGTGAGTCTTTAACTAAAATCCTCATGCGCTATTGTGGGCGATTAATAACTTTGACAAAGAAAATGTTTTTGCAACGAGTCCACCGAGTACTTTTGTACTTAGCCCCGCATTTCGTTTTGATGTGCGGGTTGAGTAAGATCGATGATGGGTGCGGTGGTGCGAGTAGCGCTATTTTGATGCTTAATTAGAAAGGTTTCTAGAATCTTGGGCATGCATCGTCATATGCATGTCCACATGCTATTCTTTGCCCAACTCGATATTATTAATGTTTTGATTATAGCCGCTTATTTCCGTATTGAATTGGAGTCGTACCTCGTACTTTAAATTTCGCCTTACGATTGGGTTATGTTGAACCTTGAACCCTTTTTTGACAAGTCCTTCTCGACTTGAGTTGGTATTGGATTGTGTATCCCTTTTAACCTATCGTTATTAAGTAGTTGATTGGTTGATTGCCTTGATTAGCTATGTTTATTTCATTTGCTTTATCATCTGGTGACGATCCATATGATCCGTACTTCATTGGAAAGTCGGTTAGTCACAAAGTGGTATCGAGCACTTGTTCGCTCTGAACCACAGAAACCCTTTCCTTGAATCACGAGGTTGAAAGTTGAGTCTAGAAATTGTTTAGGTTTGGTACTCTTGCTTGCACTCTATCGTCGTCTGCTTCAGCGAGGAAGAAGGTAAGCTATTTCAACTAAAGGTTGTTTGAAATTATTGAAGTATATGAAATGTGAATTGGAATTTCAATATTGCCTTGTTGGGAAATTGAAAATATTTGGAAAATGGAAATTTTGAAATTGAAAAGTTGTTTCAATTGATTAGTCATTAGCTTGAATGATAGTTACAAGCTTTGGGAGCTTGGTAAGTGAGTAAATGAGAATGCTTGAGTATCGCACAATGTGTCGCGATTTGTGTTCTTGTTGTATCTGACATGATAGAAGCATGATGTAAATGAGTATGTTTCCCATGAGAACATAGACTCTTGGACGCATGATCCTTTTGCGCCAAACTTAGTATGAGAACATAAGATATCCCCAATTGAGCGAAATACTAAGGAGAAAGCGAGAACATAGGAATCTTAAGGATCACAATCCGAATGGAATTGATGATGAGAACGCGACGAGTCTACGACGACGGCGATTGCTCAACTGGTGGACTCTGTTGCTCGAGTCCCAACCTCTCGACATGAAGAAATTCGAACACCACGCGTGTTACCTCTATCGTGGCATATGTAAAAGAATGAGCGATAACATTATGGTTGTGTAAAATGAAATAACGATTGGTAAGTGCATAATGAGAATGGACATGATGTGATACGATAACATGAGTAGAAATAAGGATTTCAAAACTCAATAAGCTAGGGTGACCTCGTAACTTCTACCCGAAGGCTAGGCGTCGATCGTTACCCTACTCTAAGAAACTATACCGTCTCTTCCCGAAGACCCAACCATGAAAGTCGTACCATAGAATTTAGAATTTTAGGTCATAGAAGAGTGTAGATTGCTATAACCTTTGTTGTATAGATGTCTTTTGTATACATATCTTCTATTAGATACACCGTTATGTTTACAGTTGTCCCGACCATAGTGAAACTTTCCTTTTAGATGGCTCGGATGTGTTCACGACTAGGCGCCCTACGTCCTCTAGGGCCACCCACGAGAGGTTATCGATCGTCTTGCTCCTACCGGATGTGCGCGGAGATGACCTTGGCGAGTTTTGGCGCACTTCACACGTCGGTGGGCTCTTTGCACATGCCCGGTACATCGCATTATGACGGTGTACTCCGCTGATCATGAAACGCCATCCGATTGGCGGTTACGCCCGTGAAATATCGGCGGACTACATTTACGGCGTCGAGAGCTTTGACACAGGCGGATCGCCTCGCTTTGCTAGCCACTTGAGCTATGTGTTCACGGTGTACGGGCTGCTGCACGCGGACCGTATCTCCCGCGAGAATACACTTGGCGTGATGAGATTCGGAGTGGCTCCATCGAGAGGTGCCTCGCTTAGCGGTGATGGACGGTGTTCTTGCCTAGCGGCGGCGGGGCATGTTCGAGGCGGGACCTTCCGTCCCGACAGCTCGCTTTCGATCCTACCACCGTAGGATTCCATCCTCGCCATTGCCGCCAGGCCATCACCGCTTGGTCATGCCATGTCCATCTACACCTCCATCTGCCGGCCCCACGGTCCCACCACCGCCACCTCCGCTTTGAGCCTTTGGACCATGATCTTGTGGGGTTTATGATCCCGTGACATAGCTTCTGGTATAGTGAGAGATCGATGTCCGCCTGCTGTTGCCCTTTTCCGGATGATGTCTACGAGGAAGTCATGGTGAGATCATGCCGAGACCTAGCGGTTATGGAGGAAGCCGGGCCGCTAGAGACCGAGAGCCCGTTGTCCCGTGCCCGACGCTGAAAAGGAGGACCGGAGGAAGATCCGAGGAGGACCCGAGGAAGACCGGAGGAAGATCAGGAGGAGGACCCAGGAAGACCGGAGGAGGACCCGAGGAAGACCCAGGGGCGATATATCGGTGATGACGAGATGGAGGTGGGCGGCTCCCATGCTTCGATCGACTCCGATGCATGGAGCCGATCTACACTCCGGCGACCATAGATCTAGTTCTTAGGACTAGATTGTCTTTTTGTCTATATACTTTGTATATCTTTTGATGCGTGCGGAAGCGATGAGTCGTTCCGACATGAACCCATTTGATGACCACGATGGCGTGTTGATTTTTATGCGCACCGTGACGAGGTACAGCAGTGATGCCGATATTTGTTTTGGGCATCATACTCATGCACAGTATTTTGTAAAGTTTAAAAACAACGATGAAAGTCCTCGTGAAGCGATTGATATGATATGATGATAGTTCTTGAGAGCCTTTTGTTTTAATATGGTGTTATGTGGTATTCGATGTTGTTTTTAAATTTTTTACTACGTATATAAATACCAGGTTGATATATATATAGATACATTAACCACGATGGATGGTATAGGGCGAGATCTAATTTCGTGTGTTTATGAAGGATAGGATGCCGCGAGAAAGAGGAATCGATGCGATAACACCGGAAGAGAGGCCCACCACCACCACCACCACCACCACCACAAAGAGACGGATCGAGGCTGTTCCTCGTGCAAAACCGCCCGCCTTCAACGGGACCGGGAATCCGTGGGCTGAAACTATGGATTCGTGCTCAGGGCGAATCTTCAATTTCCTCCTTGCACATCACGAGGCGCTTGTCATGCGTTGCCTTCCGGATATTGGCGCCGCCGACTTTTGGTGGGAGCGAGAAAAACCCCGACGGAGGAAGAAGCGGAAAGTTTCTCACAGGAGGAATTGAAAGAGGAAGTCTCGAGAAGTACATTCTAAGAGTTACCGGAAGAGAAAGGAGCACGAGTTTTACAACTTGCGCCAGGAAGACCACGGTCACCGATTCGACCATGCGTTACGTGAAATGTCACGGTATGCACCTCGGTGGTCGACAAGCGAGAAGAGGGCCGAGAAATTTGGCGGGACTCGCCATGAGATCGGTGTCGTTGGCTGGTCACGGAGATCGACTTACCGTGAGGCCCTCGGTCGGGCATTGGACATCGGTGCCTTTGCACGAAGATAGAGTCGTCACCGTCATCCCCGACTACACCAAGGAGATCGCGGGAAGAGGAAGTGGGAAGGACCCCACCGAGGTGAGGATCAACACCGCCAGGGCCGACGGGAGGCCATGGCGAGGAAATAACGTGCCATCCCAGGCGCAGGCGTGAGAATGGGCGCCCATGGTACCCGCGTCTGGCGGAAACCAAAATTCGTGAAGCTCCCATGTGTCCCGGGTGCCATGGGAGTCATAAGGGGGCATGCGCATTCACGAATGACGGATGCTTCAAGTGTGGCGGAAGGGACACTACTCCGAGGGCCCCCACAGGACACGCCAAGGAGGAAATGGCGTCCGAATGTGCCCAACCAAGTCCAATCGGTCCGGCTATCCAAGCTCAACCGATCGAACAACAGCCCCGGTTCGAGACTATCGGCCGAATCAACGACCATATCAACCACGGCGGCAGCGACGACAACAATGGCGACAAGCTGCGGCAGATGCATCGACACATTAACAACCGCATGACGCGGCCGCGGAACCACAACAACCTTATCAAGCAACAGCCGCCCGACGAGCGAGGGCTCGCCCTCAACCGGAAAGAGTTCCGCAAGAGCCGCCAAGGAACCAAGGAAACTTGGCGGTATGGAATACTCCTCCAATTACACATTATCCTCTTGTTTGATCTTGGCGCCTCGCACTCTTTTATTTACGAAGCATGCGTGAGAACTTAGGATTAGATCTAAATCGCCCGAACAAATCATGAGAATTTCTTCTCGATGGGAGGCATAAAACGGTAACCCATATGCTCGAACCTAGAACTTGGACTAGGCTCACTTAAGGTCATGACAGATAACCTTCACGTCGTACCTATGACGGATGTGGACATAATCCTAGGAATGGATTGGTTAACCGAACATAGTGCGACCATCCTGTGTAATGAAAGAAAAATTTCTTTCCAACACCCCGGAGAGGAATCTACCGACTTTCACGGGATCAACATGGGGAGGAGAGTCCCAATTATATCCGCACTACAAGCAAGGACGTTGCTGAACAAGACCGAGAACCATGCCTACCTCGTTTACCTCCAAGAAGAAGATCGAGAATGAGAGGATGATAGAAGGCGTCCGATCGTGAAGGAGTATCCCGATGTGTTTCCATACGAACTACGGGATTACAGTCAAACCGACGATCGAGTTCACGATCGACCTCGAACCGAGTTACTCGCCGGTGTCAAAAGCTCCATACGGATGGCACCAAGGAGCTTGAGGAATTAAAGATCCAACTACAAGAACTCTTGGAGCTAGGATTCATTAGACCCGGTGTGTCTCCATGGGGAGCACTGTCCTTTCGTGAAAAGAAAGATGGTACATCGAGGATGTGCATAGACTATCGGGAGTTAAACAAGATAACTCTTAAGAATAAGTATCCTTGCCCCAATTGTGATCTGTTTGATCAACTTAAAGGAGCGAGTCTTTTCAAAGATAGATCTAAAGTCGGGATATCACCAATTGAGGATTAGACGGAGGATGTACCAAAAGCGACTTTCCGTACAAGGTATGGTCATTTGAATTCATCGTGATGCCCTTTGGACTTACAAATGCCCGGCGATATTTATGGATATTATGAGCAGGTGTTCCACCCATACTTGAACAAATTAGTCCTAGTGTTCATAGGCGATATCCTAATATACTCTAAGAATAACCAAGAACACAAAGAGCACTTGAGAACGTGCTACAAGCGTTAAAGCTAGAGCAACTCTTCGCCAAGTTTAGCAAGTGTGAGTTTTGGTTAGGCAGTGACATTTTAGGGTCACATTGTGTCATGAGGGAATCAAGTAGACCCTCGAAGATCGACATGAGTTCGAGAATGGGAGTCACCAAAGAACCGAATGAAATTGGAGTTTCTTAGGGCGGCGGCTACTATCGAAGATTTATCGAAGGATTCTCAACGATAGCGACCCATGACCCAACCGTTGAGAAAGGAATCAAGTACACTGGACCGCCGAGTGTGAGGCTAGTTTCGAGGCTCAAGGAGTTCTTGACGACAAAGACTGTACTAGCGATGCAAAGCGATAAAGAATACACAATCTACATCGATGCTTCAAAGAATGGACTAGGTTGTGTACTAATGCAAGAAGGTAAGGTTATTGCTTACGCCAAGGCAATTACGCCTACATGAGTTGAACTATCCTCATACGACACGGAATTAGCGGTGATTAGTACATGCCTAAAAATATGGAGCATCACCTTTATGGAGTTAGATGTGAGATTTATCTTGACCATAAGAGCACGAAATATTTCTTTGAGCGAAAGATCTTAACATGAGGCGTAGATGGTTAGAACTAGTGAAGATTACGGTGTGGTATCAATTACCACCGAGGCAAGGCTAATGTTGTGGCCGATGCCTTGAGTCGTAAATCCATCCTAGTTTGGGATGTCTCCTCGACCATGAGGAAATACTTATAAAAAATTTCGGAGGATGAACATCGAAGTCGTGAACCCGTCTCTCGGCGATAGAGGGGCATGTATTGCAACATTGATTGCAATCCCGACTTAAGAGTCTCGAATCTTAGAAGCTCGGAGGAAGAGCAAGCTAGAGGAAATCGAGCTAAGATTAAGGACAATAACCACAAGAATTTTACTGAAGCAACGAGATAATGTTTTGTTATATGGCGGGAGAGTGTGCGTTCGAGGACGAAGAACTTCAGGCGAAATCTTGAAGGAAGCCCATGAGACTTCTTATACCGCACCCGGCGGCACCAAAATGTACCAAGACCTCGAGGAGAAATTTTGGTGGGATGGAATGAAGCGAGATGTGGCTTCATTTGTGGAACGATGTTTGGCGTGCCAACAAGTGAAAGCACTCCACCAACGACCGTATGGAACCTTACAACCGCTAGACATACCGAAATGGAAATGGGATGATATAGCCATGGACTTTGTTCTTAGGGCTACCCAAATCACAAGAGGAAATATCGCTATTTGGGTCATCATTGATCGGTGACCAAGAGCGCATTTCCTACCCATTCCAATAACACATGGGTCGAACATCAGACTTACGGTTATGCGTTAGAAGTTATCCTTCTACATGGGTTCAAAGACTATCACGTCGATAGAGATTCAAATTTCGTCCAGTTGGATGAGCTTACAAAAGGCGGGGACACGACTACATTTCGGTGCAGCGTTCCATCCATGAGACAGACGACAGATCAGAGGACCATTCAAGCGTTGGAAGACATCTTGAGGACCGTTGTCCTCGATAGAGGAAAAGTTGGGAACAAGTGTTACCACTTGTGGAATCGCCTACAATAACGACTACCAAGCGACTATTGGAATGGCCTTTACGGAAGGAAATGTCGGTCACCACTTTACTGGGATGAAGTGGGAGAAAGAAGAGTGTTAGGACCTGACTCTGTGGGAGAAATGATTGAGATCGTGCGACAGATCCGCCAACGGATCAAGGAGGCCCAGGACCGACAGAAGTCGTACGCCGACAAGCGTCGCACAGAGCTACATTTTGAAGAGGGAGACAAGGTCTTCTTGAAAATTTCTCCATCTAAAGGGATCGTGAGATTCGGAATCAAAGGGAAGTTGCGACCACGTTTCATAGGACCACGTGAAATTGCGGAGAGAATAGGACCGGTGACTTCTGGACTTGCATTGCCGCCAAGTTTTGGAAACGTGCACAATGTGTTCCACGTTTCACAACTAAGAAAGTACATACATGATCCCAGCCATGTGATACCGTCGACAGATATTATCCTCGATGACAATATGAGTTACGTAGAACTGCCTACGGAAATCTTGGACCGACGTATCCAAAGGCTAAGGAACAAAGAAATACCGCTAGTGAAAGTCCTATGGAGACACCATGGACAAGAAGAAGCAACCTGGGAGCTAGAATCAGCCATGAGGGAGAAATACCCGGATCTTTTCCAAGGTTAGCAAATTTCGGGATGAAATTTTTTTTAAGGGGGATGGTATGTAATACCCCGAAAAATTTAAAACATTAATTGGTGATGCTTAGACCAATTAATTGTAGTAGTTAGTCCTTAATTATGTATAAGAAACCAATGAAATGAATTAGAATCGATTCGGAGATCGAATACTAAAGAAATCAGCGATAACTAGTCTCTAGGATTAGGGTTTTACGAGTAGCTGAACATAGAATGAAAGATCGAGAATGAATCTCCACGAGCGGTTTCATTTTAGAATCCTCACACAAAACATGTGAGAATGCAAAGAATGAGAATTTTCGGGCATACTTGCGGTCGGTCTTAAAACACTATTCTGAGTCGGAATAACTTCGATCCGTGCTAATCGTAATAAATAGTGATAACAACCAAAATCATGAAGGAATAATTTATTATGAATTTAGAAATTATAAGAATCAATTTCTGAAGGGAATTCCTGAAGAACTTAACCGAACGCCGAGTAAAATATACTGGGAAAACCCTAAATTGATCCGAACGACCCAAAACTCGAACCGAGGGTCTAAATCAATAAAATATGCTTTATAAGACACAAATTATTTATGAGAGCTCAAAATTCAATAGAATTTTGAATGGACATATTTTAATCGCCGAACAGCTTTTTCGCGATAACTCGGAATTGACTTATCGGACGACGTCCGAACCGTGAAATTTTTATGAACATTAAAATAAGTCTTTTAAAGGCTATTTAATAAGATAGAACCTTAAGGTTCCGAAATCGATCGAAAGTGCGTTAAAACTTAAAGAGTCAGATTAACATACCAAAGCGGGTAATTTGACCAATCCACCTCCCAACTACCACCAAGACCACCCCAAAATGGGCAATGACAGCCATTAGGTCTGTAAAATCAGTAGGGAGACGTTCAAGGGCAGACCCATTTCACCTTGCACACTTTCTCTCTCAATTTTCAAATTCTCTCTACACTTTTCAAGCTTTCAACCCCAAATCCTCCCTCCCCAACCTTTCCCACTCTCAAATAATCCTTCTAAGATCATAAGAAGGTATTATTCATCATCCTCTTTCATCCTAATGGAGTGGAATATTTATTTTGAATTTTTGGGTTTAAAAACCCTAGTTCACTCCTCATTTTTTTTTTCGTGACTTTAGAGCCATCAAATGCTCTCAATACATGAACAAAAAATGCTTAGAATAATGTTCTAAGGCTACTGTAAAAATTTCAGAATTTTTGGAGCATGTTTGATTTTTTTTATTTATGCTTTATTTCTTTTTAAATATGATAAAGCATGATTTTATGAATATTATTTGATATTGTTGCTTGTTAATGTATTATAAGCATGTAGAATAAATATGGTAATTTTTAGAATATTTTTGGAATTTTATTGTATTTGTTTGATTTTATTTGTTGAGAAATAGTTGAGATATAGTGTTTAATATATGATATGAACATCATACATTAATCATGAAAATTTTGAAACACTACTCCTATTTTTTTCAAAAATGGGCAGAATATATTTAAGTATTTTTAAGCCATTATTTGATTTTATTTGTTGGAAATAATAGGATATATGATGTTTAGAAATAATATGAACCTAATATGCATTGTTGGGAATTATTGAACACATATGTAAAATATGTTTGAGGACAAAAAGAATTCCAAGCATTTGGTTCATATTATAAATATTAGTTGATATTTAATGTTAATATTACATGTTTATTTCATATATAAACATATTGTGCAAGATTGGAATTTATTGAATATGTATATATATAAATGTGGAATTACGAAATGATTTAAAGATGAAAAGCATGGTTTTAAAATTTTAATGCATGATATGAAGTGATATTTCATGTTTAGTATATAGTATAAGCATGATATAATTTTGTGGAATTTATTGAACACCAAAGCTTACTAATTTGAAATGACCGAAAGTTTCAGACTTTTAACCCATGGTTTAAAAATTTATATGATGATATTGAGTTGGTAATTAAATTCTATAATATGATAGGAGTATAATGTGATTTTATTGGAATTTATTGGATGCATATGCTAATTGTTGCTAATTATCGAAGCGTAATAGAATGGCTAAGTATGGGTTTAATTTTGATGATGAATGATGCTATGATAGTAATATGAAACTTTGGATAAATGGTTGTGATTAGGGTGAATGAATGGAACACTTATGCACACTTACACAATGATGGTGTATTACATTAGAAATTAGGGTTTTCTAATGCTTTAGTATAGTTTATGTTGTGTATGGTTTTGTTGATGTTGAATCTTTATGTTTATATTGAGCAAACAAACCAAAACCCCAAACGTAAACAACATAATACTATATGCGAGAACCCAAAAGAAATCGACCAATTTCGATAACTTAAGGCGGAATAAGCGAGGATCGAAGTAGACACAAATTAGGGTTTTCCATTAATAAAGGATACTCAAGCGTGAGTTCCTAAGTTAGAAAAACCAAAGGTCGAGCTACAACGTTAATATTCAATAACGACAACTCAATACGATAATTGGTTGGGCGTTAACATAACTCGCTAACGAATAACGATTATCGACATATGTAATCTCCGACGAGTGAATTAAATAAGCAATGTCGTAATGAGTAGCGAAGATTCGAACATAAGATGTCGATCCTTATGTCTCGAACATCGAGTTAATATTCTCGAAGTACTTCGTTTATTCTTAAGTACTTAGCTATATGATAGCATGTGCTCACTTGAATTGTAAGTCAATATTCCTCTTTTAATTATCATGCTAATACGACAAGTCGTCAAGCATAACCTACTAGGGCGTAACTATAATTGTTAAGTCTAGTTGGTGGCTCGAGATAATCCTAAACTACCAATCGTAATTGATTACGAGCAATCTATAACGTAATAACGTTAAGAATAACACTAAGGTTAAGAGTCGAGGATAGACTCGGAATATATGATTCATAATTAAAGTACACCTATGAGCGATGAAGTGATATAGTTTGGAAATTGGTAATGTAAGATAATAGAAATTATCTTAAAACAATCACATAAAATCATAAAGAAACCCTAATTGGGAACTTTAAGTCGTAGTTTATAAGCGAACTTGATCGATAGAAAGAATCTAAAAACGCTATTTTCTTATGAAGGGTTTGATCGTGCGTGGTCGGCAAGGAAGAACATCACATCTGCTTTCTTTTAGAACCACTAGCTTGGATTAGCGGTGGGCTTTCTTGAAACAAAATGTTATGCATAACTCAAGCATGATTTACAAAGCTTTATGAAATATTATCACATGAAATGTTATTGATCGCCAAATGTTTATGTTTTGTTGTTATCCTATCGAGATTGGTATATCCAATGTGGTATGTGAATGTGTTGGTCCACCAGCGTTAAAAAGGGTAACGATCGGATCCGACTTAGTTAAGGACTAACTCGGATTGTGTACACGATGTGTTGTGTGTTAAGGTTAGCTACCTCGACCGGTCACGGTGACTATGTGTAGGTGGCCACCCATAGTGCGCGAATGAATGAATGAATGAATGATCGAGATATGAAAACAACGTGAATGAAATAGTTCGACGAGCAGCTTTTGGAAAACGATAAAATGTTTGATAGGCATGAGTCTTTAACTAAAATCCTCATGCGCTATTGTGGGTAGTTAATAACTTTTGACAAAGAAAATGTTTTTGGCAATGAGTCCATCGAGTACTTTTGTATTTAGCCTCGCATTTCGTTTTGATGTGCGGGTTGAGTAAGGATCGATGATGGGTGCAAGGTGGTGCGAGTAGCGACTATTTTGATGCTTAATTAGAAAGGTTTCTAGAATCTTGGGCATGCATCGTCATATGCATGTCCACATGCTTATTTGCTTGCCTAACTCGATATTATTAATGTTTTGATTATAACCGCTTATTTCGTATTGAATTGGAGGTCGCACCTCGACTTTAAATTCACCGATTGGGTTATGTTGAACCTTGAACCCTTTTTGACAAGTCCTTCTACGACTTGAGTTGGTATTGGATTGTGTATCCCTTTTTAACCTATGCGTTATTAAGTAGTTGATTGGTTGATTGCCTTGATTAGCTATGTTTATTTCCGCTGCTTTATCATACCGGTGACGATCCATATGATCCGTACTTCATTGGAATGTCGGGTCGTCACAGAGCGCCTGTATTATTTGTCAAGAAAAAGGATGGGTCTTTCAGGATGTGTATAGATTATCGAGAGCTGAACAAGATGACGCTCAAGAACAAATACCCTTTGCCAAGAATCGACGATCTGTTTGATCAATTGAGAGGAGCAAGTGTATTCTCAAAGATTGACCTCAAGTCAGGTTATCATCAACTTAAAGTACGGCCTGAAGACATAGCTAAAACAACATTCCGAACAAGATATGGCCACTATGAATTTATAGTTATGCCGTTCGGATTAACAAATGCACCAGCTGTATTTATGGACCTCATGAACCGAGTGTTTCATCCATACCTAGACAAGTTTGTCTTGGTTTTCATAGATGATATTCTCATCTATTCGAAGAATGAGGAGGACCATAAGGAACATCTAAGAACGGTATTACAAACTTTGAGGGTTGAAAGGCTTTTTGCCAAGTTTAGCAAATGTGAATTCTGGCTGAAGGAAGTAATGTTCCTCGGACACATTGTGTCTGCTGATGGAATCAAAGTAGATCCGGCCAAAGTGGAAGCAGTGCAAGAATGGAAATCACCGCGAACTCAGAATGAGATCCGGAGATTTCTAGGATTGGCTGGTTATTACCGGAGATTCATCGAAGGATTCTCCAAAATAGCAAGACCAATGACCCAACTACTCCGAAAGGGAGTCAAGTACATTTGGACTGCAGAATGTGAGGCGAGTTTTCAAAAACTCAAGGAGAAGTTAACAAGTGCACCAGTGCTAGCAGTTCCAGAAGCGGACAAAGAGTATGTGGTTTATACAGACGCTTCGAAGAACGGACTAGGTTGCGTTTTGATGCAAGAAGGAAAAGTAATAGCATACTGATCGAGCTAAAAACACACTCAAATTTACTCGCAATCGTACGAGGTAATCGTAGCATGATAAGTTAACACGAGTCGTCTCTCAAGGAAAACTTAACAGGGCCATTGTTTGTGTCATACACAGAAAGCGATTAAATCCTAAACATTCTAATCTCAAAAGGGGGGTTGAACATGCAAGAATAGAAATACGAGGAATTAAACAGCGATCCAAAGCTGGGGGTTGTCAATCCCGAGCCAAACTAATAAAGCGTTAAATCTAAACCAGGAGTTGTCAATCCCTAGTTGAACTATGAAAGCGATAAATCAAAGCTGTAAATAAAAGCATATGCAATCATATTATTCATAGGGTTTGTCAATCCCTAATCTAAATCTAATTGAAAATAAGCGAAAGTAGGAAATCATTACGCAATATAAATCAACGTAACATGAAAATCCAATCCATCATTACTATGAATTGAATTCACAAGAATCACAAATAATAAACTATGAAAATTGATTCCACAAGAACGATAATCCAAAGCATAAATTGATAATTTAAATATTCAATGATGAACAAGAGAACATGAATTAAATCTAACTATTATCTCATTTGTTGTTATGCAGAAGAAATCAAAAGGAAGCGATGGAGAGCTACGCGGCTCGCGCTCGGAGAAAAACCAAAATCAAGAATCGCCCACATAATGACCTAGCGATATATATATAAATTAAAGATGAGCGCCAGTTTCGAGTGAGCGTGAGCTCAGAAAACATTCTGACTTGAAAGTGAGCGCTGGATCAGAGTGAACGCCGGTGTGGAATTGTTTCTGTCTCACAAATGAGCGCAAGCTCAAGGTGAACGCGCGAGGAGAATTGGTGAAAGCGCGCTGAGATGGGCGCTTGATGTAAGCGCCGGCTGGAGAGCTGGGACAGGCGCTGGCATGCGGGGCGTGGTCGAGGAGCGCTGGGCGAGGAAAAGGGCGACGCGGGCGGGCGCTGAGAGGCCCGGCGCGGATGGGCGCCGATGGGCGCGGCGGCGACGCGGCGGCGGCGGGCGACGGAGATGGGCGGCGCGCGCGCGCAGCTGGCGCTGAGACGCCGCACACACGAGCGTGGGTGCTCGGGCGAGGGAAAGGGCGAAGGCGGCGGGCGCTGGGCGTGAGCGCTAGGTCTGGATGAAGCCCGCCGCGGTTGGTCTCGCAGCGGGCTGGGGCGGAGCGAGCTGGCGGGCGGCGGCGCCGGGCGATGGCGCTGAACGCAGCGGTGGCGCGGTGGAGACTGAGCGCGGAGTTAAATTGCGAAGCCTTTCAGACCCAGCGTGCGCTGGGTGGCCGAGTCGGGCGAGGGCGCGCGGTGTTGCGGGGCGCGCGCGGCGTTGGGCCGTGCGATGGGTGCCGTGCGCGACTTTGTCGTTTCGTCAAGTTCTCCCTCGTCCGAACTCCGAATTAGGATCCGTTTTCGCCTACGGACTCCTATCGAAAGGATCTTTAATTATATCTAATTCTTGGCGGATCCAATTCATCCTATTTTCTGCCGTTTTCCTACAAAACATCAAAACGAACGAGTAAGTCCGAATCGATAAATATTAATCGAACCAACGGCATAAATAGAACAAACCATAGAAAATGACATGTAAAACAATACCAAGAATCATCCCAAAATCATACCAAACAACTCCCCCACACTTATCCATTTGCTTGTCCTCAAGCAAAGTCTATACAAATAAGGTTCGAAAGATAACTCATGCAACATCACTCTTAGTCCAATCAATCAAATCTCTTTTGCAATTCCCTCAAACATGATGAATACATAATAAAAGTTAATGTGAAACAAATCTAAGATTGTGAAAATATCAAACGAATAGGTAAGTTATTTATGCTCAGACCCAACTCTCCGCTATGAGTGAATTAACTAAAATGGTTACCTTTAGCAACAAGTTTCTTTTTAGAATGCAAAGAAAGTATAAAAAATTTTTGGAACAATGTTAGAAGGTGAAGTCTCGATGAACTCGAGTCTTCTATCGTGGTGTCCCATGCCCATTTCTCCTTCACGAGAAGAGGGCGTAATCTCATCCTCCATTTATACAATCTCAACATTCTATCGAGTTTTCTCCTCTTCTTAACTTTTTTTTTTTATATATATCCTTTTTCTTTTTCTTTTTTTCTCTTTTTTTATTGAAACGAGTATATAGGTAACCACCCTGTTAACACTCCCCCTAGCATTAGCCGGACAAATCACATCAATAACCACCGATTTAAAATCAATCCACACAATCTCGTCAATTCACATTGCACTTTAATCACATGACATCAAGATAAACGAGAAATACATCAAGGTCCGATCAATACCACAGAGTTCAGTTGCACAAATCAAAATCCTAACTTATTCGCATAGACACAAACTTAAGTCCAAACAATCAAAATAAGCACAAGGGCACAACATTAAGCATACAAAAATATATATGTCACACCCACAAAACCAAAATACTCTCTCCCCCACACTTAATTCGAGCACTGTCCCCAGTGCTCAAAACATAAATAACATAAAAATAGCCGATAGAGGAGGAGGCTTCCCTGATAAAATATGGCAGTGGCAGGGTTGGAATGTGAGCGTGTTCGGCAGAACCGGAATATCAAGGCTTCACCTCACTGCTGACGAAGTCCCAATTTCGAGCAAAACTAACACAAAGACAACAGACAGATCAAAGAACAACGAAACAAGCAAAAAGAGAAAGAAAGAAAAAGAAAATAAAAAAAACCGTGGGTAACTCCCATCGGCATTCGAGCTTAACGTCGTGAGCACGACGTAAACCGCATAACAACGGACTATCCATAGTCCCTTACCCGCAAATACCATCTCACCAGAGCATCGAGTAACCATATATGCACAAAGGACGGTAAGAAAGCAAATAACGAATCATTTAAGCACAAGTCGAACATCCTATTCTCCAAAGAAAATAGATGACATCAATTCCCAAAGCACAATACTTTGGTGAATTAGGATGTTGACATACTATAGAAGTTACCTCGACTTTTGTTATCACCGTGCCTCCTCGGGGACACGTACTTCACATGTTGATGCAGCTCTTTCACTTTCGAGTGGGTTTCGCGTGTCATCGCTTCATGCGCCCACTCTTCCTCGTCAGTCATCCTGGTAACAACTTCCATGTGGCTCTGATTTTGCTCCTCATCATCACGTGCCCATTCTTCCACCATTTCCACCTCCTCTGGCTGCAGCGGCTCTTCAGGTGGCTCTCCCACCACATCTTCAACAATTGGGTCACTTTCAAGAGTAGTGACCGTCGGAGCTTGATCGGGTTGGTGTGGGAAAGTCGGCTCATCTGATGTCTCTTCCACTCAATTCTCAATACTTGGGTCACTATCTAGAACAAAGGACCGGTCGGATCTGATCGGATTGGTTTGGAAGTTCCTCCTTGCCGCAACAACTTATCAAGCGTGCTCGAACATTTTCCATTTGCGCGCTCTAAACGCAGACGAGGTGTTTGCAAGATCCATTTTGTTAAATAATGAGATCCATTCGTGGGGTGAACGAATCCTCAAATGATGAGTGTGGTGGTGAATAATACCGCTGCGCGGGTCGCACTCTCGTTCTTGTGGAGGCTGTGGATCCCAACATCCCAAATCGGATTGTGGATCCCAATATTCCGAGTCGGGTTGCGGTTCCCACCTTTCCGAACTGGACTGAGGGGGTTGCTGCTGCTGCTGCGGGTATGAATATTGAGGTGGAGGTGGTTGCTCTGAGTATGAATATTGCGGCGGAGGTGGTTGCTCCCAGCATGGATTGTAGGCTTGATCTTCATACACCGGAGGAGGTGGTTGGTTCCAGTAGGGATCATAGGTTTGCTGCTCATGGTCTGGCGGACATCCATCGGAAAAATCGAATTGGGCTCCTCATTCGAAAGAAGAATTTGCCCAATCGACGAACTTTCCTCCCCAGCACCTTGACCACATTCTGCATCTTGGTAACCCCGCATTAATGCACACCAACAACAAAACAAGATCACACGCACCGTGGGAGAAAATAACGAAAGTAACAAAAAGAAACACGTAAAACAAACAACACAAACAATACGCCTAAAGTTTTCCCGAACGGCGCCAAAATTGATCGAGCTAAAACACACTCAAATTCACTCATGATCGCATGCGAGGTAATCGTGGTGTGATAAGTTAACACGAGTCGCCTCTCAAGGAAAACTTAACACGAGTCGTCAATTCATACACGTAAAGCGATTAAATCCTAAACATTCTAATCTCAAAAGGGGTTGAACATGCAAGAATAGAAATATGAGGAATTAAACAGCGATCCTAAGTCTGGGGTTGTCAATCCCGAGCCAAACTAATAAAGTGTTAAATCTAAACACAGGGTTGTCAATCCCTAGTCGAACTATGAAAGTGATAAATCAAAGTCAGAAATAAAAGCATATGCAATCATATTATCCATGTGGTTTGTCAATCCCTAATCTAAATCTAATTGCAAATAAACGAAAGCAGTGAAATCATTACGCAATATAAATCAATGTAACATGAAAATCCAATCCATCACACTATGAATTGAATTCACAAGAATCACAAATAATAAACTATGAAAATTGATTCCACAAGAACTGATAATCCAAAGCATAAATTGATAATTTAAATATTCAATGATGAACAAGAGAACATGAATTAAATCTAACTATTATCTGTTTGTTGTTGTCTGAAGAAATCCAAAAGGAAGCCTGATGGAGAGCCGCGCCGCGGCTGCGCCTGGAGAAAAACCAAAACTAAAGAACTGCCCCACATAATGACCTAGCGCGCGATATATATATAAATTAAAGATGAGCGCCGGTTCAGAGTGAGCGTGAGCTCAGAAAACATTCTGACTTGAAAGTGAGCGCTGGATCAGAGTGAACGCCGGTGTGGAATTGTTTCTATCTCACAAATGAGCGCAAGCTCAAGGTGAACGCGCGAGGAGAATTGGTGAAAGCGCGCTGAGATGGGCGCTTGATGTAAGCGTCGGCTAGAGAGCTGGGACGGGCGCTGGCATGCGGGGCGTGGTCGAGGAGCACTGGGCGAGGAAAGGGGGTGACGCGCGGGCGCTGCGAGGCCAGCGCTGACGGGCGCCGACATGCGGGCGGCGCGCGACGCCGGGGCGCGCGGCGGCGGAGATGGGCGCTCGCGCTGCAGCGTCTTGTTGCGGCGCCAAGACGCCGAAGCGTGGCGCGCTGGCGGGCGAGGGAAAGGGGCGAAGGCGGCGGGCGCTGGCGTGAGCGCTAGGCGCTGGATGAAGCCAGACCGGTTGGTTCGCAACAGCGCCGGACGGGCGGAGCGGCGGGCGACGCGCGACGCCGGGCGATAAGCGCTGAACGAAGCGGTGGCGCCGTGGAGACCGAGCGCGGTTAAATTGCGGCGCTCAGACCCAGCGTCGCTGGTGGCCGAAGTCGGGCGAGGGCACGCCAGTGTTCTTGGCGCGCGTGGCGTTGGGCCGTGCGATGGGTGTCGTCGCGACTTTGTCGTTCGTCTCGTTCTCCCTCGTCCGAACTCTGAATTAGGATCCGTTTTAGCCTCGTAATCCTATCGAAGGTTCTTCAATTATATCTAATTCTTGGCGGATCCAATTCATCCTATTTTCTGCCGTTTTCCTACAAAACATCGAAACGAACGAAGTAAGTCCGAATCGATAAATATTAATCGAACCAACTGCATAAATAGAAACAAACCATAGAAAATGACATGTAAAATAATACCAAGAATCATCACAAAATCATACCAAACACATACGCATCCCGGCAACTTAGACCACATGAGCTGAACTACCCAACTCACGACTTAGAATTAGCGGTTGTTCATGCACCGAAAATTTGGAACACCATCTCTACGGAGCGAAAGTGAAATCTTCACCGATCATAAGAGTTTGAAATACTTTTTCGAGCAGAGAGACCTAAATATGAGGCAAAGAAAGTGGCTCGAACTAGTAAAAGATTACGACTGTGGTATTAACTATCACCCAGGTAAAGCGAATGTAGTAGCTAACGACTTAAGTCGTAAAAATCAAACCAAATTAGGATGTCTCCTTACTCAAGAAGATAAACTCGTTGAGGAGTTTAGGAAATTGAGGATTGAATTGGTTGAACAACCAGAAACGATCACGAGCTGTATCGCTACACTCACCGTGACGTCTGATTTAAGGAAAAGGATCATAGAGAGACAAAGGATGGAGGAAAAGTTGGAAAAGATAAGAGGAAAAGTGAGAACTGGCGAAATAAAGGATTTCCACGAAGCAGCAGATAATGCTTTAATGTTTGAAGGAAGAATATGTGTTCCAGATGATACTGAAATTCAGAAAGAAATAATGAGTGAGGCTCACGATACACCCTACACCGCCCACCCAGGTAGTACAAAGATGTACCAAGACCTAAAGGAGAAGTTCTGGTGGGAAGGCATGAAACGAGACATAGCTTTTTAGAGAACTGTCTTGTTTGCCCGCAAGTGAAAGCTTTACATCAACGTCCCTACGGAAGTTCTGACCGTTGGGTATACCCGAGTGGAAGTGGGATGAGATAACGATGGATTTCACATGCATTTACCCAAGTCAAGAAGAGGGAACACTGCCATATGGGTAGTGGTTGATAGACTCACAAAATGTGCTCACTTTCTGCCAATTCAGAATACTTATGGATCTGATAAGCTAGCTCAGTTATATGTAAAAGAAATTATACGACTGCATGGAGTACCAAAATCTATTACATCTGATAGAGACTCCAAATTCACATCGAGATTTTGGGTGAGCCTACAAAGAGAATTAGGTGCAGTTGAACTTGACAATATTTCACCCACGCATCGATGGGCGCACAGAAAGGACAATCCAGACTCTGGAAGATATGCTGAGAACAGTAGTATTGGATCGAGGTGCAAAATGGGAGGACATTTTACCTCTTATCGAGTTTGCCTACAACAATAGTTATCAAGCGACGATTGATATGGCCCCATACGAAGCCTTGTATGGCAAGAAATGTAGATCACCGCTTTATTGGGATGAAGTGGGTGAGAGAAAAATCGTAGGGCCAGAAGCAGTAAATGAAATGATTGAAATCGTTCGACAAATTAGGCAAAGAATAAAAGAAGCTCAAGATAGACAAAAGTCTTACGCCGATACGCGTAGATCTGAACTGCAATTTGAAAATAGAGACAAGGTATTTCTTAAAGTCTCTCCATCGAAGGGGATCATAAGATTTGGTGTTAAAGGAAAACTAAGACCCCGTTTCATAGGACCATACGAGATCCTAGAAAGAATAGGCCCAGTAGCCTATAGGTTGGCTCTTCCGCCAAACTTGGGGAATGTGCATAATGTCTTTCACGTGTCACAACTAAGAAAATATGTACACGACCCAAAACACGTGATTCATCAAGACGACGTGATCCTCAACCCAGACATGAGCTATGAAGAAGAACCTCAAAGAATACTAGACCATAAAGTTCAACAATTGAGGAACAAATCAATCTCGTTGGTCAAAGTGCTGTGGAAACATCACGGGCAAGAGGAAGCCACGTGGGAACTTGAAGATGCAATGAAAGAACGATACCCCAGATTGTTTTACTAAGGTATGCAAATTTCGGGACTAAATTTCTTTTAAGGGTAGGATGTAATATCCCATGAGTTTAAAAGCCTAATTACGGTATTTAAAACCCGTAAATTAGATTTCACGAGATAATTAAATCAGTATGAGATCGAATAGAATTTCGATTATTTGCGAAGAATGAATTCATGTTATATATTCACCGAAAATCATGAATTGAAGAATCAAGTTTATAACGCTTATCGGCGGTATTTTTTTTTAACGTCCGATCACAGTCGACAAATGAAATTTCATGAAATTTTCTAAGCATTCAAGTTTAGAATTTAATTCCTTTATTAATGAAATATATTAGCAAAGTGATTACTAATTTATTACGACCATTTCTAGATGAATCGACACGTAACGTTTTGAACGCGTTTTCAACGTTAACGTTTAGAGATTTAAACGAAGATTGTTTTAATGATCAAGAAATTATAGAAATTTATTTCCTATGATTGTTTTATGTTATTACAGTAGTATTAAGAATTAAAACAATGCTAGAACATTAAGATTTATTATTGAGCATTTTCGAAAATTCTCGAAAACCCTAACTTTCCAAACTAAGGTTTTTCACATAAAATCATACCATTAAATTATCTATGCTATTATTTATCATCTAAATCATATACTATGATGTATATGCCTAGGTATGACATGAAATAAAATTTTATCCTATAGTTTGGCCTAATGGTAGAGCTATATACATATATGTATACAAATTTTAATTGTTTTATTTTTCCCACTTGCATGTATATCTCTTATTTGTTTCAGATTTTATATTATTAAGTCTCTCATTAATAATATATTTTAGCTATTTTCAAGAGATTTATGTGTAAGACTGTAATACCCCATCCTTTTAAGCACCGGTTTGCATGGCACGTTTTTCGAGAAAGGTCAAAGGTTGACTTTTGTTTCGGTGATGCGACCGTCACGAAACCTCGAGCATTGTGAAGAGTGTCTTATGACGAATTCATAGACACTAAGTATGCGTGTTTTCGACCACCCATGAAGGTTTGCACTTGGGAAGTTATCGAAAACGGACTTTTATTAGTCTTTTAAAAGCATATCTTGTTTATAGTCGTTGTGTTCCGTGTATTTTATTTCGTATCCATGGGTACTAAGTTTGCTAAATTTGGGGTCCATTTGCAAAAGTTGCACTTTTGCGTTTTCGAAAAAGGGCATTGCAGAAGCATTGCTTGACCCTCTTTTTCCTATAAATAGGAGGCTAGGGCCTTCATTTTCAACGCTCATTTCCTTCGTCTCTCTATGTTTACGGAAGAGCCGAGCAGCTCGAGTGCTGCTGCGAAGCGCTTGAGAGGAGTGGGGATCGTCTCGGGAGGCTCGGCGGCGGTGCCATTCTTGCTTGCCGGCCACCACCGCCGATCAACCTCTCCCGCAGCCCGTTTTCTATTTTGTCCTTTTCTTGTTATGATTCCGCCTTTAGTAGATCGTATATCATAGAACTCGGGAATCTAAAGGGACGGAGGACGGAAAAGCCGGAGGCCGCAATTTAACCCCGAACCTCCGCCGAATGCCGCCGCCGTGGTGTTGGCCGTCGATTTGGTGGCCGACGGCCACCTTTGGCGATGGGTCCTTTAGGTTTTGAGTTCCGGCTATGCATTCTACTAAAGTACCGATCCGTTTTTTTTTTTCGCGTTTACGCATGTCGGGATGTTTTCGTTGCTTGAGTTTTCTAAAGGAAGACATGCCCGGTTATCCATTTTCAACGTAGTTTGTCATTCCATGTTAGATAGTTATGCATATTGCTTATGTTTCCATTTTCATGCATCGATTTTGGATGGTTTATCCTAGATCGAGGATAGGCATCGATTTTGAAGCTTCTTGTTGCTAAGATTTGAGTCAACTTGCATGCATGCATATTTTGAAAGTACCCTATTATAGGTCTTGATGCCCTGAATATATTTCCCTTCTGCATCAAGTTGATTTGAAAACCCGGAGAGTGCCAAATATGGGTTCAGAAAGTCGAAAACCCTAGTTTCGCTACGATCTTCGTTTGGATCACGATGTTGCTTTGCTTTGTGGGATGTGACCCCAAAAGTTGTTCCGTCTTGTTACCAGGTACCTACCAGTGCGATCGGTGAAGTCATCGGATCCGTAGATACCTCCCGATTAACGTTTTAAATACATTCGGGTTGGGTTATATATGCTTATTTTGAGTTATTTACTCTGATATTTCAAAATAAAACATGTGCGCCGTAAAATGTTTTGGTGAAGTTATTACTGTTCTCTGATCCGAGATATGGTTATATTGTGATTGTGCACGGATCTTTATTCGGTGGGTTGATCACCATCTTGAGTATTGATCGTGAGGATAGACCCGAACACGTGGTTATGGTTACGAGGGGATAGACCCTAAGTCCACACGAAATGGTAATGTGGTGGTTATGATTACGACGGGCCGAAGTCCACACCGTCGGATATGTTCCGGTCGAATGAATGAGATGTGATGTGATGGGCTGGCGGGATACGTTCCGAGCCGTGGTTCTTGGTTCTATGATGGGAGTAACAGTAATAACGGATCAGGTATCGAAAAACGAAAAATCTATTTTTGCTTACTTAGAAGTGGACTTACGTTTTAAAACCTTCTAAGGTAAGTGCTCTGAACACGGCATCATGATTCTTTTGATTTATGATAAAACCCGGTGAGTCGCTAGTTTTCACCCCAAACTCTTTTTCAAATCTTTTCACGGATGGAGGAGGATTTGGACGGCGACGCCGAGGGTGGAGCTGCGGGTTCTTCATGCTATGCTTCCGCGATGTTGTGTTATATACGTATTCTGATGTTGATGTATTCTTGTCCCTTATTTGCTTTCTGATTGGGAATAAGATTTGTTATGTTATTATGCTGTGAGTCTCGATATGAGCATGCTATGTGGTTGACCGGTCTAGTTAACAGGGTGTAATGCTATTTTGCTTCCTCGCATTACTTATTATAAACCAAGATCATGTTTCATTGAAGTTATGGTATCGATATTATTCTGTTGGTGGATTGTTTGTGCACCCCTCCCCTTCAGGATATGTCCTAGTTATAGAGGAGATGCTGCCCGATATCATGGTCACATCTTCTTATCATGTATGTTATATGTATTCTCCCTTCTTCCCCGCTTCTTAACCCCCACCCCTAATCACACCCCGGCATCCGTGCCTTCCCTCGGGAATTGGGGCGTGACAAAGACACTCATGATTAGCCTCCACTAGTGGGATAAAATAATACATGAATTTGAAGGGTCCCTTGTGTGTGCAAGTGAGAGAGAGCCGAGAGTTGAGTGTATAGGGGGGGGGGAATATTCAGATTTTTTTTCATTCCCTCTCACACTCACACTCAACATCCTAAACACCAACACTCCATTCTCTCTCCAAACCATTTTCTCTCCCAAAAATCCCCCATTTTTCTGCCAAAAGCCGAGAGCTTCTTTCCCCATTACCAAGCTTGATTTTTCTTCCTATCTTCCATACAACACCTTAATACCTTGTATATTGCTCCATTAATCCATATACCAAAGGTAGGTGTCTAAACAAAGGGATGTTTGTTCTTGAAAAATTGTATAATTTTCGAAAGGTAGCCTAGAGCATTGCATGTGTTCTTGAGGATCTTTGTTGGTAATATCTTGTTAATGCATGTGTATTAATTATAGGAGTATGTTAGATATGTGTTCTTGTTCTTAAAAATGTATTGCATGTGAATTTTTATTTCAAAACCTTATGAATCCATGGCTAGGTTGTGTACTAAGAATGTGTAGCATAAAGTTTTAAAGCTTGAAGTATGTTTAAAAATTTTAATCGAACATGTTCGAAAACTCATAGTAATGACCGAGACTTGTTAAGAGTTATTTGAGCTTGGATTTATGATCTATGATGTTTTATGTGTCCATAGTATTTATTTGAAAATTTTAGAAAAATCTATGCCATTTTTTTTTATTATTGAGGACCGAGACATATAAAATTTATATGTGGGTGTAAGATTTTTATTTTTCACATGCAATGACATATTCTTGAATTATAATGTATTGAGTACATGGCAATTTATTTGACATTTTAGAAAAACCATGCTATTTTTTTTCAAATGGCGAGACATGTATGTAATTGATTTTGGTGTGTGATTTTATTTAATATATGCAATAGTATATTATTGATCTAGGTTGTAAACCATACACTATAAGTTTTAATTGGAAATTTTTGGAAAAATCCTACCTATTTTCTTGAAAATACCGTGACATATATGAACCTATATGTTGATGTGTGATTTTTATTTGATACATGCAAGAGTGTTTTATGGATCTAGGATATGATTTATACATCCTATGTTTTAATTAGAATTTTTGAAAATCAATTACACAATTGTTTCAAAAAAACCGAAGAGATACCAACTCAAATGGTGATGATTCAAATGGTTTTTGATGTATAGCATGATGTAATGTGGTTACACTATAGTTTATGAGCATGATATAATTGTTGGAAATTTTATAAAATGTTTGATGTGTGTTGTGAAATAACCGAGACTTATATACCTATTTCATATGGTATAGAAATGTTATATCATGGGTTATGTATTATAAGTATGATATATATTAATGTTTGGACCTTGTATTAATTTATTGAAATTTTGGAAAATTGTTGGACAATTATTCCAAAATGTAAATGACCGTATAATATTAATAAGGTGATGATCGAATGTTGTTTGGTTGATATTAGTACATATTAATGACCATAGTGTATAATAATACACTATATGAAATTAGAAAAAAATTTGGAAACCATTTGGTAATTTCCAATAATTACCGAGAGTTATTAAGTTTTTTTAGGATTTTAAATCCTTTTAAATAAGATTAATAATAAATTATATGTCTAAATAATATTTAGACATATTTGAATTTATAATAATTTTGAAAATATTTGTGTAATAAAAAGCTAAATAGCCGTGAGCTATTTTAGATTGAATAAGGATTTTAAATCCTTAGATAACATTATTAAAAATGTGTTATATGTTTAAAATTATTTTTAACATATTAATAGGTTTATAAAAATAAATCAATGGGAAATTGATTTATGTGAAATTATATATTAGAATATGACTTAGTAATTTAATTTACTAAGAAAAGTCAAAATTGTTGACTTTTGAAATCAACGTCTTGAAATCGTTCGAAATCCGCTAATCTGCTGCACAACGTATCAATTTAATAATGAAATCTCGTTGAGATGAAAAGATTTCATTCTTGAAGTTGTTAGTTTGAGAAACGTTGAAAACATTGAACATTTTACCCAAAGGGTAATGGTAATTTTGCACATATCTCGTCTCTATCAAAGAACGAGAAATGTTAAATTACTACACGCTAAAGCAGCGGATTGGATTCGTTAAGGAATTCAATTTATATCGATATAGAATATCGAAGCTTATTCTAGACTTTGTAAGTCTCGAAATACGTGAACGACGTACTAAAACATCCTTTTTACATAAAGGTGTGGACGCTGACGCAACAACTGGACATTGATGAGTAAACGAGTAGTTAAGACAATCCAATAAGTTCAGGTGGGCTTTACTCTACTCAAAAATAAAATGCTTTTGAAATATTTATTTACGATGCTTATTTCAACTGTTGATAAAATGTTTACAAGATTACCTGCCAAAAATGTTTATGTTTTGTGTATGTATCCTATCCGGAATGAATGATATGAATGGAATGAATGATATGAATGTGTTGGGTCGCTCCCAACTTATGAATGAAAATCGATATCGGATCCTATGCCTAAGAACTTATACCGCTAGGATTAACGTGTACACTAAGGTATTGTGTGCTTTAAGGACAATTCACGGCGGTCACGGCGTCGAGAGGAGGCCTCCTTCACGACGTTCGACTATGATGTTATGATGAAATGATGATAAGGGATATGGATCATACACACCAAGAAAAATGCTTGGCCAAGCGACTTTTATGAACTGATGAAAATGTTTTAGTAAGCACAAGACATGTTCAACTAAAACCCTTATGTCTTACCATGATGTTGGCAGTGTAATTCAAATATGATAAAATGTTTTCGGCATGAGTCCACTGAGTGCATTCTTGTACTCAGCCATGCATGTTTGTTTTTAAATGTGCAGGTTGAGCTCAGATGTTGATGATGGAGGAGTGTTGAGGAAGTCCAGTGTCCTTGATGTTTTGTTAAGACTTGTTAACCTTGAATACATATCGTCGTATATGTATTCACACACTCATTGCAACTCTGAAATTATTTTATGTTATGTCCGATGATGAGATGATATGAACGAGGAGCCCTTCGATCGTTAATCCTTTAGAATCATTGGTCTAAACCTTTTGGTCTGATATGTTATAAATGTACGTTTCGTTCCAAGTATAATATCTCACATGTGATAAGCCCTATTAGAATAGTCTTTCTTTGTCCCTAAATACTATTCCTAGTATTAGTCCGCCCTAGCTCCGGGTTATCCGGAGTGGGGTCGTGACAGCAATTTATTTCCATGATTGAAATTAAATTCATATAACATAAATTAAATTCTTTCATATGTTAAAATTCAAATAATTATACTCATACTTCTTAAATTTCGAAAATCATACAAAATAATTCTTTTATCACTAAATAATAATAAAATAAATTTATTCAAGTCCTTTAATAGCTTGAACAATAATTCATCTCATTTTATAAGAAAATTCCCATACAAAAATATTTAATGCATTTCATAGCACAATTTCTATTTAATAACATTTATCATTCAAACACACATTAATAATCATATTTCTCATATTTAATCATAATAAAACTCATTTCTAGATAATCTCTACGTCTTCAAATCTCTATTCCTTTGATTAAGATTTAATCGAATTTCTATCGTTTAATAATCTATTATGAACTTCTTTATAATTTCTTAAGAAATAAATAGATTTTAAGCCCATAATTATCCTTAATTAGGGTCTAACTAAGACTTAAAAATCTTCGGGTTACTACAGGTTTGTATGTCTGACTAGATTTGTATGATTTATCTGTTGATACTGCTTTGCCTTCCGTCATAGATTTGTGATTCATGGAACTTAATCCTATGTGTTAATTTCTGATCAACTTTAATGCATATCTAGTTGTCAATTAAATATATGAGCTTTAGTTGTCAATCGATCTTGAATACTGTCTGGGTAAGCTTGAGTCGTAACTAACATAGGAACATCCGTAGGAAGCATATTCTTTGTAAGCTGTTTGGTTTTATTTTGTGCTTATTCTTGGTATTATTTTGCATATTGTTTTCAGTGGTTTGTCATATTTATGCCGTTGGTTTGATTAGTATTTATCGATTCGGACTTACTTAGTTTGTTTCGATGTTTTGTAGAAAATGACATTAAATAGGATGAAATGGATCTACCAAGAATCAAGTACATTGAAGAGCATCTCGATAGGTTTCATAGGCGCAAACGGATCGCAATTCGGAGTTCGAACGCGAGAGAATGGAACGAAATAGGGAAGTTGCGCGTATGTGCGTCGCCGCCGCCCGACGCCCACGCGCTGCTCCCACACTCGCCCAAAGACTCACGCCCACGTGCCGTCCAGCGCCCGCCTCGTCCGACGCTTCGTCGAGCGCCGCCGCCGCCTGCCACAGCTGCGCCGGCCGCCCAACGCCTCACCGTGCGGGCTCGCCTCCATCCGGCGAAGGTATCGCCCAGCGCCCAGTGCCTCAGCCCGTGCACCGCTGCACTCACCCACCTCCAGCGCTCGACAGCGCTTGCTATACCCGGCGCTTGCACACAACGCATCGCCCGTCCCAGCCCAACGCACGCTGGGAGTCCACCCAACGCTCACCCCTCATCCAGTGCCCTGCCCAGTGCCCGCTGCCTCCAACACGCACGCTCACCCGTGCATCTCTAGTCCGAGCGCCGGCTCACCCATTTTTCTTCGCGCGCTCGATGCACAGCGCCCACTCACCTCCTTTGCGCGCCCGCTCACTTCGATCCAGCGTTCACTTATGAGACAGTAGCTTCTCGCCTATGAGCGCCCATCCACAACCGGCGCTCACTTTGGGAACAGAAGCCTCTGCTCCACGCTCGCTCATCCACAACCGACGCTCACTCACTTAATATATATATATATATATATATATATCTCGCTTAGGGCATTCATTCATTCCAGTTCTAATTTTCGGGCGTAGCCGCGGTGTTCTTCAATTCAATTTTCTTCTGGAGCTCTCGATCGACGACACAGATAAATCTTAGTTTAAATTCCTGCTTTCATTTCTTTGATTAAAACATTTGTTCATCGATTCATGCTGTTAGATTTATGTTATTGGATTTACCGATTTATGCTATTAGATTTACATTTCTTTGATTTACAGATTATTGCTTTATGATTTCTGTGGATTCAATTATTTAGTGGACTTTGAATTATTGGTCTTTATATTGATTCTATTTCTCCTGGTATTTAGATACATTCACGTTCTATGCAATTTATATTGAATTTTAGTAGTATGTTGAATTGTTCTCCGATGAATTTTATCATTTCGTGTTTGATGATCTAGTTTAGTTTGTTCTATGCTTGGCTTCATGCATTCGTGTTTTTTTTCATAGATTCTCAACTAGGGATTGACAACTCCTAGTTAGGTTGCTTTCATTTATATTTCCTTTCAGCTTTTCAATTCTCGTTTGTTTCAAAACCCCGTTGGTATTAGAGTGTTTAGGATTTACCGTTTTTATGTGCGACATGAACAATAAGCCCTGTTAAGTTTTCCTTGAGAGACGACTTGGGTTATCTTTCCCTCTACAATCACCTTATTCAATTATGAGTCAATTAAGAGAGTACTTTTAGTTGAAACAAATTTTGGCACCGTTGCCGGGGAAAACTTTAGGCGTATTGTTTGTGTTGTTTATTTTATGTGTTTCTTTTCGTTCTTTTTGTTATTTTCTCCCCCCGGTGCGTGTGATCCTGTTTTTGTAGTTGGTGTCTGTTAATGCAGGGTTACCAGCAATACGAATATGGTCAAACAGGCTAGGGGGAGTAAAGCTCGTCGTATTGGGCAAATTCTTCTTACGAAGAAGGAGCCCGCCGACTATTTTGAGGATATCCGTCATTTATGAGCATCAAGCCTATGATCCCTACTGGGAGCATCTTCCAACTTCTTCAAGTAGTGAGGACCTTTTTTCCAGCAACCTCATATTCAGCAGTCGTTCTTCCAACAACAGCAGTATCAGCAAGCACCTCCACCACCACCTCAGAGGTCATCCTTGGAGGATCTGTTCACTAAAAGAATGGAGGCTCAAGACTTCACAATTCAGTGTTTAGAGACGCAAATGAGACAGATTGATAGCATGCTTGATGAGCTGTTGCAGCAACGTGCAGTGAGGGAACTTCCAAACCAACCCGATCAGGCTCAGGCGGTCACAATTCTAGGAAGTGACCCAATTGTTGAGAATGGGGTGGGAGAGACATCGGACAAGCCGCTGCATTCACAGGAGGTGGAAAAGGAGAAAGAGACTGACGTTATACCTTTCCCACATTGGCTGAAGAATGAGAAGCAAGAGCACAGCCTCGAGGAAGTTGTTGCAGGGTCGGCTGACGAGGAAGAGTGGGCACAAGAAGTTGCTAGCATACCTAAGTCCACTCTGAAAATGAAGGAACTGCCATAACACTTGAAGTACGTATTGTTGGATGAGGATGAAATCGAGGGAAGAATCAGGGAAGATGATGAAGTTAAAGAGTCAAGGTTTCATCAAACCAAGACTAAGTTTGGACAACCTGATATCTTCCTCAACCAGTTGGAGGATGAAGAGAGGTCAAAAGTTGAGGTAGCTTCTATAATATGTCAACATCCTAATTCACTAAAGTATTGTGCTGTAGGAGTTGAAATTATCTATTTTACTTTGGAGAATAGGATGTTCGATTTGAGCTTAAATGATTTATTATTTGCTTCCTTGACTGTCCCTTGTGCTTATATGGTTACTACTGATGCTCTAGTCGAGATGGTATTCCTGCAGGTAAAGGACTATGGATAGTCCATTGATCATTGGTGGAGCTCGTGCCATAGAAACGAGCGCTACTTGGGAGTTTACCCACGGATTTATTTTCTGTTCTTTTCTTTTATTTCGGCTTGGTTATTAGTTCTTTTAATTTTTATTTTTTTTTGTTTTGTTTTGTTTGTCTTTGTTTTTAGTTCGTTCAGATATGGGAAGAAATATCTTGCGTATTGTCGTCAGCAGTGAGGTGAAGCCTTGATATTCCAGCTATGCAGCGTACGCTCACACTCCAGCCCTGTTTTCGTTATCTACTTTCAGGGAAGTCTCTCATTCTATTGGCCATTTTGTATTATTAATGTTTTGAGTACTGGGGACGGTGCTCGAATTTAGTGTGAGGGAGATTATTTAGTTTTGTGTGCGTGTCTTATCTATTTGCATGCTTGGTGATGTGCCTTTGTGCTTATTTTAATCTCTTGGAATTAAGTTTTGTCTATGCGAGTAAGTTAGGATTTTGATTTTTGCAACTGAACTCTGTGGTATTGATCAAACCTTCATGTAATTCCATTTCTCTTGTTGATATGTGATTAAAGTGCAATGTGAATTGACGAGATTGTGTGGATTGATCTTAAATCGAGGGTTATTGACGTGATTTGTCCGGCTAATGCTAGGGGGAGTTTTAACATTGTGGTTACCTATATACTTGTTTCATTAAAAAAAATGAAAAAGAAGAGAGAAGAAGGAGAATGAAAACTCCAATAATTTGTTGAGATTGTTGAAATGGAGGATGGGATTCTGCCCCTCTTTCTCGTAAATTGAGAAATGGGCATGGGAAACCATGATAGGAGACTCGGGTTCATCGAGAGTTCACCCTTCAAACATTGTCCCAAAATATGTTAATATTTTCTATGTTATCAAAGGAAACTTGTTGCTAAAGGTGACCACTTTAGTTAATTCACCCCTACCGGAGAGTTGGGTCTGAACAAAAATAACCTACTTGTTTATTTGATATTTTTACAATCTTAGATTTGTTTCACGTTAACTTTGATTATGCATTCATCAAGTTTGGGGGAAAAGCAAAAGAGGTTTTGATTGATTAGATTAAGAGTTAAGTTGCACGAGTTATTTTTCTACTCTTATTATTATAGACTTTGCTTGAGGACAAGCAAATGGATAAGTGTGGGGGAGTTGTTTGGTTTCATTTTGTGCTTATTCTTGGTATTGTTTTGCATGTTGTTTTCAGTGGTTTGTCCTATTTATGCCGTTGGTGTGATTAGTATTTATCGATTCGGACTTACTTGGTTTGTTTCGATGTTTTGTAGAAAAATGGCATTAAATATGATGAAATGGATCTACCAAGAATCAAGAATATTGAAGAGCATCTCGATAGGAGTTCATAGACTTAAAAGGATCGTAATTCGGAGTTCGGAACGAGATAATGGAGCGAACAGAAATCGCGCCACGTGCGCGCGCGCCACGCCGCCGCCGCCCGCAGATCGTGTGCGCCGCCCGATGCCCACGCGCCCATTCCCACACTCGCCCGATGGTTATGCCCGCGTGCCCACCCCAGCACCCACTTCGTCCGATGCTCCTTGCCGAGCGCCCGCTCAGCGCCTCGCCCAGCGCCCGTTGTCGCGTCACCCGACGCTCGCCCAACGCCTCACCGCACGTGCTTGCCTCCATCCGGTGCTGGGTATCTCCCAGTGCCCCAGCCCGTGCGTCGCTGCACTTCATCCGATGCTAGGCATCACCCAGCGCCCAACGCCCAACCCGCTTCATGCCCAGCACCCGCCTCCAGCGCTCGACAACGCTCGTTCCACCCGACGCTCGCCCATGCCTGGTGCGCGCACACAACGCAGTGCCCGTCCCAACCAAACGCACGCTGGGAGTCCACCCGACACTCACCCCTCATCCAGCGCCTTGCCCGGCTCGCCGCTCCAACATGTACGCCACCTTGTGCAATCTTGGTCCGCGCCCGATCGCCCGCTATTTTTTTTTCTCGCGCTCGATGCACAGTGCCCCTCACTTCGAGCCAGCGTTCATTTATGAGACAGTAGCTCCTCACCCACGAGCACTCATCCACAACCGGTGTTCACTTTGGGAACAAAAGCCTCCGCTCCGCGTTCGCTCATCCACAACCGGTGCTCACTCACTTAATATATATATATATATACGCGCTTAAGGCATTCATTCATTCTAGTTCTAATTTTCAGGCGCAGCCGTGGTGTTCTTCAATTTCATTTTCTTCCGGAGCTCTCGATCAACGACATAGATAAATCTTAGTTTAAATTCCTGCTTTCATTGCGTCGATTAAAACATTTTTTCATCGATTCATGCTGTTAGATTTATGCTATTGGATTTACCGATTTATGCTATTGGATTTACATTTCTTTGATTTACAGATTATTGCTTTGTGATTTCTTACTTTATGATTTCTGTGGATTCAATTATTTAGTGGACTTTGAATTATTTGTCTTTACATTGATTCTATTTCTCCCGGCATTTAGATATATTCACGTTCTATGCAATTTATATTGAATTTTAGTAGTATGTTGAATGTTAATGATTAGACCTTACTAGACTACATCACTATCGCAAGAAGGGACTTCGCGGGAAGTTGTACTCGAGGTGATGTCTAAGCAATGACCACAATTTTAACCGCAGAAAATGAATTCTTAGAATTGGCATACTCACTCGGACCATACCGCTTCAACTCAAATTCTTTTGTTATCTCATTTTATATCTATCTCTAGAGAACTTATGAAAATCGCACATGCAAGCCCACGCGTGTGGGCGTTTACATGAAACTCCCACTTCTCAATAGATTTAAAATGTTTTATTTAGAAATCTCATCTAACAAACTTATGATAAGCAAGCAAGCAAGCCACGCGTGTGGGCGTTTACTCACGGTCGTCTCACTTTGTTTAGAGATCAAAAGTGGAGGTCTTGACATTTTAATTTAAAAATAATATGTCGGGTTACTTGCTTAGTCTTTTGTTTCAAAAGGTTTGTCCATGCAGATCAAATAATCTAGCATGCTTTTCTATAGATCTCAACATGTAAAACATGCTCATGAAATTCTAAAATATGGTTGAAAACGCATATAAACCTAGCATGCTTACTATGCGCATCCAATCACGAAAACATATAATATGTTTGTCTACGTAATTTAAACATACATAGCATGCTACTGCATAATTTAAACATCCACGACATGCTATGAACGAATAAATAAAAAAAATAAAACGTTCATCGTGGCCCACTCGTGGAACCTGCACTTTCCTGCCTAATCTATTACATAGAATTGCAAAGTACAGATCTTCATAAACTTTGAAAAATGGGCCACGCGTGCATGGGCACGGACCGGATTCGTCAAAACTGGATTCGGGCCGGAAAATCGGATTCGGGATGGAAAACGGGTGCGGGCCGGTTGGCCAAAAATGTGTTGGCAGCGCTATGGCACAACCCACGCGCCCGGCCGCCCCACGCCGTGCCGCCTCACGTGCTCCTCGCGGGCTGCCTCGCGATCGCCCGAAGGCGACCGCGACCCGTCGAGCTCGCGTGCGACCATGCTCGTGCTCGCGCCCGTCGCCGCTAACCGCCGCGCGCGGCGCGCGTTGCCTCGCGACCATCCTCGCGGTCGCGAGGCTGCTCGCGAGGCGCCGGGATCTCACGCGACAATTGCGCGCCCGTCGCCCGCATGCGCATTGCACGCCGCCTCCCGAGACGCTGGCGCCCGTGACCCGCCGTGGGCTGCCGAAAATCGCGCCCGGCGCTGTAGGAAATCGATTTTAACCCTCTCCGAGGATCTATCTTGGATGTTTAATTCACCATACATAGATTATATTCCTAGCATGCGTCTCTATAATTAATTGCAACACGTAGGGTTTCTCGTGTTTACCTTTGAATCTGTCGGGGATGAGCGGATTAACGGATCGAGACTCGTGCTTTGACCTTCGGGTGTATCCCGGTTGCCCAATCTCCAGCGTCGAGTGAGGACGATCTATGGAGAATGCTACAGAAAATCACCCTATTTCTCTCTACTAATTTTAGAAAATTCCTCTCTAAGAACTATAGAGATTCTAAAAATTGTGTAAGGATAAATGTTTGGATTAACATTGATCTTATCTCTTACCTTATATTTATAATGCATTACCATAATCCCATTAGGAAAGGATCCATGCATATCCCATAAATATAACAATATCCTTATGGATAAAGAGGATCAAATCCTTACCAAATTGAGCATAGGGGCGCCGATTTCCATGTGGCTACGGCCTGTATGGGCCAGCCCATGGATCAAATGCAAGGAATAAAGATGGGCCTCAAATAAATTAATTATCTTATGTTCAGCCCAGAACATAAATTAATTTATAAACATTCATTCATGCCACTAGAGAATAAATCTTGACTTACCCTTTATTACCGAAGGTGAGTCGGACTTGCACTTAGACATTATGAATCCCGTATTTAAGATATCGCACGTCCATTAATTATTTAGAGCATTACATTGCTTAAAATAATTAATATCTTTAATTCATTAAGTAGTACCACTCAACCTTATTATTGTACTTGAGGTAACTCAACCTGCAAGGTTTAGTACAATAAACCTTTTGAGCTCCTTAAGGGGCGTCATCATCCTAGCGGATACGGTGACTCGTCTGAGATAACTAGCATGACATACAAGCACCGCCACCACCCAAGATGCGGAGAATATTGGGTTAGAACATATAACCTCACCCATAACAAGTCAAAGTGATGGTCAACAACTCATACTCACCTAATACATTATCGAGGTTTAGATCATCGTGAGTCACCGAGATCTAGGTTCTTCACGACGGTCGGATAGAAGAACTCATCTCACCGTGATCCATCAATACGTCCGAGATGTACCAAGCATAGACAAGCAACCAAGTCAAGTCACTTTATCTATATCGCGGCTATACCGACAACTCGTCCTCAAGTTGTCTCACCATGAAACATTTTATATCTCATTAAGCTTGACCAATCATACGGACTTACGTGATTTTCTACACCTTGTATGATCTAACTTATATATGAGATAAGGGGACACGATATATGCAATCAAGTAATCAATTCGGATAGGAGATTGTAATAGTGGTAACAGAAACATTGTATACAAGCTCAACCAAAACAGCTTTCGAGATACAAATACAACAGCGCCGAGGCGTGCCGAGGCGTCTGTGAAATCGCGTGCCCATGCACGCCAGCCGCCGATGCCACCGAGACCCGAGCCCCTGTTTGCCCACCTACCGAGTTGCCGAGAAACGCGTGCCATGGCCGAGGGACGTGCTGCGAGCGCCGAGCACGCTACGCTTATCATCGCCTGCATGCCCTCGTGCCGTGCGTCCGGTTTCTCCGACGCACTCACGTCGTCTCGTTCTTCGTGCTTTCATCTTCGTTCTTCTTTTACAGATAAGATTTACAGGGAAAAATCTAATCTAACCAAGGATTTTCTCGTGGTGAAAACCAAAATCCGACAAAAAAAAAAACGAGCCACGATGAACGAAAGATTCACAATTAATTAACTGCGCACGTTATAATCAAACGTGAATTAATCCAACAGAGCCAAGATACTGATCCCAGGCTCTGATACCAATTGTAGGAAAATCTTATTTTAACCCTCTCCCGAGGATCTATCTTGGATGTTTAATTCACCATACATTGATTATATTCCTAGCATGCACCTATATAATTAATTGCAACACGTAGGGATTTTCTCATGTTTACCTTTGAATCTGTCGAGGTGGAATGGATCGAGACTCGTGCTTTAACCTTCTGGACTGTATCCCGGTTGCCCAATCTCCAATATCGAGTGAGGATAATCTATGGAGAATGCTACAGAAAATCACCCTAATCCTCTTTAATATTTTCGAAAATTATCTCCTAAGAGCTATAGGAATTCTCGAAAATTGTGTGATAGGTAATTGAGGATTAGCCTTGATCTTATCTCTTACCTTATATTTATAATGCATTACCATAATCCCATAAGGAAAGGATCCATGCATATCCCATAAATATAATAATATCCTTATAGGATAAAGAGAATAAAATCATTATCCTTAGAGAGGAGATGGGCGCCGATTTCCACTAAGCTTCGGGCCTGGATGGGCCAGCCCAGGGATCAAATGCAAGGAATAAAGATGGGCCTCAAATAAATTAATTATCTTATGTTCAAATTTAACATAAATTAATTTATAAACATTCATTCATGCCACTAGAGAATAAATCTTGACTTACCCTTTATTACCGGGTTGAGTCGGGCTTGCACTTAGACATTACGAATCCCCGTATTTAAGATATCGCACGTCCATTAATTATTTAGAGCATTCTGACTGCTTAAAATAATTAATATCTTTAATTCCTTAAGTAGTACCACTCAACCTTATTATTGTACTTGAGCTAACTCAACCTGCGTAGGTTTAGTACAATAAACCTTTGAGCTCCTTAAGGGGCGTCATCATCCTAAACGGATACGGTGACTCGTCTGATAACTAGCATAACATACAAGCACCGCTACCACCCAAGATCACGGAGAATATTGGGTTAGAACATATAACCCTCATCCATAACAAGTCAAAGTGATGGTCGAGAACTCATACTCACCTAATACCTTATCGAGGTTTAGATCATCGTAAGTCACCGAGATCTAGGTTCTTCACGACGGTCGAGATAAAGAACTCATCTCACTGTGATCCATCAATACGTCAGAGACGTACCAGCATAGACAAGCAACCAAGTCAAGTCACTTCTTATCTATACCGTAGCCTATACCGCCAACTCGTCCTCAAGTTGTCTCAGCTGTGATTCTTTTTATATCTCATTAAGCTTGACCAATCATACAGACTTCTGTGATCTTCTACACACTGTATGATCTAACTTATATATGAGATAAGGGGACACAGATATATGCAATCAAGTAATCAATTCAGATAGGAGATTGTATTAGTGGTAACAGGAAACATTGTATACAAGCTCAACCAACACTGCTTTCAGTATACAAATCCAACAATGGCATCGTCCTCGAGCAAGATGTAGTGTTGGCAAACAGTATGGCTTATGCCCTTGAGGTCGGCTAAGGTCCAGCCGATGGCCTCTTTGTACTTGCTCAAGATGGCTCTCGTCTCTTCTTCTTCTTTGATAGTCAGCTCGGAGCTTATGATTACTGACAACGTCTCATTGGCTCCGAGGTAGATATGCTTCAAGTGCTTCGGTAGGCGTTTGAGCTGTAGCTTGGGGGCTTTCTTCAAGGAAGGTTGCATCCTCTCCTTGTCATGCACTAGCGATGATTGATAGCTTGGTTGATCGTCCTTGCTTTGGTCGGCTTCTACCTCAAGCACTTCGGTTTCCTTGACCTCCTCATTGTCGAGATATTCTAGGTCTTCAGTGTGTCCTTGGATGATTTTGTCGTATACGTCCTTGATCACCATGTTGGCAGAGTATCTCTCAACATCCTTCTCAGTGAGACTGACGAAATCCACCATCTCGGCATCGATAGGAAATTGCTCGGCTTTGTAGATGTCAAAGGTGACCGTCTCCCCAACGAATTTGCATGTGAGCTTCCCCGTATCGCAGTCGATTAATGTTCGGGTCGTCTTGAGAAAGGGCTCGCCTAGCGAAGATGAAACAACTTCTTGGTCAAATCTTGCCCATATTTAGGACATAGAAGTCGGCCGGAAAATAAGGTCCCGCACTTGACGAGCACATCCTCAACGATCCCTTCAGGATAGACACTCGACTTGTCTGCCAGCTGAATCTCAACACAAGACGATCGGAGTGGTCCGAGTTTCAACTCTTAATAGATAGATAGGGGCATCACATTGATTGATGCCCCGAGATCGAGCATGGCTTGGTCTATCCTCGTAGTCCCGATCACACAAGGTATGTAGAACATCCCGGGATCGGTACACTTGATTGGAAGATCTCGCTTGAGCACGGCTGAGACGTTCTTCCCCATTTGGAACTTGTCATCGTCCGTGTACTTGACTCTCTTGGTACACAGCTCTTTTAGGAACTTGGCACACCTCGGCATCGAGGTCAAAGCAGTGATCAAAGGTATGTTGATCTCTACCTTGTTAAAGATCTTGATAATCTCATTCATTTCTTCAGCTTCTTTGTTCCTTGCCAACCTTCCTGGAAAGGGAGGTTTGATCTTGATCTCTGTCTTGTCTGCTACCTTGGGCAAGGAAGCCTTCACCTCGGGTTCAGGTTCCTTGACCAAGTCCTCGACTTCCTCGGTTATGTTTTTTGTCTCGACTGGCTCCTTGACTGGGGCTCCCTCTCTTCTTGGCAAGTTCTTGCCATTCCTCAAGTTGATTGCGTTGACGTGCGCATTAGGCTGGATTTGCACTTGAGCAGGTAGTGTCCCTTGTTTTTGGTTGATCTTTGATATATCTCTTGCGTCAAGGTGTTCAGCTGGGTCAACACAGATTGTAAGACTTCTCTTGTCTCTGTTTTGAACTTGTGTAATATTCGAAAAAACGAATATACGATTACGGTATTCTAAACCCGTAATTAGGGTTTGCCAGATATTATCTTTTCGACATCGAATCTTGTGATTTCGATGCGATATCGTTATAAATTCCTTTTCATAATTCACTAAGGATTGTGAATTAAAGGATTGAAATATTACGAAATGATTAGTCGATATGTTTTAACGTCAAGCGTGTCGAGCGTCGACTTTTCATGAAATTTTCTGGCGTTGAAGCTTGGAATTAATTTCCATCTTAATTCCTTTATTAAATGGAATATATTTATTTAGTAAGTTTGAGATGAGTCGATTTCAACGTTTTGAGGCGTTTTGAGCGTTAACGTCTAGAGACGATTTGAAAAATGAGTTTAATGCTCGGGAAATTATAATAATTAATTTCCTATTATTATTTTATATAATTACAGTATTAATTATTATTAAAACCAATATTTGAGTTATTAAAACTCGATATTTTCTAATTTTAATTTAAGTAAACCTAATCTTATAAATAAGGGTTTTATCACATGAAATGATACCATTAAATTATCCTATGGTATCTAAACTTTATAATATGATATATATGAATATTATTAAGCATTAAATCAAATTTTAACCATAAAAATCGAAGGTTTCGGTTTTATAAAAATTGAAACCTATTTATGAATTGGGTTTTATATGATTGAAATGTCTAATAATTTTATCCTATGCTATTATTCAATATCTAAATCATATATTATGATATATATATATATGTATATTTGGGACGAAAATTACATGAGTATCAATTATAGGTGTGATTTACATTTTTTTCCTATTTTCTCAAATCTTTATCGGTAATTTCGAAATTGAGCATATATTGTGTTTTAATTATTTTAATGGCTTGTATTATATATCTATGAATCATGTATGATATCTATAATGTATTAAGTGTAAATTAAAAATTAAAACAGCCCCTTTGAACCCCGTGCGCGGCTATGCTTCACCCCATAAACAAATCATTTCACTTTTAAATGTTGCCCAATACATGGAGAGCTCCTTTTGCACTCCATAATCATCACCTTTCCCTTCCCAAGGGCTGCATAATTGTGAGAAAGAGAGAGAGGGGCGCCGAGAGAGAGGAGAGAGATATATAGAATTTTCTCCCATTTTCATACTCCGTTCTCACTCAACACACTCAACCTCAAAACACTCTCTATTCTCTCTTTTCTTCACCAAAACCGAAACCATCCTCTCTATTTTTCAGATTTTCTTCTTCCTTCTTCTTCATTTCTCCACCAAGTTTGGACATCCACATTGTGCTTGTCGTTCTATTCCATTTTCAAAGGTAAACGAGGACCAATAGCTTGATTTTCATCTCCTTGTTCTAAAATTTTGAAACTGTTTTAATATATATGCATAGGTTTGAAAGTTTATATAGTTTATACATGTGTTTAAATGTTCTTGAGCATGACCTATGGTTATGACTATGTTCTTGTTGATTGTTATTTTAAAAATATTAACATATATGTTGAAATGAACATAGGTTATCATATATGACATGTTTTTAAGGATTTAGCATGTATAGGTGAATTTCGAACCATAGTACATGTTTTTATAAATTTTTGAAAATGCTATAAAATGTTAAATGATGACCGTATGCTCCTTAAATATTTTTAGCATGTATTATTGATCTATGTTATGATTTAAGACTATAGTATGTTATTTAACAATTTTTGGAAAACCCTAGCTTAAAATTTTATGAATACCGTGAGCAATATATGCATGTACCTTGATGTATAATTTTTATTTCAAGCATGTAATGACATATTAATGCTTTAGAACCTTGATTATATGTTCTATGATTTAATTAGAATTTTTGAAAATCAATTGCTATTTAATTAAAAAGGGCTTAGAGCATTATAATGTCATAGGTTGGTGTATGATTTTATTTTGAACATGCAATGGTGTTTTAATGCTTTAGTATATTGTTTATACATTGTGTGAATTAATTAGAATTTTGGAAATCATTTACCTATTTAAATCAAATAAACAGCTTACAAGCTTATATGGTGATGATTTAATTGGTTTTGATGATTTAATGATGTTATATTACTATACTATAGTGTATAAACATAGTATATAATTGTTGGAATTTTTGAAAATCAAATAACATGTTGAATCAAAGAAGCCGAGAGCTATTGAGTTCCATATGGTGATGATTCAAATGTTTTTGGTTGATGTTATGATGTTACAATGTTAAAATATAATGTTTAATGATGTTGGAATTTAATTGAAATTTTTAGAAATTGTTTGCTATTTATTTGGTAATTATCTCGTAATTACCGTGAATAATGTAGATATTGTGAAATAAATGCTTATGATGAACTATAGGTTATATTAATGATATATATTGATGTTGGGATATTATACTAGGTACATATCAATTTTGGAATTTTGGATAATTATTCCTTATTTATTGGAATTATCGTAAATCTATATATGTATATATATAAATAAATAGCAAATAATACCATATGAATTTGATAAATTCATATTCTGGACCATAGTGTATAATAATGCACTATATTAATTTAAAAAAAAATTTCAAAGGTCATTTGACATTTTAAATTAATTATCGAGTTTTCGATAATTAATAAGGATTTTAAATCCTTTTAAAACAGTTTATTAATGAAATTTTGCTAAATTAATATTCTGGACAGTTTTAAATTTTACAAAATTTTATAAACATAGATTACTATGTTTGAGACAAGCGTTCACTTTATAAACGCTTTAAAAACAAAATATGCTTTTATTTATAAAAGGGTATTTAAAAATGCGAAAATATTTATAAGTCCTTGATTTACAAGATAAATAGAAATAGGACTTTACGTTTTCAAATCGATCAAATTCGATTTATAAAGCAAAATAGTAAGAATTACTATTTAAAAGTCAAAATCATTGACTTTGTTGACCGATGTTGACTTCGTTGACTTTTCAAGTCAAGCGTGCGATTATACATTTATAAATACGTCGATGCGCGTAAGATATACTAATTGGTATGATACCTCATTAGTAAGAAAAGATTTCACAAATGAAATCCATATATCGAAAAACGTGCCAATATGTTGAGCGTGTCTGAATCGAGAACAATTGATGTTATCGTATTAGAGGCGTATTGAATTCACTAAGAATTGAGTCTCACATCGATATGAAATATCAAAGTTATCTTAGTTTTCGAAAGTCTCGAAGACTTGAGCGACGTACTAAAGCCTCGTTTAAGTAAAGTGTGGACGCAAAGCGTGATGGGATTTTGACGATCGAACTGGGACTTTACAACGAACCATAATCCGGTGGACTTCCTATCTTTTAAGCGTGGGCCTTTTCTTACCCCACCAAAACGTAACTTCTTGTTATTTCAAATGAATTTACTTATAGTACTTATTCTACAACCGTTATCAAATGTTTCTTGCATTACACCGCCAAAATATCTTCGTTTTGTGTATGGATCCTATCTGTTATGCGGGTAAATTGTGGAATAGTTGGAACTATTATATCATTTGTTGTGGTAGCGTAACCTTTTTAATGTCGCATCTTGTGCGGATGATAAATGCACAGCTAGGATTGGCGTGAAGGTTGGAACTATCTGTTGTGTAACATATGCTTGCAGGTCTCGTGTCTTGTCTATTCGGCTCACGGCGTCGTAGATGGGAGCTCCTCTCGATTTATTTATTATTATTATGTATTGTGACTATGAGATCTGGACCATACACACCAAGAAAATGCCCGCCGTGCTATGTTCTGACGAAAATGATTTGGTAAGCACAAGGCATTTTAACTAAAACCCTCGTGACTTACTCGATATTGGCGTAATCGAAATATTATCAAATGTTTTCGGCATAAGTCCACCGAAAAGATTCCTTGTACTTAGCCTGCATGTTTGTTTTAAATGTGCGGGTTGAGCTCGATGGTGATAATGGGGATGTGTTGAGGAGTCCAAAGTCCTTGACCGATTTACTTGAATTTTGGGTTATACCTTGAATGCATATCGTCATATATGTATTCACACACTTTCATTGCTATACTACGAACTCCTTTATTTATGCTTTATGTTATGAACTATCGAGGTCCATCGGATCGGGCCAAGTTTTGGGGTCCGATGGCTAAACCTTTTCAAAACATTATAACATCACTTCATATTCTACTCGAGCATGTTAGTTTATTCTTATGCATCTTTATTTTACCCGTGTAATCCCTAAAATACTACTCCTAGTATTAGTAGCCTCGGTCCGGGTTGGTCGGGAATGGGGTCGTGACAACTTGTCGAGGTCTTGCGGTAGCTCGCGATTGTGCACTATCTCGAAAGATGGCCGAGCTTGAGGTGGGTTACGCCCGGAGGTGCTTGATAGTGTGTGCCTGCCTCAAGTTCTCATGATTTTTCCATGGTAGGTTATGCGGGTTGAGCGGGGCTTCTGACCTTGAGCGTTTCCTCCACCACCGTTGTTGATATGCCCAAAGGCATTCACATCTTCTTCTTCGGCTACTTGTAGACACTCGTCCGTGTTGTGGGTGGTGGCAAAGCAAAGCTGACACGCTTTGACATTCTTCTTGGCCATAGTGGGCCTCATCAGATCCATCATTTGTTTCATCATGGCTTTCATATCCTTCATGTCGGATCTGTCTGAAGTGGTAGCTTCTTGGTTGGGCATCGTCTTGACCATTGCATTGGCATCATCTCGAGATTCCTCAGCCAAGTCTGCGAGTAGTTTGAATGCCTCCCTAGGTTGTTTGTTGAGGATGGAACCTCCGCATGCAGCACTCACGAGCTGCCTCTGAGTCACCCTCAAGCCATTCACATAGTATTGGATCAGAGATTTGGTGATTAGGACACTTTGCCAAGATGGACTTGAAACAACACCAATAGTCGTACACCATCTCGCCATTCCCTATCTGAAGGGAACTAATCCTTTTCCTCACGCTTTATATCCTTGAGATGGGATAGTATCTCTCAAGGAACTTCTGTTGAAGCCCTACTCAAGTAATGACACTACCCGTAGGCAAAGTGTACAGCCGCTCTCGAGCACCGTCGTGGAGAGTGAATGGAATGGATATGAGTCGGATGTACTCCCTCTTGACTTCATCCGCACACCTTATGGTGCTACACACCATTTCAAGTCCTGGAGATGGCGTTGGGGTCCTCTCCCGGCATATCGCTGAAGCTTGGTAAGATCTGCATGAAAGAGTGCCTCTCTCCCGCTGTCCTCGATCTCGGGCAAAGTGATGCCCAAGGTGGTTCGGAACATCATCTCCGGCGTCTGCTCTCCGGAGGTGGTGGGTTTTGTGGATTCCTCTCCTCCATGTTGTCTTGCCTTGGTCCGTGCCTCCTCAGCTTGCCTCTTCTTCTCCGAATGGTTCTCTTAATCTCTGGGTCAAACAAGAGCTCTCCGTCCTCGCCTGCAAGGTTAGGTCGGAGCATGCAAAAACCAAACAAAAAAAAATAAAAAAATAAAATAAAAAAGTGAGTAATAACACTAGAATAGCGTAGCTCCCCGACAACGGTGCCAATCTAACGAACTCCGAGAACTCGTTGTTAGAGGTCCCAAGACGCGTCAAGATACATTTATAATCTCTTCCAACTAGAACACATAGTTCCGTATATGGCAAGTTAAGGGGTCGAACCCAAGAGAGCTGGTTGTGTTGTTACTCGAGTTGTCACGGTTTGATTAGGAGGTTGCCCAGAGGGCAAGGTGTCAATCAGGCTGACGGTCTCAGTAGAGATGTACTGAGAGATAGATCTTGAGCAAAAAAGTAAAACTGAAACGTAAACACAAGGTAAAGATTAAATGACAAGTAGTTGGGCCAAGGGTTTCGCACGTTGAGATACTGGTCAAGACGTCGGTCATAGGTTCAAGGGTTTCCACCCCGAATGAATGTCGTTGGTTAAAGGTACCAAGGGGTAGGCGCCCTTTTGGTTATCACGTACACTAGGTCCCCCAGCCCAAGCTTGCCCGTAAATTTTAGGATGAAGTACAGAGGCCCCCTGCCTTGTCCCCTTGCCAAGACGGTCCCCAAAATAGGTTATCCCGCCCCAACAACTTGACTCACTAGACAGCCCAACTAGCCACAGTCGGTCCAAGGGATTGGCTCGCAGCCCCTTGCCCAAGGCTGACGGCTACAATCACCCACTCTAGCCGCACTTCCCGGGATAAAGAGACACTCGATGTCTTACTCCGGCTATTGCTTGTAGCTACCCCTCCCCCAAGGCTACCGGCCGAGTTAATGCTCAAGGAAAGGAATAACATGGTTATAACGGCCTAGAGCTTCGGGAACACCCACTCAAGGTTCTAAGTACGTTTAGACCTCACGACTCATATGACCTCGACTCAACGTGCTTCACCTCGAACCCAACCAAACCGAATACTCACTCATAATCGACATAAACATGAAAGCAATAAACAAGAACATAAACGAAACCATACTTGAATAGAAAATCAAACTGAAATTAATGGCAGTCTCTGCCAAGCAGTTGCTCTAGCAGAGATCATAAAATACAAAAAATAAATGTTTGCCCGTAGGACTTGTTTTTTCCTTACCAATCACTCATGAAAGCAAAGAGAAAATAAAAGAGATAGGTTGCAGAGAGAATTTTGGACTTGAAGCTCTCTCTCCACCGAATTGTGTTTTTTTGAATAATTGTTATGTGGAGTTGTTATGTTGGGAGCCTAAGTGCATCCTCCTTATCTTGGTTAGTGCACGTATCTCGAGATGGTAGGTGGTGAGGGCAGCAGCTGGCTCGGGCTCTGGACACCGACAAGGACTCCTCTGGCTTCAGTCTGGGCAGGTTTGTCTCATCTCAACAGCTGCAGGTTGACCTTTTCCTTTTCGGCAAAAATCAAGCAGGCGACAAAGAGTGATCTTGCCCAGAATCGTCCCATTTGCGTGCAAGTCTACCAGATTCCTTGTCTGCGTCCCCCAGCTGCATCCTGAGATTACCCTCTGTCCACTGCATCACTCCTCGTCCTTTTTCCCTCTCTTCCTTGTCTCGATTATCTTCTTGGCTTCACGTCAGCTCGTTGATCAGGCTCAGCTCCAATGCGGTGCAGTGTCTTGGTAAGATGTCTGAATGCATTGCCAAGGTAGTCTTCGGAATTTTTACCTCTCTCACAGGAGGTGGCTTGATCTTGCCCAAGGTCCGTCTCAACTTACAACATCCCAAGCATGTCCTCCCAGACACAAACACACGCAAAGAATACACATAAAATGCACTCTTTCTAGGGCAAGGACTACCCCAAAAAGAGCACGAAAAACTGGGCTCGTCACACTATCACTTTCTTCATCATTGAAGAGTTGTCGGAGGTAAAACTCTTCATCTATGAAAGTAAGCTTGAGAAACCCCCAGACAGCGACACCATTTGACGGGCGATCCATATTTTTAGCATGTTCCACATGAATTGCCTACAAAAGGTGAAGAAACAAAGCACAAAATGGTTTAACATATAATTTACCAAAAGTGCCTGAAACATTTCATTTATATCACCATTAAATACTCGTCTTACTTAGTTACCAATTAAACATATACCACCGACAAGTCCAAGCACTTCACAAATACCATGTAGAGATGGAAGCCTTAGTTGTTTATACTTCAGTTAAAAGGTTAAACGAGAATTAAAATCCATTAAAGTATTTATGTGATATTCATCACAGTACAAGCAAACATTTAAGCTTCTATTGTACATCTATAATATTTATGTTATTAATTTAAATGGATCTTTCAAACCATATAAAATTAGGGTTTTCTAATGATTCATTGTGGCATATGTTGTGTATGATGTTGAATAATGTCGTATAGTTATATTTACGTTATGCCAACAAACAAAACCTCAAACGTAAACAACATAGTACTTGATGTAAGGGAATCCAAAAGAACTCGATAAATTTTGATAACGTAAGAAAGAATTAAAGACAATTGAAGTTAGACACAAATTAGGGTTTTTTTTTAACAATAGGGTACTCAAACGTGAGTTCCTAAGTTAAAGAAACCAAAAGCCGACTTACAAACGTTAATACTCAACAACGAAAACCTAATACGATATTAGATTGAGAGTTAAGACAACTCGATATGAATAGCGATTATATAACTTAACAATCTTCGACGAGTTACGAGAAACAAATGATGTCGAAAAACATAAGCTAAAAATTCAAACAAAAAATATCGATCCTTAAGTCTCAAAGGTCGAGTTAATTTCACAAGGAACTTTGTTAATCTCTAAGTATTTACTTACGTGATAGTATGTGATAACTTGAATCATAAGTTGAGACTCCCCTTTAATTGTCGTGTTAATACGACAAGCCGTCAAGCATAACATACTAGGACATAGCTACAATTATTAAGTCTAGCTAGTGGCTTGAGAATATCATAACAACTCAATTATAACTCGAGTACCGACAATCAATAACGTAATGATGTTAGAAGAATACTAAGATTATAGTCGAGATTAGATTCGGAGTATAGGAATCATAAGTTGAGGTTCATCTATGAATGATGAAGGAATATAGTTTAGAAGTTGGAAATGTAAGATAATAGAAATTATCTTAAAAACCATCACATGAAATCACAAAGAAACCCTAATTGGGAATTTAAGCCGTAACTTATATACAACCCTCGATTAATAGAAGGAATCTAAGAAAATCTATTTTCTTATGAAGGGCATGTTCGTACGTAGTTTCCGAGGAAGGACAACCACATCCTGCCTTGCTTAGAACGTATAGCTCAGGACTAGCAAGTGGGCTCCCTACAACAAAAATTGGATATAGGGGCATTTATTTAGAGGCACTTGTTACTTATTGCCTCCAAAACATATTTTGGGACAATTAGTCAGATATGTAAAATTTAGGGGCACAAAAGAAATTTCGCTGAAATTCCCACCAACACCCAAAACCATTAATTTTGGGTAAAAGAATTATGCTCCTCCTTTCATTCTCTCGTCTTCTCTCCCTCATTTTTCCTTTCATTCTCTCATCTTCTTTCTATCTCTCTCCACAGAAATCCAATTGAAACAGTTACATCTCACGTCGTCCCTTATTCACAGCAACATCGTTGTTGCCTGTGCTGCCATCCACCTATAGCAGTTGTCGTTCCTTCTCTCGTCTGCAAAGCAAACGCAAATCATCGTCGAGAATAGAAGAACTGCAGACCTTCATCAGTGCATGCTAATTATCCGAAGGATTGTGTTTCTGTATATACCTATGATTCCTATTAAGATCTTATGATACGTTGCCTGACTGAGATGATTCCATGGCTTCTTTAACTATTACTTTGTGTGTAATTTATTTCAATGTCTATGATTTAGTAGATCTGATGAAGAAGATTTAATGTTACGAAAAACACACACCATAATGACGACAGAAAATAAAGAACACAAGAATTATTTATCCAATTCATCTTGCGACTACGTCTGGGGGCGATGCGCCAGATATTTCAATATGAATTTCGGATACTGATTACATTGTGAAGCAGCTATTAAATAGAGAATGAACTAACCCTATGTTATACCCCGATTATTTAAACGCCTAATTACGATATTAATTTCGTAAATTAGAGTATTATTATGATAATTTGATTATTAAAATATCGAATAATGATTTCGATTATTGTTGGAATAATAAATTCCTATGATTTATTCACAAATGAATGTGAATTTAGAAATACGATATGTGACGTATTTTAACAGTATAATTTCAACGTCGATTATGTATCGATAATTGAAATCTCATAATCTTTTCTAAGTTTTAAGCTTAGAATTTAATTCCAAAATTATTGGAATGAATTAATAAAGTGATTACGACTTTATTACGACCATTTTGAGATGAGTCGATATTTAACGTTTTGAAACGTTTCAAACGTTAACGTTTTGAGATGACTTGAGAATCAAGTCTAACGATCAAGGAATTATGATATTTAAGTTCCTATGATTATTTTATATAATTAGAATATTATTTAGCATTGAATTAATGCTAGAAAATATTGAATGATATTTTGATTATTTAAGATTCTCGAAAACCCTAAATCGAGAATTAGGATTTTCTACCTATGGATTAATTCCAATAATTTTTCCTATGATATAATTTATCATTTGGGATATATATTATGCTATATATCTACTTATAGCATGAAAATGAAATTTTGGGCGTTATAATTTTGAAAGTGCCGTGAGTTGCTATGTTTTTAAACATAGGATTAATTTCATTTTTTTTTTATCATCCAATTTGTGTTATTTCTTAAGTGTAGTATTAATACACACTTACCAAGTAAAATTTGAAGATGAATTATGTCTAGCATTTTGCTATGTGAAATAGCCGATATTGTTGACCCTATGTACACAAATTAAAGCTTGATTTTCTTTACACTTGAGCACAAAATTTTTGGGATAGAGTGTTAAATATACACTTGTTAATACAAGCAAAAAATCTGAATTTTCACTCTCACACACACACATGAAAGTTAGCGGCAATAATGCTATATGTGAGACAAAATTTAATTTGTTGATTTCAAAACCTTTTTACAAGAAGTTAATGCTTGTAAGAAGATATTTTATCATGACCTAAGCTTTGACTCTTCAATTCATTTTGTGTCTTGTTTAATTTGAGAGGACCGAGAGTATCAAGTGTGGTGTGCATTTCATTCTTTTATTTGCTAAGTATATTAATATGTCTTGAAACACAAAACACTTCACCCTTCATTTCATTTCCTCCTTTCTCGTAGTAAGTTTCTCAAAGAAAACCAACCATTTTTCTTCTTCAATTCTCTCCTTTGTTTGAGTTTGATTTATCCTACAACCGATCGACTCGATAATCGAGGTTAGATATCGAACAAGCTTCGATAAAACCTATCTTTTCAATAATCCTACGGTTTAAATTATTATTTTAGCATGTATTAATTATGCAATAAATCATGCTAGCATGTTATAAGCTTAGAAATTATGTTACATATGTTAATATGTACATAGATTATTTATTTACTAAGCTTAGCAATATATTTAAATTATTCTAGTGATGCTCGATTTTGCTAGGATGTTTTAATGTTGGATTATTGATCTATAGTGTTGTAGGAGTGCATGGTATTAAATTGAGAATTTTGGAATCCATTTGCTTTATTTTATAAAACTACCGAAAATGATGAAGAAATATTAGGTTGGTGTACAATTTATATTCAAGTGATTTTATAACACATAAATGTTGTAGAGCCTAAAGTAGGTGTTATAGGAATTTACAAGGATTTGTAGAAAATATATAATTATATGTTTAAGGAAGGACCGAAAGCTATGAACAATGATTCATTCATGTAGGATTTAATTATGTTGGAAAATATGCTATATTAATGATATAGAATGAAGTTTAGGCCTTGTATAATTTAATTGGAATTTTAGGAAATTATTTGGATAATTTTTGGAAAAATTTCGAGACCCATAGTGTTTGGTCTATGGTTTGTATAGTGTTATTATATGATATTATGATGTATTAGTGCTATATGATAGCATATAAGCATAGTGTAATTTGATAGGATTTTATAAAAATTATTTGGTTTGAAATACAAAAGTAGCCGTGAGCTACCTATGATGATTCTATGATGTTTTGTTTGATTTTATTAAACTTTAGGTCATAATTATGTTATATATTAATATTTGAGGCTTGTGTATAATTATTAGAATTTTTGGAAAAAATTTGGATTAATTTTCATAAAAACCGTGGCCTATATAGTGTTATAGGTGAGTTCCAAAATTTTTCTATATTGATATTAATACATATTAATGATCATAGTGTAGAATAATACACTATATGAATTTAGAGGAATTTTTGGAACAAAGTTTGGGAAGTAAGTGTTATAGTCGTGAGCTATACTTTGGATTTAAGGAATTTTAATTCCTTTTTAATCAAGTATAATAATTCATTATATGTCTAAAAATTATATTAGACATAATTGAATTTTGAGAATTATTAAACATAGAATATTATGTTCACGATGAAACGTTATATTAAATAACGTTAAAAGCATAAATAATGCTTAAAGTATTAAAAGATTAATATTGAAAGAAAATATTAATCGATTTATCGATTTACGTGAAAAATCGAGAATCGAAAAGAAATCGATTGAAAATCGATTTATATTGAATTCATTCATTAAAATGTGATTTATTTAAGAATTTATAAAGAAAAGTCAAAAGGGTTGACTTTCGAAATCGACGTCATTTAAATACGTTCGTTAAATACGCTAATACGTGAAAAACGATTACTTTTATCCTGAATATCTCAATTGTGAGAAAAGATTTCATAATTGAAATCATTTTATCAATAACGTTATTATCGCTAATTATTTAACCTAAAAGGTTAAAAGCGAGATCGTAGATCGATACGCCTCTCTAAATACGAGAATTATTTTTATTGAAATACGTGTAGAAACGACGATAAAGTTTATTAGAACTTGAATTATTATTCTATTTATCAAAGTTGAATGAACTTTGAAAATCTCGAAAAGCGTGCCAACGTGCTAAACGTAAAATTTTGCGTAGGTGGGGCGTGAAGGCTCACACGCAACTAGAGGAGAACACGCGTATCGAAATTCAAGTTCAAAAGTACAGTGGGCTTTACTATACTCAAACCGTAGAATTTACCAAATGATTTATTTATGATGCTTTATTGCAAGCAAATATTTATGAACCGATTTATTTAATTACCCCCCAAAATGTTTATGTTTTATGTATGTATCCAATTCATGATTGTTGATGCATAATGTTAGTAGCTCCCACTTTATGACATGCTTGAATTCGTATTCTTGGAAGACCCCAAGGATGATGGAGAATTCGTATCCCGTCTTGAGATAGGCCTAGATTTTGTGCAATCGATTATTTTGTGTTGTGTCTTTGAAAGGGTGCTCGGCGGTCACGGCGTCTGTGGAGAGGAGGCCTCCTCTCATACAGTATGAATTGTTGTGGAATGAATTATTGTGGTGGATATGGATCATACATACAAGGAAAATGTCTGTGAGCATTTAATCTTTATGGAAAATGAAAGAAAATATTTAGTAAGCACGAGTATTTTGAATTAAAACCTCGTGTGTTACTTTGTGATGGGCGAGTAATTCAAATGTGATAAATTATTTTGGCATGAGCCATCGAGTGCAATCTTGTACTCACCCCGCATGTTTGTTTTAAATGCGCGGGAGCGAGATGATGGATGGAGATGTGTCGGGCGGTGGAACCCATTTGAATACAATATATTTAGAAACTTTGAATACACATCGTCATATGTGTATTCACACGTTTTCCGCCGCAATTAATTAATTTATCTTATGATGTTGATTAGTTGAATACTTCGAACACATGAGTCTTTTATATATATCGATAAAGTTTCCTTAATTTTATTCCAAGTATTAGCCTCGCTAAATCGTGCTTAGGATTTAGAGGTCACATTAAAGTGGTATCGAGCGTCATTCGCTCTTTGAATCCAAAACACCATTTCGAATTAAGTCTAGATTGAGTCACTAGACTTCTACGGATCAGCCGACAACTTTGCTCGACACTCCATCACATCAAGCTCAACCGGAAAAGGTAAATTATTTTCTCGTCTTTAAAAGAAAGTTTGAAATTATGAATTAATTGTGTCGATAGAACATTATCGACCAATGATTTGGTGTCGATAGAACATTATCGACAAATGATTTAGTGTCGATAGAACATTATCGACAAATGATTTATGAATTTGATTTGTTGTCGATAGAACATTATCGACAAATGAAATGAAAAAGGTCGTAAATAACCATGATTTATTGATTGATGGATTATTGATTGAATTTTTTTTTCGCAAGAAATGCGTATGTTTGAAACGAACTATGTTCGTCACATTTGAAATTTTATTCTTCAATTCTCAATATTGTTTTGATTAATGATTATGTCATCTCAAATGAAAGTTATGAGGATTGATAGAAAGTCGTTGGTTCGCCACCAACGTATGATAATGTCATACGAGAATGTATTGACAATTTTTTGGGATAAAATGTTTGAATTCATGTAATTTATTGATATGAATATTTGAAAATTTTATTTCAAATCCCAAAGATGTTTACAATGATGGGTATGTTATCCCAAAAGAACTTAGATGCTTAAGACGCATGATCCCAATTCACGAAGAACATAGGAAGATGGATTATTAGAATTTTATTCCATCACGAGAATCTCGAATTGATAGACGAGAAGAGAATTCAAGCTCGAAATGGAAAAGATGTCAAGATGATGAATGTCACTATCGATAAGTGACACGAGAATGATCTTTTTATTTGGAAGTTCACGCATGACGGGACTCCAAATCATCTATGACTCTTCGTTGGAAACGAAGTAGAAATATGATCGAAGAATTCGTGAGAATCAATTAAAGACTGAACTCGTGATCATGCTCAGTCGACCTTGAATTCGACCTCGGCTTTGGCACCAGCATGTATAATTTTGACTTCGCTTTTGGTCAGTTCAGTCCGACCTTGGCAGTGCGACTTCGGTTGTTCGACCTCGGCTGTTCGACCTTGTCAGTCCACCTCGGCTTCGAGCTTAGCAGGTGCGACCTCGACAGATGCGAGCCGGTGGGTACGAGCTCGGTGTCTGACCTCGGCAATGGCAGGTGTGACCTTTACCTCGCCAATTTATCTTGACCTCAGCCAGATCACTTCCACCTCGAAAATCAACCTCGGCGTCGACCTGTACGCCTTTGGCTTTGACGTCGGCATTATCATGTACGACTTCGGCGTTGACATGTACGCCCTCGACTACGGCGTTGATACCTTCGACTTCGGCTTCGAAGTCGGCCTTAATGACTTCGTCATTATGTCAATAACCTCGGCAATGACCTCGGCTTTGGCAAATGATTTCGGCAACAACTTCGACATCGGTATCACTTACGACCTCGGTATCCCGAGCTCGGCATCAGCAAAACTGTTTTGCGCAATGTTTTTATTTTAGGTCGTTCTCCTTCGTTTGAACTCTGATTTACGAACAGTTTTCGCCTACGTACTCCTATCACAGAGTACTATATTTCTTATGAAGTACCAAATCCCTGATTCCTTCTCTAGAATTTGTGAGAGTCAGTTGAAGTTAGTTTATAGTTTTATAGAATGGGAATTTTTCAGTGCGATTAGAATTTTAGAATGATACTAGAAGGTAGTATTCCCAGTAGTACGAAAAGCGCTATGACACACATAAGAACCTTTGATGATGATCTGTAATGTGTTATATAATGTTTAAATTCTTTTCATTACCAAATTTCTATCATTGAGTTTAACTCTATGACCTAGTTCAAATTGAGAAATCACATGAGTTTCTCACTTTTTCTGAAAGAAAATTTCCAACCCGGGAATTTATAATGTGTCCTTTTGAAACCAAACCCTCATGTGACTGAGAGAATATTTGTGACGGGTCTGGCCAGTCCATATGATCAAAGAAATCTCGGTGAGTCGTCATTCGGTCTTGGACCTAGATCCCAAATTATTCATTCAAGGAATAAATGGATTCAAATAGTAAGATATGTTATTTTGAATCACGAATCCATATCTTTTAGAAGTCGAGATGACGAATTTTCTTCAATCCTGAAGACCAATAGGTAAGATGAAGGTTGATTTATCTTATCACCTAAGTTTTGAATTAGTAAAGTGATAAACATCAGGTATGATGTAGGTTGACTTATTTTGATAACTAAAGGTTGCGGATCGAAGGGTGGCGACATCAAGGAGATATGATGTAAATAAGATCTCGATGAGACGAGATATTTTCCTATGATGCGCATGGATGCAATGACCACGATGGGCTTATCGGATATTGATAACGTTGAGTTACATCTTCATGTGACTGTTATGATAATGAAATGTTATGAATGAGATACTCTTTAGCATGGAATGCAAAAGTACAAGTAAAGAAAAGTATGTGATATTCATGGGATATAATTTCCCCTTATTATGACATAACGAGAAAAATTACAACTTATCTTTAAGATAGTTGTTTGTCCCTAATACCTCCTTAGTAGATTGGACATGTCTAAAGAATGGAGATGCACAATGTTCTTTTCAAAGAATATATATGTAAAGAAACGATAGCATCTCAGATAACGAATCTCTCGTTTTATACCTCAATCAATGAGATTATGCTTAAGCATAATCAATTCCAAGTAATTGAGACTTGGTTAAACCAATGATAATGAGATTGAGAAATCATAATCATTGAGATGTGTGAACAGCTAGGATGGCCCTAGCATGTAAATCAAGTATGGAGAAAATATCTCCAAAATGAAGACATGGTGATGAGATGCTTGGAATCTAAGTTATGGTGTACAAATGTACTACCTTACCAAGCTATATGACATTAATGACGGTTCTAGTCCTGAGAGTAAGAACCGAAGTATAATGAAAGTAATATTACTTTCTGACACCATGCTCAAGAAAAGGGACAAAAGTCCAAAATAACCGAAGAAATTATGAGCTATACAATTATGAGATAGCCACAATATGAGATAAGTTTCAATGATATTATGACTTGATAAGTAAAGTAATTCCTTTGAAGTAAAGCGGTAAAGCAATGATTCATTTTTGAAATAGATCTTAGTGCTCTAAATTGTATTGACACGAAATGCTTGTCTTCGTGTCTTAGAAATTAACAAGCAAGATAGCTTCTTTAGACTTTTGCAAAGGAAATGTTTTCAAGAGAACAAATGAAAAGATTCACATGGAAGAATCTTAAGGTGAATCTAATTGTAAATCTTACCCCTCATACTTTTGTGACGATCAATAAAGTGGAATATTAAGTATCTCTGACATGGGAATGAAGCATTCATCGAATGTCGAGAAAATGGTAAGGATATTTGACGTCAAGGCAAAAGTATAATATGTCCCTAGCGGACCAAGGATTTTATCCTATGCGAAATTGCATAATGAATCAATAAAGATTAAGAATAAATGACGTATATCCAAAAAGGGATATTACAAACAATGGCACTAAATGCCAGTACAAGAACTTTCTCTGGAAAAGAGTTTAAAGTAAGGATATATGAGAGATATATTCCTAAGATTGATAGAGTGAAAAGGAGAATTTAATCATTCATCTTGGATCGAAATGAATGATAGTGTCGAACATCACCATCTCTACAATGAGATCAATATATTAATATCAATGATAGGTCGATATAAACCTAACCACAGAATGCTATTGATAAAAGCATAACAAGATCGACAATCGAGAAGGATATGATTAACGAAGTAACAGAAGACCATAGAAAGAAAGCATAATGTCCCAAGGGAAAGGACAATGATGTATGAAATAGATGTTTATTTGAGCAGGCGAGAACACCGTAGACCGAGCCTATATTTCGCACGAATACGTGAATGACGTAAATCGGGAAGGCTAATATATATGAGAAAATTTCTCGGAATACCTATAATTTTTCTGCTCGATATAGGTGCTTGTTTTCTAACATCGCACAAGTATGCGTAAAGCGATATAACCCAATTCGTGGTAAACGAATCGAGAAATGAAAATCTCTTCACCTACACGAGAATTATGGCCATCGCAGTGTTGCTCGAGTTTATATTTTGGACCTAGGATCGCTAAGGTTTTAACAAATGAGTTAGATCATAATATCTATGTGGAGCGTAGATATAATTCAAGAAATGTAAGTTTCGAAAATGGATGTCACTCACGTGATTAGAAGCACGGGCATAGCCTTTCCATTGAAATTCTATGCAGCGGGATTTTGGATCCTCAATTGCTTTAATTTAAGGATGGCTCACCTAGAACTATCTTCTGGATGGTAAGAAAAGTCGGTCGAGTAAAGGTTAACCCAAGGCTATAAGTATAAAACTCACATAGAAGTATCGACTCTCTTATTATAAACCGGGCATGGCTTGGGGCGTTTTTGAAAGAATTTCTACATCTTGGATAAATGCTCGAATTATATGGAGAGATGGATGAGAATGACATCCAATAACTTATCCATCGTTTGCCACAGACAAGCGGGATCTTGCAAAGGAAGTATCGAGAGAATATCTTCTCCAGTAGAAAATTCCAAGACTTGGGCGGACTTATCGGGATTTTGTCAATGTGCTCAAGTATACATATGATGCGTATGGAACGGCACCCACAAGTACTTGTCCCGGTCCTCGGCAAGTTACACAACAGGCATAAAGGAACAGTAGTACCTTGATGTTCCAAATGCCGCCCGCGCCTGTGCCGTCTATTATACCAGAAAGAGACGAGAATGGCAAAAGGACAGGATCTTATCGCCTCAAGGATTAGGGGAATTACCGTTATCGAATCGACCTTACTTTCTGATAAAAGTAACACACACTTCTGGAATCAAAGAAGTAACAGGGAGCAGTGTGACCCCTGGCTCTTTGAAAGAGAGAGATCGTCGGATATATGAGGTAAAAACGTACCTGGAAATAGCCAAGTTTCTAAGCGAAATGTACGATTCCGACGAAGGCCACTCAGAAACATAGAGTCCTATGATAATATGAAACTCATATGTAAATGGGGGCTTATGTGAAAATGGTATCGATGTCTGAAAGCAAAATTGTTCAATAAGATATGGTTACTATGAGATTATAGTCATGCCGATCGGACAAGCTAGTACACCAGCCCTGTTCATGAACCTCAAAAATCGAGTGTTCCACACATACTTAGACGATTTTGTCTAAATCCTTATGAATGATGTTCTTATCCGTATGAAGGACGAGAAAGGACATAAAGAACATAGAAGGACTATATTGCGAACATTTAGAGTCGAACAAATTTTGCTAAGTTCAGTATATGAATTTCGGCTTAAAGAAGTAATATTCCTTAGACACATGATGTCTTCCGAAGGAATCAAATTTACATGGATAAATGGATATGAGGCCGTATATTAGAGTGAGAAAGATGATAGTCAACGCACCGCGATGACTTAGACCTCACGAATAAAATTACTCAACTCGCGACTTGAAATAACAAAGTAGAGTACGCACAAAATTTGGAGACACTTCCTATATGGAATAAGTTGTGAGATCTCCACAAGCCATAAAAGTTTGAATTTTTCTTGACGAGAGACTTAAAATGAGATAGAAAAGAGGACTCGAATCGATAAAGATTCCAACAGTGATATAAATTATCACCTATGAAGAAATGGAGGGTTTTTAAAGAGGCGCGACAATGTCATATTGTCTAAGGAAAGGTTATATATACATTTCAAGCAATAAAAGCTTAGAAATGAAATCATGAATGAAGCTCATGATATTCCTCATACCGCCCACCCAAGCAAAGATTAAAGTATATTATGTTTTACGAGAAAAATTAGATAGTAAAGAATGAAATGAGCTATAACCTCATCGATTTAGCATTGTCTCGGTTATAAGAGATGAAGGTATAGTATCAATGACCTTATAAGAGGTTATAATCTCTAATGAGATACAAATGAAAATGAAATGACATAGCAATGGATTTTATGGCGAGTTTCGCCACGATATAAAGAAATAACACTACTATATGGGTAGTAGTGGATTGACTCACCAAATATGCTTATCTCTGCCTATCCAGATGACTCAGAGATCTGAAAATTTTATCTCAGTCGTACAAAAAGGAAATCGTATCTTTGCAAGGGTACCAAAACCTATCACTTCAGATAGAAATTCCAAGTTTACCCCTAGATTTTGAGCTAGCTCACCAAAAAGGGAGTTATGCACGATTTGAACCTTATCGTAGATGTCCCCTCACGGACAGATGAACGATAAAAAAAAGGACAATATGAATGTTTAAAGATACGATGAGCACATTCATGTTAAATCGAGGTGCAGGTGGAAACATGTTTTACCACTTATTAAGTTTATGTACGACCATGACTGTCAAGCAATGATTGACATAGCCACACGTGGCATTATATGGAAAGAATTATCGACCACCACTTTATTGTAATAAAGTAGGTGAGAGAAAGTATAAGGTCTTGACAACGTAAATGAAATGATTAAGATATTTGCCAATAAGGCAAAGACCGAGAAAAGCTCAAGATGTATTAAAAGTCTTACGCTAGTACGTGGTCAAAACCGCATTTTGAATGCGAAACGAAGTTCCTCGAGATTTCTCCATAGAGGAAATTATAAAGTTAAAGTGCACGGAATATCGAGATCACGCTTTTATAGGACCTTACGAGGATCCTAGAAATAAAAGGCCCAAGAGTTTATAGATTGGTACTTCCACCAAAATTTGGAGAATGTACATAATGATTTTCCACGTGTCACGACTAAAGAAATGTGAATATGACCCAAATCACGAATTCATCATAATGATGTGATCTTTAACTCAAATATGAAGTTTGATGAACATCTACGACAATTTGATCGTATGATGAAATGATTAAGAATTTAATTGGTCTTTGATGAAAGTCCATGGAGAAACCATGGAAAAAGAAAATCACGTGGAAATTTAAGATGTTATGGTGCTAAGATGCCCCATACTTTTGATGTATGTAAATTTCGTGATCTAAATTTCTTTAAGGGGTGGAATGTAATACCCGATTATTTAAACGCTAATTACGATATTAATTTAGTAAATTAGAGTATTATTATGATAATTTAATTATTAAAATATCGAATAATGATTTCGATTATTGTTGGAATAATAAATTCCTATGATTTATTCACAAATGAATGTGAATTTAGAAATACGAATATGTGACGTATTTTAACAAAGATAATTTCAACGTCGATTATGTATCGATAATTGAAATCTCGTAATCTTTCTAAGTTTTAAGCTTAGAATTTAATTCCAAAATTATTGGAATGAATTAATAAAGTGATTACGACTTTATTACGACCATTTTGAGATGAGTCGATATTTAACATTTTGAAACGTTACAAACGTTAACGTTTTGGGATGACTTGAGAATCAAGTCTAACGATCAAAGAATTATGATATTTAAATTCCTATGATTATTTTATATAATTAGAATATTATTTAGCATTGAATTACTGCTAGAAAATATTGGAATGATATTTTTGATTATTTAAGATTCTCGAAAACCCTAAATCGAAATTAGGATTTTCTACCTATGGATTAATTCCAATAATTTTTCCTATGATATAATTTATCATTTAGGATATATATATTATGCTATATATCTACTTATAGCATGAAAATGAAATTTTAGGCGTTATAATTTTGAAAGTGCCGTGAGTTGCTATGTTTTTAAACATAGGATTAATTTCATTTTTTTATCATCCAATTTGTGTTATTTCTTAAGTGTAGTATTAATACACACTTACCAAGTAAAATTGTAGATGAATTATGTCTAGCATTTTGCTATGTGAAATAGCCGATATTGTCAACCTATGTACACAAATTAAAGCTTGATTTTCTTTACACTTGAGCACAAAATTTTTGGGATAGAGTGTTAAATATACACTTGTTAATACAAGCAAAAAATCTGAATTTTCACTCTCACACACACACATGAAAGTTGGCGGCAATAATGCTATATGTGAGACAAAATTTAATTTATTGATTTCAAAACCTTTTTACAAGAAGTTAATGCTTGTAAGAAGATATTTTTATTGTGACCTAAGCTTTGACTCTTCAATTCATTTTTGTGTCTTGTTTAATTTGAGAGGACCGAGAGTGTATCAAGTGTGGTGTGCATTTCATTCTTTTATTTGCTAAGTATATTAATATGTCTTGAAACACAAAACACTTCACCCTTCATTACATTTCCTCCTTTCTGCCGTAAGTTTCTCGAAGAAAACCAACCATTTTTCTTCTTCAATTCTCTCCTTTTGTTTGAGTTTGATTTATCCTACAACCGATCGACTCCGATAACGAGGTTAGATATCGAACAAGCTTCGATAAAACCTATCTTTTTCAATAATCCTACGGTTTAAATTATTATTTTAGCATGTATTAATTATGCAATAAATCATGCTAGCATGTTATAAGCTTAGAAATTATGTTACATATGTTAATATGTGCATAGATTATTTATTTACTAAGCTTAGCAATATATTTAAATTATTCTAGTGATGCTCGATTTTTGCTAGGATGTTTTTAATGTTGGATTATTGATCTATAGTGTTGTAGGAGTGCATGGTATTAAATTGAGAATTTTTGGAATCCATTTGCTTAATTTTATAAAACTACCGAAAATGATGAAGAAATATTAGGTTGGTGTACAATTTATATTCAAGTGATTTTATAACACATAAATGTTGTAGAGCCTAAAGTAGGTGTTATAGGAATTTACAAGGATTTGTAGAAAATATATAATTATATGTTTGAGGAAGGACCGAAAGCTATGAACAATGATTCATTGATGTAGGATTTAATTATGTTGGAAATTATGCTAGATTAATGATATAGAATGAAGTTTAGGCCTCAGATAATTTAATTGGAATTTTAGGAAATTATCGATAATTTTGGAAAATTTCGAGACCCATAGTGTTTGGTTCTATGGTTTGTATAGTGTTATTATATGATATTATGATGTATTAGTGCTATATGATAGCATATAAGCATAGTGTAATTTTATAGGATTTTATAAAAATTATTTGGTTTGAAATACCAAAGTAGCCGTGAGCTACCTATGATGATTCTATGATGTTTTGTTTGATTTTATTAAACTTTAGGTTATAATTATGTTATATATTAATATTTGAGGCTTGTGTATAATTATTAGAATTTTTGGAAAAATTTTGGATTAATTTTCATAAAAACCGTGGCCTATATAGTGTTATAGGTGAGTTCCAAAATTTTTCTATATTGATATTAATACATATTAATGATCATAGTGTAGAATAATACACTATATGAATTTAGAGGAATTTTTGAAACAAAGTTTGGGAAGTAAGTGTTATAGTCGTGAGCTATACTTTGGATTTAAGGAATTTTAATTCCTTTTTAATCAAGTATAATAATTCATTATATGTCTAAAAATTATATTAGACATAATTGAATTTTCGAGAATTATTAAACATAGAATATTATGTTCAGGATGAAACGTTATATTAAATAATGTTAAAAGCATAAATAATGCTTAAAGTATTAAAAGATTAATATTGAAAGAAAATATTAATCGATTTATCGATTTACGTGAAAATCGAGAATCGAAAAGAAATCGATTGAAAATCGATTTATATTGAATTTATTCATTAAAATGTGATTTATTTAAGAATTTATAAAGAAAAGTCAAAAGGGTTGACTTTTGAAATCGACGTCTGAAATACGTTCGTTAAATACGCTAATACGTGAAAACGACACTTTTATCCTAATATCTCAATTGTGAGAAAAGATTTCATAATTGAAATCATTTTATCAATAACGTTATTATATCGTTAATTATTTAACCTAAAAGGTTAAACGAGATCGTAGATCGATACGCCTCTCTCGAAATACGAGAATTATTTTTATTGAAATACGCATAGAAACGACGATAAAGTTTATTAGAACTTGAATTATTATTCTATTTATCAAAGTTGAATGAACTTTTAAAATCTCGAAAAACATGCCAACGTGCTAAACGTAAAATTTTGCGTAAAGGTGGACGGAAGGCTCACACGCAACTGTAGAGAGAACACGTGTATCGAAATTGAAGTTCAAAAGTAAAGATGGGCTTTACTATACTCAAACCGGTAGAATTTACCAAATGATTTATTTATGATGCTTTATTAAGCAAATATTTATGAACCGATTTATTTAATTACCCGCCCAAAATGTTTATGTTTTATGTATGTATCCAATTCATGATTGTTGATGCATAATGTTGGGTAGCTCCCACTTTACGACATGCTTGAATTCGATTCTTGGAAGTACCCCAAGGATGATGGAGAATTCAGATCCCGTCTTTGAGATGGCCTGGATTTTGTGCACCGATTATTTTGTGACTGTGTGTCGAAGGGTGCTCGGCCGGTCACGGCGTCTGTGAGAGGAGGCCTCCTCTCAAATAAGTAGGAATTGTTGTGAATGAATTATTGTGGTGGATATGGATCATACATACAAGGAAAATGTCTGTGAGACAATCTTTATGGAAAATGAAAGAAAATATTTAGTAAGCATGAGTATTTTTAATTAAAACCTCGTGTGTTACCGTGATGGGCGTAGTAATTCAAATGTGATAAATTATTTTGCATGAGCCATCGAGTGCAATCTTGTACTCACCGCATGTTTGTTTTAAATGTGCGAGTTGAGCGGATGATGGATGGAGATGTGTCGGAGCAATGGAACCCATTTTGAATACAATATATTTAGAAACCTTGTATACACATCGTCATATGTGTATTCACACGTTTTCATTGCAATCAATTAATTTATCTTATGATGTTGATTAGTTGAATACTTCAACACATGAGTATTGTATATATATCGGATAAAGTTTCCTTAATTATTATTCCAAGTATTAGCCCTCGCTAAATCGTACTTAGGATTTAGAGGTCACACACCCTAACCCTAAGCCCATTAGGGTTCTGCCTGGGCCCAAAAAATATAAGCTCATGTGTACTGTCCATTCAGGCTCCATACTCCAACAATCTCCCACTTGGAGACTGAATTCCCAAGTAACCGTATCTTCTTGCTTTCTCTCCTATATCCGCTTAGCATCGCCTAGCCTCGTCTTCATGCTCTAAGCCCAATTAAAGCTATGTATAGCTTCAATTTTTCTAAGGTTACCACCTTAGTAAACATGTCTGCTAGATTTTCACTTCCAAGGATCTTCATTAGCTGCAAGATTTTCTTCTCCAACAGGTGATGGATGTAGTGATACTTCAACTCAACATGCTTTGTCCTCGAATGAAACGCTGGATTCTTTGCCAAGAATATAACACTTTGACTATCGCTGTAGAGAGTACTACTCTTGTGTTCCTTCCCAAGCTCACCCAAGAAACTTTGCAACCACAACATCTCCTTACTCGCCTCACATAAAGAACATACTCATTATCCAGTGGACAAAGCAACGACTTTCTGCAACTTAGAAGCCCAAGAAAAAGTAGTACCACCATAAGTAAAGACATACCCGGTTGTACTTGTCCTCCCATCCAGATCATTTGATGCCAAATCCGCATCAATATAACCTGCCAGCACGACACTCTTTGAAACAACCCACTATTCCTAAGGATGCATTAGCAGGGACTATTACTTGGAACGAGAATTAAGAAGCGTAGAAAGAGAATGAGATATCGAATTGTGAGACATATATCAAGAATACTTCTAGAACTTCAAAGCATTTTAGATTAAGCAAACATAATTTACATACTAGAGACTAGACCATCAGATCTTTAACAAAAAGGTTCAACTGATCTGAAGGAAATTAGTTCTCAGCTAAAAATATAACTTAGTGTTCTTGCAGCGGAAAACATGTGAAGTACACATATGAAGATGTGCATTCAAGGTTCTACTATCAGCGATAAAAGTTTCCTACTGCTCAACACTGCTCCATCGCATCACCAGCTCAACCTGCACATTTAAAAACAAACATGTATGGCTGAGTACAAAGACTCAGTGGACTTATGCCAAAACATTTATCATAACTTTGAATTACACCGCCTTATCAAGAATAACACGAGGTTTTATTTGAAATGCTCGTGCTTACTAAACATTTTCTGTCATTTTCCATAAACTTTGTCTGGCCAGACATATTTTCTGTCTGTATGATCCATATCCCATCTCATCTTGCGCCGTAAAAGGAGGCCTCCTTCCACGGACGCCGTGACCGACCGAGCAAACCTTTCAGCACATAGTCACCGTAACTGGCTGAGCAAACATTTCAGCAAGTACAGTTACCATAGTGTACATGTTTATCCTTGCTAGGAATTCTCCCTCTAGCATAGTACAGTTACCGTAGTTTTATTTACGGCTGATAGGATCCATACATAAAACATAAATATTTTGGGCAGGTAATTAAATAATAGCATTTCATCATTATTTCTCAAAAGATAGCATCATAAATAAAACATTTGTCACACTACAAGAATTTCTCTAATAGACCACGGGGAATGCCCATGGTCTATTTCAAAAATCCGCGTGGTCTACAAAGGTGTAGTCTATTACATGCGGTTATAGACCACGCCGATTTCCCCGTGGTCTAGTCAGTTATAGACCACGGTGAAAACCGCGTGTTCTATAATGTTATAGACAACGGGCCACCTTGTAATACCCCGAGTTTTTAAACACCAAAATGCGATAATAAAAATCGCGAATTAGGGTTTTATTCCGGTAATCGAAATAGTGAATTATTGAAACTTGATTTCGACTATCCATTATACGAGGATTATTATATCATATTCACTATTGACTAGTGAATTAAGGAATATAGTTTAAATTATTCTTTCGAACGTATTATTCTAACGTCGATCAATTGCGACAGTTAGTTTTACGATATTTTCTAAGTGACAAAGTTTAGAATTAAATTCCTTATTAACGAAAGGAATGAATAAAGTGAGTAAGACTTTATTACGAACATTTTGGGAGATGATACGATTAGTAACGTTTTGAGACGTTTCGAACGTCGACATTATGAGACGACTCGATAACCTAACCTATCAATCATGGAATTACAATATTCAAATTTCTATGATTATTTTATGTAATAAGAGCATTATTTATCGTTTAATATAATGCTAGAGAATTAAGGAATAAATATTGAATAAAGTGAGCATATTTTCGAAATTAGGGTTTCGAAAATTAGGAATGTGACATAGAATTATTTTAATAATTTTTCTATGATTTAATTCATCATCTAGGACTTATATATGTCACATAGCTATGTGTTAGCTATATGTTACAAGAAAATAAAATGCCTAGCATTTTGGTTCTATAATTTTCGAAAATTAAGACTTATAGTGTGAAATGGATTTAATTCTTATCCAATTGATGATGTTATATAATAATTATGTCATGGATATATTATTAAGGATAAGATAAGGTTTATCATGAATTAAACAAGTGGGTTGTGTGTTGTGCTAGAAAGTGCCGAAAATTTGTGTAATTTTATGTGATATTATGAAAAATATCTTGATCCTATTAATTAGAGGATATGATTATGTTGTTAATATTTTATTAAGAGATAATGTAGTAGTAGTTACCAATTAAAACAAGTAATCTATGGTTTTGTCTTCACATAGCCGAAAATATTGAAAAAAAGTGTGAACAAATGTGAACATAAAATAAAGTCTTAGTGTAAAATTTTGACTTTTCAAATGTGACACATTTCTATAGTAATATTATAGTATATGATAGTATAAAAAAATAATAATCAACCCGAATGTTTTAATAGTGGCCGATTGTAATGAAAAAGGTAGAAAGAAAGATTAATCTTGATATTGTGATATTAATGAAGATGGTATACATTAATTATATAATATGATGACATATTAAAATAGGATATGATAGTAATAAAAATCTTATTTTTAAGCCTACAAAGGGACCGAATTCTTTGACCAAAATTACAAGTGTATTAACATGTATCATCATTAAAACAATTTAAAATTTTTCATGCATTTGAGATTGCCGTGAGCAATTAGGAAAAGGGAAAGAGATATTTTTGGGATTGATAAAGATTGGTATAATAGGATAAGAAAATTTAAAACCTTGTCCTATACTAAGCAAGTAGACGAAAATTGTGCAACAAGTGTACAAGTGTATTATCTATGATTTTATGTTATAATTATCATGCAAGTGGACAAGGTCTATAAATAAAGGATAGGATCCATATTTTCTTCCATTTTGCTCCCATTAGTACCGAAAATCTTGAGAAAATTTTGAGAGAGAGTCATTCAATTTCTTCCCAAATCTTAGATAGAAAACGTTGTCACCGATAAATGACGACTCGATTAAAAGGTTAGAAACGTTACGAGCTTTGTATACATGTTAGAATTTTTGATTTTCATCCATAAAATCTTAGGATATGAGATTATGTTATTTATGATGAATTTTAAGAAATTATGTTTATATGTTAAGATGTTTAGAAATTATGTTTATATGATGTTTCTAAGTGTATACTATGAAAATAATACAAAGCTAAAGCATGTAATAAATTTTTATGCTAGGACCGAAACCTTGTGAGGAGTATATGTTGATGGACATGATTTTTAATTGTTGATTTGAGCATGAATTAATGATCTATGGTATTAATTAAGCTTGTATGTTTTTATGTGAAATTTTTGGAAAACTATTGTACATATTCCCAAAAATTTTGAAAATTATAAGATGAGTACATGTTGAAGTATAATTCATGATTTAATGATATTATAGAATTTAATGATGTAGATTCATAATATAGTGTTGTATGAATTTATTGAAGTTTTAAAAATTAATTTGACCTAAGTCATATTTTCGAAAATATGACCTTAGGCTATTTTAATGAATTGTTCATAATTGATAAAAATTATGTTATAGTGATGATATATGGTGGTGATTATGTGTTATGTGATTTAATTGGAATTTTTCAAAAATGTTTAGTATGTTTTTCAAATTACCGAAAACTATAGAATAAAATTAAATGATGTACAATTTTTCTATGATCAATATTATTACATATTATTGATCCTATGTTAATATAGTGTGTTATGTGAATTTATGAGAACTTATGCACAAGTATAGAATAATATTCCATAATTACCGAAAACATTAAGTTATAGGTATTAATGATATAAATTTATTTTATGAGGTATAATCACATAATATGTTCTAAAATAATGTTTTAGACATACTATGATTTTATGTGATTTTTAGAACGAGAAATATTATGTTTACGTCAAAATATTTTATTAAATGACGTAAGATCAAAAATAAAGTGCTATGTGTGAAATTAATCACATTTATGCGTATTATTGAGCATGATTGTTGGAAAACGTGAAAAATCGAGACTTATGATAATAGGATTGAAAATCGATTAAAAATCAATTTATAAAGCTTACTAATATATATATATATAATTCGAAATATATATATATATATAATAAAAGTCAAAGATGTTGACTAAAGTAAAATGTACGAAATACGCTAGTACGTGATTAAAGTGATGTGATACGTCTGGTAGGAATATGATTTACGTTGATTAGACACGCTAAGACGTGTAAGACATATTAGAAAGATCCCTGAATCTTATTAGACTTGGACGTTTTAGAAAAACGTGACCAACGTACTAAATTAATTTCTTACGTAGAGAGGAAACGCGACGCAATCGTTGACGTTAGAAAGGAACTGTGTTGAAAAGCTACGTGCCAGGTGGGCTTTACTCGAAAACCCTTTTATTTATTTTGCCTTCTGCAAAATGCAAAGTATTTATTTACAAAGCTTTCAGTTGAGAAATGATGTTGAGAAGTGATATGATTACCTGCCCAAAGTGTTTATGTTTTGTGTATGAATCTTATCGAGCTGTTGGTTCGCCAACTGAGAAAGAGATACAGTTGTTGGGTCGCTCCCAACTTATAGAATGAATTCGGATCCTGTGCTAGAGGGATGAATTCCTGGTCTATTCCTAGCCTGGAGGTCGAATTCGGGTCCTGTGCTAGAGGGATGTATTCCTGGTCTAATTCCTAGCCTGGATTTATGCGCAATAAGGTGGACTGTGTGCCAAAAGGACAATTCTCGGCCAGTCCCAGCGACGTAGATGGAGGCCTCCTTCTACGGCGTTTAAAGAAAATGTTATATGAGATGAGTTTATGAGAAATGATATGGATCATACACACAAAGAGAAAATGCTCGCCAAGCGACGCTTTTGAGAAAATGAGAAATGTTTTAGTAAGCATGAGGCCTTTTCAACAAAACCCTCAGGTCTTCATCGTAAAGGAGCGATGTAATTTAAAGTTGATAAAATGTTTTCGCAATGAGCCCACCGAGAGCATCATTTGTACTCACCGCATGTTTGTTTTAAATGCAGCGAGTCGAAATAAGATGGGATGGAACAGTGTTGAGCAACAAAGTCATTTGTTGTTGATAGTAGAACCTTGAATACACATCGTCACACGTGTACTTCACATGTTTTCCGCTATTAGATTATGAAGTCATATGTATGTCATGTTTTGTTAAACCCTAAACTCTTGAAGTTCTAGAAATATTCCCGATATATGTCACACCATTCAGTGTTCCATGTCATTATTCGTTACTTAATCCCGTTTTAATTAACAAATCCTCGCTAATCCGCACTTTGGGTTGGCGGGCTGTTACAAAGTGGTATCGAGCGCCGCGTTCGAAACCCAAATTTTCTTTCAAAAGTTAAGTCAGAGTGTGTCACTGTAGACTTCTAGAGATCACCGACTATACTCAACACTCCATCACATCAAGCTCAACCGGAAAAGAGGTAAATGACTTTCTCAAGTTTTGAGAATGAGAATGAGAAGTTTGAAAGTGAAAGTTATTAAAGTGAAATGATTTTCAAGAAAATGAAAGTTTTGAAATAAGAGAGATTCTAAGAATATGCGGTATGGACCGCATATTCATGAAAGTTTCAAAGGATTCCAAGAATATGCAGGTATGGGACTGCATATTCATGGAAAACTTAAAAGATTTGATATGCGTTAGGAAAATGATTTTCTCAGTTTTGAAAGTGAAAAGTTGAAAGTAAATGCCCCTTTCTCAAAGTTTTTGAAATGAAAAGTTTGAAAATAGAAAACGATGTTTTCAAAGAAGTGAAAGTTATGAGAATTTGTTGAAAGTGAAAGAAATTGCAAATCTTGCAAATAAAGTTTTATAAAGAGAAAAGTGATATTTGAAAGAGTTGAAAGTGATATGAGAAAGTATTGACATTGATATGTCAAAAGAGAAATCTTTGAATTCATGAAATTCAATGAGAATGATTGTTATTGACATTAATATGTCAAAAGAGAAACCTTTGAATTCGTGGAATTCAATGAGAATTTTTGTTGTGAAAGTTGTTGGTTCGCTACCAACATATGATAATGTTATGATGATATTGATAGTTGTTGGATCATTACCAACATATTGTTATGTTATGACAATATTCAAAGTTGTTGGTTCGCTACCAACGTATGATTATGTTATGATAATGTTATATGAGAAAGTGTTGACATTGATATGTCGAAAGTGAAATCTTTGAATTCGTGAAATTCAATGAGCATGATTATTATGAAAGAGTTATGTTATGAATGTTTAAAGTTCTGAAATTTCCAGTTATTTTGATGATGGATATGTCATCCCAAAAGAACATAGACTGTTTAAGTCGCATGATCCCTTTTGCGAAAGAACATAGAAAGAGAACTATGAGAATTTTAGTCTGTCATGAGACAGAAACGAGATCGAAATTAGAATCTCGAGTTGAATAACGAGAACGACGAGAACAAAGAGAAGAAAATCAAAGAGCAAAGATGGGAATGATGATGATGAATGTCACTATACTACAGTAACATGAGTATAGTCTTCATTTGATGTTCACGATGACGAAACCAAATCGACTATGACTTTCTCGTTAGAAATGAAATAAGAATGTGATCAAAGAAACAGTTGATATCGAGCTTGTGACGTACATAGAACGAGAACTCTACAATGTGACAGGAATCTTAGAATGCTACTAGAAAGTAAGAATTTCCAATAGTACAAGAAAAGTTATAGCATATGTGTACATGAGAATCTTTGATGACAACTAAAATAAGTTGTATAAGGTTTCAAATCTTATTCACAACCCAAATTATGTTATTGAGTTTAACTCTATGATCCAGTTCCAATTGAAATGTCACTTGAGTTCTCACTTTTTCCGAAAGAAGTTTGCAACCAGAAAATTTCATAAAGCGTTATTTCGAAATCAAACCTTCATGTGACTGAGAAAGTATTTGTGACGGGTCTGGCCACCCCATATGACCAAACAAATCTCAGTTGTTGTTGTTCTGGTCTTCGGACCCTACCTCCCAATTATTTAGTTCAAATAACATGTTGATTCAAACCTTCAAAGAATGTCATCTTGAAATTCGAACCTTTATCATTTGTAAGTTGTCCTGATGAGTTTTCTTCAATCCTTGAAACCAATAAGCATGACGTAGGTTGACGTACCTTGTCACCTAAAAGTTTCAGATCAGTAAAGTGATAGACATCAAGATATGATGTAAAGAAGTTCTCGATGAGACGAGATATTTTTTTTTACGATACACATAGGTGGATCGACCCTTGATGGGCTTTCCCAGTACTGATGACAGTAAAGTTATACCTCCATGTGAGTGTATGATGACTAAAATATGAGCGAGATACTCTTTAGCATTTAATGCTTTGGAATAGAAGTAAAGAAAAGTATATGATATCTTTGGAATATACCCTCCTCTTATTATGTCATAATGAGAAAAAAAATACAACTTATCTGTAAGATAGTTGGTTGTCCTTAAAACCTCGTTAGTAGGTTGGACGAGTTTAAAGTTGGAAGTACATGAGATTCTTCTAAATAGATACGTAAAGATAATAGCATCCTCGTTAACAAGTCGCTCGTTATACCTCCACCCATACGATCATGCTTAAGCAAAGTTGTTTTCAAGTAATTGAAACTTTCATGAAACCACGGATAGTGAATATGAAAGGGTGAACGGTTTTACCAAGACCATTTTATGATGGGGGTGCATATAGATGTTATGTATAAATTACAATAAGCATTATGCGAATGCTAATGACATCGTGTAATTCTAGAATGCCGCCTAGACGCGAGCTTGATCAAGAAATTAGAGGAAGAGGTGGGAGAAGGGGCAGAGTCCCACAGCCCGAAAGAGAAATACCACCTCCATCTCCACCTGATCGTAGGGTTGAAGAACTTTTTCTAAAACAAAATCCTCCTACCTTTAATGCAAAAGGGAGTCCCGAGGATGCTGAGCAATGGGTAAGGACAATAGAAAGGATATTTGATTTCCTTCGTTGTACAGCACAAGAGAGATTGTCTTGTGTGACCTTCCAACTCACCGGACCAGCTGATTTCTGGTGGGAAGCCCGAAGGAAAACCCTATCACCAGAACAAATAGATGAGTTCACTTGGGAAGACTTTAAGATGGAAATGTATGAGAAATACATTCATAAAAGCTATAGAAAGAAAAAGGAAATTGAGTTCTTCAATCTAAAGCAAGAACGCAAGTCCGTGATGTAATATGATCGCATCTTTGCGACATGTCAAGGTATGCTCCGGGACTGTGAAGTACCGACATGAAGATGGCGTAAAAGTTTAGATCCGGATTAAGACATGAGATAAAGATGTCTCTAGCAAGTCATGGCGACTTGACCTATACTGAAACTCTTAGTCGGGCATTGGATATTGAGGCATCAATGCCAGAAGACAAGCCTACTCCCCCTAAGTCACAAAAGGCTGATGACAAAGGCAAAAGGAAGTGGGAAGGCAATTTTTACAACTACAGACGGGAAAATTTTGGAAACCCAAGTAACAAAAGGCCGTGGCAAGGAAATATGGCACCACAGGGGCAAATGTGGAAAGGTCCAGCGTTTTCCAGACCAATGAGAAGTCCCCAAGAGTAGATAATGTAATATCCCGTATATCTTAACGCTTAATTACGATAATATAAACCATAATTAGGGTTTTAAGCTCGATAATTAAAAATCTTAATTAGTCAACGCCAACTTTGACTACGCATAATCGAAAATTTCGTGATATTCATCGAAGCTTAGTGAATTAAGGAATATAGTTTCGATATTCCTTCAAACGTAACGCCTAACGTCGGCTAAATTCGACGCTTAAGCCTTATATTATTTTAAGCATTTAAGCTTAAGATTTCTAAATTTCCTATTATTATAGGAATAAATAAAGTTGTTACAACTTTATTTTGAACCTTTAGAGATAATTCGATTATGTGAATTTAGAGACGTTTGAAACGCTCTACGCTTAGAGATAATTCCATAACTTGGTCAAACGATCATGGAATTATAAAATTCAAATTCCTATGATTATTTTATGATATAAGAGCATTATTTGTCATCAAAATAATGCTAGAAAATTTAGGAATAAGATATACCTTATTCAATGGGTTCGAAAACCCTAATTTTAAAATTTAGGGTTTTGTGATCTAAATTTGTCCTAGATATTTTCCTATGATTTAAATCATCAATTAGGACTTATAATATGTTACATAACTATGTATTAGCCATTTGTTACAAGAAAATCAAATGTTTGGAATTAATCCTATAGTTTTCAAAAATTTAGGGTTTTCAAGTGTGAAATTTAATCTAATTCTTATCCAATTGATGATTTATCATAATTATTAAATTAATATGATATTATGGAGGATAAGATGAGTTGTATTGCAACTTGCACAAGTGGGGAGAGACACTTGTGCATAGGGACGAAAATTTACCCATTTTTATAAGATTTTATGAACAAAATCTCGCTTTAATTAATGTAAAGGATAAGATATGATCTTATCATGTTATGAGGTGTAAAGTAGAAGTAGAATTCAATTTGAACAAGTAATCCAAGGGTGTCTTCTAGAGGGGGGCCGAAAATAGGTAGGAATAAGGTTTAAAAAACTAATTTCCAAACATTATAATAGTAACACATGTATAGTTGAAATATTTGACTTTTCAAACCTTATCTTATTACATAATAATAATATAGTATAAGATAAGAAAAAAAATAAAAATTTAATCCTAAGACTAAGCAATGGGCGACACACACACACACATGTCACACTATGTGATAAACTTTATACTATGTGATAAGGGTTATCCAATGCATTTAATTAAGGGATAAGATGACCTAAGGATGAGTTGTAGGATAAGATAAGATTTTGTTCTCTTGTGCAAGTGTACACTAGATATTTTAAGTGTAATAATTAACATACAACTTGCATATGCCTATAAATATAGGATGAAGCTCTTCAATTCTCATTCACAAACCATAAGGACCGAAAATAATAGAGTAAAATAGAGAGAAAGAGTTTATCTTGTGTAATCCCGAACTTAGATCGTATAAACGACGCCGATCAAAATCCGTACCGATTAAAAGGTTAGATTTCTTACGAGCTTTCTATATACATTAGAATTTTCGATATTCGTCCGTTAGAATTCATGTTATAAGCTTAGGTTATATGTGTGATTTTCGAAAATCATGAAACTTGTGCTAATATGTTTAGATATTGTACTTATATGATGTTATTGAGCATGTAGTATAATTATATCAAAAAATCAAGCATGATATTAAATTTTATATGTTGACCGAAAACTTAAGGGTATGATATATTGATGATTATGATTTTTAATTGTTGATTTGAACATGAAATCATGATCTAGGATATTAATTATACTTGTATGATTTTATGTAGAATTTTTGAAACACTTTAGTACCAAAGTCTATGAATTTCAAAAATTATAGAACATGATATTATGTTGAGATATAATCCATGTTTGAGTGTTATCATAACATATAGAAAGTGTAGAATCATAATATAGTGTTGTATGAATTTATTGGAATTGTTAAAAATTTATTGGACCTAAGTCCAAATTTTCAAAAGTGACTTAGGAAGATTAAATTCAATAGTTCACAATAAATAAAAATTATGTTATAGTAAGGATGCTTATAGATGAGTATGTGTTATGTGATTTTATTGGAATTTTGGAAATTATTTGCTTAGTTTAATTAGTGGTTTTCAAAAACTAGGTTATAAGTATTAATGTTATAAAATTATTTTATGAGATATAATTGCATAATATGATCAAACATGATTTTTAAACATATTATGATTTTATGGGAATTTTAGAACAAGAATTGCACATAAAATAATAGAATTACATAAAAGGAATTAAAAAGTCAAATGTTGAATTTAGTCAAAATTGTTGACTAAATGTCGACCAAGTCAAAATTGTTGACCAAAAACGTCGACCAAGGTCAAAGCACACGAAATTCGATAATCGTGATCTATGTGACGTAGCACGCTTGGTAACAATGTGACTTACGTTACGTAAGTACATTAAAACGCACATTATGTGCTAAAGAGATGAAATATCTCTTATATAAGCAACGATTTCATAATCGACATCATCTTAATTAGAAAACATCAAAATAAATTCGACGTTAGCCTTATTTGATGCATAGGGCGTTATAGACGATGTTCGCTCCATTGAAACGTGACCAATGTACTAAAATAATTCTTACGCTAAGGTGGACGTAACCTCGAAAGAGGCATGAAAGAGACCATAGAGAGAACCTACATATACGAAAGTGGCTTTATTCAAAACCCTTTTATTTACGATGCTTTCTTCGAAAAGTATTTATTTACAAAAGCTTTCAGTTGAGAAATGTTTATGAACTGTTATTCAATTACATGCCCAAAGTATTTATGTTTTATGTATGGATCCTATCATGAGATTGTTAGCAAACCATGGAAATTACAGTTGTTGGGTCGCTCCCAACTTTATAGAAAATCGATATCGGATCCTGTGCTAGATGCAGAATTCCTAGCCTGGATTAACGTGTACACCATAGGTGACTGTGTGTCGATAGCAACATCTTCGGCCGGTCACAGCGTCTGTAGAAGGAGGCCTACTTCTACAGCGTGAACAGAATCATGAGAAAGTGTTACAGCAGTGATATGGATCATACATACCAGAAAATGCCTGGCCAGGCAATCTTTTGAGAAACAATAAAGTGTTTTGGTATTCACGAGTTATTTCAACTAAAATCCTCGTGTTATACTATGGGGCAGTGTAATTTAAAGAAATTATTTTGGCATGAGTCCACTAAGTGCATTCTTGTACTTAGCCCTGCATGTTTGTTTTTAAATGTGCAGGTTGAGCTGACGATGGATGGCAAAGTGTTGAGCAGTCGGAGTTTTTGTTGCTGATATAGTATAGCCTTGAATTCATATCGTCATATATGAATTCACATGCTTTCCGCTGTTTTGAAACACTTAGTTATATTTTGAATATTGATGCATATCACCTTCAGATCAGTCGAACTCTTTTATCAAAGATCTGATGGTCTAGTTTGTATGTAAAACGATGTGTGGTTATCTCTAATCCTTTGAAGTTTTATAAGATTGGTCGTTGTTTCCCTTACCGTTTCATATTCATTTGTCATTAAGTCCTTTAATCGCCGTATCATTAGTCGCAGTCCCCGCTAATCCGTGCTTGTGGGTAGGCGGGCCGTGACAGAGTGGTATCAGAGCAGGTCGTCCTTTGAACCCAAAAAAAGGTTGTCCTTTGAACCCTAAAACCTCCTTTCTTTCAAAAGTTAAGTCTAGATTGAGTCACTAGACTTCTAGAGATCAGCTGACTATGCTCAACACTCCATTGCATCGAAGCTCAACCGGGAGAAAGGTAACTTATTTTTTTCATAATTTTGAAAAGTTTGAAAGTGCAAAATATTGAAGATGAAAGTTTTTGAGAAAGGAATGAAATTCTATTTTGAAAGCATTGAAAGATGTTTGAGAAAGAAAGTTGTTACTGAAAGCTTTTTCAGAAAGAATATTACAGTTTTATGAGAAAAGTTGACAGTTATATGTCAAAAGTTATATGAGAACAAGTTATCAGTGATATGAGACAAAGTTTACAGAGAATGAGAAACAGTTGACACATCGATGTCAAAAGTGATTGTTGAATCAGTAAGATTCAAAGAAAGCATGAGTTATGTTATGATTATTTGAAATGTTATTTCAAATTCAAAGTTTTTATGAAAATCGATATGTTATCCCAAAAGAACATAGATGCTATAAGAAGCATGCTCACCTCTTGAACATAGAAGTACAAATTAGGGAAACTTTATCCCTCTGCGAGAACTATAGCAAGTAGTGACTTATGAACGAACGAATAAGACGGTTGAAAACAAACTCGAGTTTTCAACGAAAGAATGACGAAAGCAAAAGAGGAAACCAAGGGAGCAAGATGCACAGGTTCGATGTGGAACATAGGAAGTTAAACGAACTTTGAAAAGAAATTCGTACAAACCGGAGCATGAGCTCGTATTCGGCCAAGTGGCAAAGCGTATTCACGGCGCATGGCGCGCAGGCAGAAAACTGCACTGCGCAATGTTTTTTTTTTGACTCATTCTCTTTCGTCCGAACTCCGTTTTGCGAACGGTTTTCTCTCACATACTCCTATCTCAACGAACTTTATTTCGTATGAAGGATGAAATTCCTAAATCCTCCTCCAAAATTCGTAAGAAACAGTTGAAGTCAGACTGAAATTCTGCTTTGAATAAAGAATAGTGTGGAAAGAAAAGAACTTAGAAAGTTGTTGAAAGTAGGATTTCTCTAGTACCAAAAGTGTGGTTATGATACATGTTGAACATAGATCCTTGCTGTAAACATTTATCTGCCTATCAGATATGTTTGCCTTATCTGCTTAACAGATATGTATTAGTTCACCTTATCTGCTTATCAGATATGTTTAGATGGACTTACGCTAGTATTGTCTGTGTTAGATGGCAAGGCCGTATTACACACCAAGGCAAAGGAAAAGACCGAGGGTCACACCAGGGGAAGTACTTGAAGCATATCGCACTTACAGCATGAGTTGGGGCGACAGTTTAGGAGATTTTTTGATGAGCTATCTCCGACTATGGATGGACACCCATGAGTGCGGTATGACGGACTAAGATGGCATCAAACGTCTCCTAACTCGTTTGCCAGTTGATTGGGAAGACTATGCAAGGGAAGTATCGGGTGATTATATTTATCGTGCAGGCATTGATTATGATTTGACTGGAGACCTACCGAGGTTCGTCAGTCATCTCATATATGTCTACAGTGTATACAGAGCGGCACCGAGAGGGCCCTACCTTCCTCCAAGGGAATATACATGGCGAGACGACACGCCCGAGTGGTTATACACGGAAGTCCCTCGAGTGGTCAACCCTGCAGTACCAAGGTTTTTGGAAGCAGGAGATCGACCCGAGCATGTGACTAGGATGTCTCGACCCAGGGCATTGGGAGTTCCAACTCTTTCACCTATGACATTTGGACATCCGACGCGACCGTCACCTCCAGTTCTGCCGCCAATGACAGCACCTTATCACGAGGGAACATACATGGAAGCACATGATCATCAAGAGGATGATGTTCCTATGCGAGATGTGTATGCCATAGGGGATGATGGAGCTGGACCATCACATAGGCGTGCTCGAGAGGAAAGTTCGGAGGAAGATTCCGAAGAAGACTCGAAAGAAGAAGAAGATCCTGAGGAGGATCCGAATGATGGAAACATGGACGAGAGCGAGTAGTAGTATTCGAGTAGTGTGTAGTACATAGAAATGATGTTGACATAAACATAGAAGCATAGTATTTTGAGATGCCTTGTAATCCAGTATGTTAATTGAGAATAGATCACATAGTACAGTATGTACTTAGCTTCCTTTTGAGTCTGATAACTTGTAAAGAAAAGTCCTCTATGAGGCATTTTCCTTATATATATATGATCACCCTAAGATGGGCTTTTTACAGCGAAATGTGTACAAGATGAATGGTTTATTAAAATTGTTCTATGATTCAATTGCATAAAGATGCTATGTATATTAATTTGCGATGAACGTTATCCAAATACTAACTACGTTTTTACAACAGAATGCCGCCCAGACGTGCACCTGAACCCGAAAATAGGAGAAGGGGAAGGAGAAGGGGCAGAGTACCCCAACCCGAGGAAGAAGAAGAGGTAATACCACAACCACCTCCACCTCCACCTGATCGTAGGGTGGAAGAACTCTTCCTTAGGCAAAATCCGCCCTCCTTCAATGGAAAAGGAAGCCCTGAAGACGCCGAACAATGGGTCAGGGCCATAGAAAGGATTTTCGACTTCCTTCGCTGTACCACGCAAGAGAGACTATCTTGTGTTACGTTTCAACTCACCGGACCGGCAGATTTCTGGTGGGAGGCAAGAAGAAGCTGACACCCGAACAAATGGAATACTTCACTTGGGACGACTTTAAGATGGAAATGTATGAAAAATACATTCCCAAGAGCTATCGAAAGAAAAAGGAAGTGGAATTTTTCAACCTAAAGCAAGGAAAGATGTCGGTTCGAGTACGACCGCCTTTTTCGTGACATGTCTAGATACGCCCGGACATGGTAAGATCGACATGAAAATGTCGAAAAAGTTCGAAGGTGACTAAGGCCCGAGATCAAGATGTCTTTGCAAGTCATGGGACTTAACATATACTGAAGCTCTTAGTCGAGCTCGACATCGAGCCGCAATGCCCAAGATAAGCTCGCACCAACTCAGTCCCAAAATATCGGTGACAAAGGGAAGCGAAAATGGGAAGGAGGTTATAATAACAACTTTAACCGAGGAGGTTTCAACAACAACAAAAGGCCATGGCAGGGTAACATGGCACCCCAAGGGCAAGAGTGGAAGAAACCAGTACTTTCCACGCCCATGGGAGGACAACAGGAGCAAAGGAAGGTTCATCCTTGCCCAAAGTGTAATAGGCTACACACAGGTGTATGTCTATTAGGCAGTGTCGGTTGCTATAAGTGTGGCATGAGAGGCCACTACGCAAATGAATGCCCGGATTACGCCCGGGAGGACAAGAAAGGCCCAACCACCTAACCAAACCCAGCCATTAAGGCAATACAAAGAAGACCCCAACAACAAGCGTCAAGAAGAACCAAGGCAAGAGAACACAGAACAATCAACGACAAGCACCCCGCCGACCGCAACCAGCCCAAGCTAGGGCCTATGCGCTAAATAGACGACAAAACGAACAAAACCAGGGCAACCTGGCAGGTATGGGATTACTTTTTAACATACCTATTAAGCTTTTGTTCGATACGGGTGCGTCACATTCTTTTATTGCCAAAGCATGTGTTGATATGTTAGAACTTAAACCTGAACGAACGAATCAGGAAATGAGAATTCCGTCACCCATAGGAGGTATTATGACTGTTACACATGCTTGCTCGAACTTAGAGTTGAACTTAGGCTCACTTAAGGTTCTAGCAAATAACTTGAACATAATACCTATGGGGGACGTAGACATAATCCTAGGAATGGATTGGTTGGCCGAAAACCATTCCACGATCCTATGCAAGGAAAGAAGGATTTCGATCAAACCATCGGGAAAAGAAGCTACGAACTTCTATGGAATCCGTATGGGGAAGAGAATTCCAATAATATCCGCACTCCAAGCAAGGAGAATGATGAATAAGAAGGAATGTCAAGCATTCCTTGTTTATCTAAATGAAGAAGAAAAAGCGAAAACAAGGGTCGAAGACGTGGAAATTGTTCAAGAATTTCCAGACGTCTTTCCCGGAACATTACCAGGACTACCCCCGGACAGGCAGCTAGAGTTCACAATTGATCTGGAACCAAGATCGGCCCCAGTATCAAAAGCGCCTTATAGAATGGCACCAAAGGAACTCAAGAGTCGAAAATTCAAATCCAAGAGTTATTGATTTAGGTTTTATTAGACCAAGTGTTTCACCATGGGGAGCACCTGTCCTGTTCGTTAAGAAGAAAGATGGTTCGCTACGGATGTGCATCGATTATCGAGAATTAAATAAACTGACACTTAAGAACAAATATCCACTGCCAAGGATAGACGATTTGTTCGATCAGTTAAGAGGTGCAAGCGTATTCTCAAAGATCGACCTTAAGTCAGGATACCATCAACTTAAAGTACGGCCGGAGGATATACCTAAGACCGCGTTCCGAACAAGATATGAACACTACGAGTTTGTAGTTGTACCGTTCGGTCTAACCAATGCACCAGCCGTATTTATGGATCTTATGAATAGAGTGTTCCACCCATACCTAGACAAGTTTGTCTTGGTCTTCATAGATGATATTCTCATCTATTCGAAGAATGAGAAAGAGCATAGGGAACACCTAAGAACGGTCTTACAAACCTTAAGATCCGAACGACTTTATGCCAAATTCAGCAAGTGTGAATTCTGGCTTAAAGAAGTGATATTCCTTGGACACATTGTGTCTGCAGAAGGAATAAAAGTAGATCCTGCAAAGGTTGAAGCCGTACAAGGTTGGAAATCGCCAACAACACAAAACGAACCGAAGATTCCTATGACTAGTGGCTACTATCGGAGATTCATTCAGGGATTCTCCAAGATAGCGAGGCCAATGACCCAGCTACTCCGGAAAGGAATTAAGTTCACTGGACGGACGAATGCGAGGCGAGTTTCCAAACACTTAAAGAAAAGCTAACTAGTGCACCAGACTAGCCGCTCCGATTCAAACAAGGAATATGTTGTCTATACCGACGCCCAAGAATGGACTTGGCTGCGTGTTGATGCAAGAAGGAAGAGTAATAGCCACGATCACGGCAACTCGCACCACATGAGTTGAATTATCCAACCCATGACCTAGAACGGTAGCAAGTGGTACATGCATCAAGATCCGAGACACCACCTTTATGGAGTAAGGTGTGAAATCTTCACCGATCACAAAGTTTGAAATACTTTTCGAGCAACGAGATTTAAACATGAGACAACGAAGATGGCTCGAACTAGTAAAAGATTACGACCGTGGTAAAACTATCACCCGTGCAAGGCAAACGTGGTAGCTGATGCCTTGAGTCGTAAAAATCAAACCAATCTGGGATGCCTTTTCACACGAGAAGAAAAACTCATTAGAGAGTTTGAAATGATGGAAATAAAGATGGTTGAAAACAATGAGGGCGATCATGAGTCGACATTACACTCACTTTGACGTCGACTTAAGAAAAGAATAGTAGACTAACAAAGGATGGAGGAAAAGTTAGAAAAGTAAGAGCCAAGGTAAGGGCTGAAGGATTAAAAGGTTTTCAGGAAGCACCAGACAATGCCCTATTGTTTGAAGGAAGATTGTGCGTTCCAGATAACGATGATCTTCGAAACGAAATCATGAGTGAAGCTCATGATACTCCTTATACCGCCCACCCCGGTAGTGCAAAAATGTATCAAGACTTAAAGGAAAGGTTTTGGTGGGAAGGTATGAAAAGAGATATAGCCTCTTTTGTCGAACGTTGTCTCGCTTGTCAACAAGTGAAGGCACTGCATCAACGGCCTTATGGAAAGTTACAACCTTTGGAAATACCCGAATGGAAGTGGGACGATATAGCAATGGATTTTGTAACGGGTTTACCAAGGTCAAAAAGGGGAAACACTGCTATATGGGTAGTAGTGGATCGCCTTACCAAATGTGCTCATTTTCTGCCTATTAAGACTACTCATGGATCGGATAAGTTAGCCCAACTATATGTGAAAGAAATTGTACGTCTACATGGAGTGCCGAAATCTATCACCTCTGATAGAGATTCGAAGTTCACATCGAGATTTTGGACTAGCTTGCAAAAGGAGTTGGGCATGAAACTGAATTTTAGCACGCCATCCACGCATCGATGGCCGGCCCGAACGAACAATCCAAACACTTGAGGACATGTTGCGAGCAAGAGTGTTGGATAGAGGCGAAACTTTTGAATATGTTTTACCACTTATTGAGTTCGCCTCTAATAATAGCTATCAGGCAACCATCGATATGGCACCACACGAGGCAATCGATGGAAGAAAATACCGATCACCACTTTACTGGGATGAAGTGGGTGAAAGGAAAATTTTAGGGCCTGATACAGTAGAGGAAATGATTGAAATTGTTCGCCAAATTAGGCAAAGGATAAAAGAAGCTCAGGATAGGCAAAAATCTTATGCCGATACACGTAGATCCGAGCTACATTTTGAATGTGGCGGTAAAGTGTTCCTCAAAGTCTCACCATCAAAGGGAATCGTAAGATTCGGAGTAAAAGGAAAGTTAAGGCCACATTTCATAGGACCTTATGAAATTCTTGAGAGAATAGGTCCTGTAGCCTATCGATTGGCACTTCCGCCAAGTTTAGGCAATGTCCATAATGTATTCCACGTGTCGCAATTGAGAAAGTACGTGTATGATCCAAAACACGTAATCCATCACAATGAGGTAATTTTGAACCCTGATATGAGTTACGTGGAAGAACCTACGACCATCTTAGATCGTAAGGTTCAGCAGTTGAGAAATAAATCTATACCATTAGTGAAAGTCCTTTGGAGGCACCACGGAAAAGAGGAAGTTACGTGGGAACTCGAGGACGCCATGAAAGAGCGATACCGAACTTTTCCATAGTATGCAAATTTCGGGACTAAATTTATTTTAAGGGGTAGAATATAATATCCCGTATATTTTAACGCTTAATTACGATAATATAAACCATAGTTAGGTTTTAAGCTCGATAATTAAAATCTTAATTAGTCAACGCCAACTTTGACTACGCATAATCGAAAATTTCGTGTGATATTCATCGAAGCTTAGTGAATTAAGGAATATAGTTTCTGATATTCCTTCAAACGTAACGCTCTAACGTCGGCTAAATTCGACAGTTAAGCCTTATATTATTTTTAAGCATTTAAGCTTAAGATTTCTAAATTTCCTATTATTATAGGAATAAATAAAGTTGTTACAACTTTATTTTGAACCTTTTTAGAGATAATTCGATTATGTGAATTTAGAGACGTTTCAAACGTCTACGTTTAGAGATAATTCCATAACTTGGTCAAACGATCATGGAATTATAAAATTCAAATTCCTATGATTATTTTATGATATAAGAGCATTATTTGTCATCAAAATAATGCTAGAAAATTTAGGAATAAGATATACCTTATTCAATGGGTTCGAAAACCCTAATTTTAAAATTTAGGGTTTTGTGATCTAAATTTGTCCTAGATATTTTCCTATGATTTAAATCATCAATTAGGACTTATAATATGTTACATAACTATGTATTAGCCATTTGTTAGAAGAAAATCAAATGTTTGGAATTAATCCTATAGTTTTCGAAAATTTAGGGTTTTCAAGTGTGTAATTTAATCTAATTCTTATCCAATTGATGATGTATCTTAATTATTAAATTAATATGATATTATGGAGGATAAGATGAGTTGTATTGCAACTTGCACAAGTGGGGAGAGACACTTGTGCATAGGGACGAAAATTTACCCATTTTTATAAGATTTTATGAACAAAAATCTTGCTTTAATTAATGTAAAGGATAAGATATGATCTTATCATGTTATGAGGTGTAAAGTAGAAGTAGAATTCAATTTGAACAAGTAATCCAAGGGTGTCTTCTAGAGGGGGGCCGAAAATAGGTAGGAATAAGGTTTAAAAAACTAATTTCCAAACATTATAATAGTAACACATGTATAGTTGAAATATTTGACTTTTCAAACCTTATCTTATTACATAATAATAATATAGTATAAGATAAGAAAAAAATAAAAATTTAAATCCTAAGACTAAGCAATGGGCGACACACACACACACATGTCACACTATGTGATAAACTTTATACTATGTGATAAGGGTTATCCAATGCATTTAATTAAGGGATAAGATGACCTAAGGATGAGTTGTAGGATAAGATAAGATTTTGTTCTCTTGTGCAAGTGTACACTAGATATTTTAAGTAATATGCCTATAAATATAGGATGAAGCTCTTCAATTCTCATTCACAAACCATAAGGACCGAAAATAATAGAGAAAAATAGAGAGAAAGAGTTTATCTTGTGTAATCCCGAACTTAGATCGTATAAACGACGCCGATCAAAATCCGTACCGATTAAAAGGTTAGATTTCTTACGAGCTTTCTATATACATTAGAATTTTCGATATTCGTCCGTTAGAATTCATGTTATAAGTTTAGGTTATATGTGTGATTTTCAAAATCATGAAACTTGTGCTAATATGTTTAGATATTGTACTTATATGATGTTATCGAGCATGTAGTATAATTATATCAAAAATCAAGCATGATATTAAATTTTATATGTTGACCAAAACTTAAGGGTATGATATATTGATGATTATGATTTTTAATTGTTGATTTGAACATGAAATCATGATCTAGATATTAATTATACTTGTATGATTTTATGTAGAATTTTGAAACACTTTAGTACCAAAGTCTATGAATTTCAAAATTATAGAACATGATATTATGTTGAGATATAATCCATGTTTGAGTGTTATCATAACATATAGAAAGTGTAGAATCATAATATAGTGTTGTATTTAATTTATCGAATTGTTAAAATTTATCGGACCTAAGTCCAAATTTTCAAAAGTGACTTAGGAAGATTAAATTCAATAGTTCACAATAAATAAAAATTATGTTATAGTAAGGATGCTTATAGATGAGTATGTGTTATGTGATTTTATTGGAATTTTTGGAAATTATTTGCTTAGTTTAATTAGGGTTTTCAAAAAACTGTAGGTTATAAGTATTAATGTTATAAAATTATTTTATGAGATATAATTGCATAATATGATCAAACATGATTTTTTAAACATATTATGATTTTATGGGAATTTTTAGAACAAGAATTGCACATAAAATAATAGAATTACATAAAAGGAATTAAAAAGTCAAAATGTTGAATTTAGTCAAAATTGTTGACTAAATGTTGACCAAGTCAAAATTGTTGACCAAAAACGTTGACCAAGGTCAAAGCGCACGAAATTCGATAATACGTGATCTATGTGACGTAGTACGTTTGGTAACAATGTGACTTACGTTACGTAAGTACATTAAAACGTACATTATGTGCTAAAGAGATGAAATATCTCTTATATAAGCAACGATTTCATAATCGACATCATCTTAATTAGAAAACATCAAAATAAATTCGACGTTAGCCTTATTTGATGCATAGGACGTTATAGACGATGTTCGTCTCCATTGAAACGTGACCAATGTACTAAAATAATTCTTACGTTAAGGTGGGACGTAACCTTGAGCAGAGGCATAGAAAGAGACCATAGAGAGAAACCTACATATACGAGGTGGGCTTTATTCAAAACCCTTTATTTACGATGCTTTCTTCGAAAAGTATTTATTTACAAAAGCTTTCAGTTGAGAAATGTTTATGAACTGTTATTCAATTACATGCCCAAAGTATTTATGTTTTATGTATGGATCCTATCATGAGATTGTTAGCAAACCATGGAAATTACAGTTGTTGGGTCGCTCCCAACTTTATAGAAAATCGATATCGGATCCTCGTGCTAGATGCGTAATTCCTAGCCGGATTAACGGTACACCATAGGTGATCGTGTGTGGATAGCAACATCTTCGTCCGATCACGCGTCGCCTCAGTAGGAGGCCTACTTCTACGTGAGCAATGTAATCACGAGAAAGTGTTACAGCGGTGATATGGATCATACATACCGTAAAATACCGCCAGCAATCTTTTGAGAAACAATAAAGTGTTTTGGTATTCACGAGTTATTTCAACTAAAATCCTCGTGTTATACTATGGGCAAGGCGATGTAATTTAAAGAAATTATTTTGCATGAGTCCACTAAGTGCATTCTTGTACTTAGCCCGCATGTTTGTTTTAAACGTGCGGTCGAATGACGATGGATGGCAAAGTGTTGAGCGATCGGAGTTTTGTTGTCGATATAGTATAGCCTTGAATTCATATCGCATATATGAATTCACATGCATTCCGCTGTTTTGAAACACTTAGTTATATTTTGAATATTGATGCATATCACCTTCGATCGACGAACTCTTTTATCAAAGATCCGATGGTCTAGTTTGTATGTAAACGATGTGTGGTTATCTCTAATCCTTTGAAGTTTTATAAGATTGGTCGTTGTTTCCTTACCGCTTCATATTCATTTGTCATTAAGTCCTTAATCGCCAGATCATTAGTCGCAGTCCCCGCTAATCCGTGCTTATGGGTAGGCGGGCCGTGACAGATAAGGGCTACGCCTGGCCCAAAATGTCATAAGAAGCATAAGGGTGAGTGCCTATTGGGCATTTGCTTTAGATGTGGTATGGAGGGCCACTATGCAAATAATTGCCCTGAAAGATGCCAAGGAGAAACTAGAAGGCCAAACCAACTAGGCCGTGCTCAACCACTCAAGGCAATTCATCTTTCGCCACAGCAACCACGTCCGCAACAAAAGTTCCACCAAAGACGGATCAAACGAAATCAAGGAAATATGACAGGTACGAAAAACTTCCCAACGTACCTATACCTATAGTACTTTTGTTCGAAATGAGTACCTTACATTCTTTCATCACAAAGACATGCGTAGATAGGTTAGAACCTAAGTCGAAACAAGAACATCAAGAAAAGAAAATCTTTTCACTATAGGAGAAATCATGATTGTCAGACACGTTTTCTCGAACTTAGACTTGAACCTAGAATCACTTGAGATCTAGTGAATCACTTGAACATTACACCTATGAGGAATATAGACATAATCTTAGGAATGGATTGGTTAGTCGAAAACCATTCCGCCATCATGTGCAAGGACAGGGAAATTTCGTTCCATTTCTCTGGACAAGAAGCTAAGAGTTTCTATGGAATCCACATGGGGAAGGAAATTCCGACTATACCCACACTGCAAACAAGGAGAATAATAAACAAGAAGGGATGTCGAGCATTCCCTATTTATCTAAGCAAAGAATAAAAAGCGGAAATGAAGGTTGAGGATGTGGAAATTGTTCGAGAATTTCTAGACATTTTCTGACAACTTAGCAAGATTACCCCCTGATAGGCAGCCAGAGTTTCACTATCAATTTAGAACCATTATTAAACCGTGTCAAAAGTACTTTTATCGAATGGCTTCAAGGAAATTGGAAGGACAGAGTTTCAAAATTAAAGGTTATGGAATCTAGGTTTTATCGAACTTAGTGTATCACCTTAAGAAACACCCAGCTTGCTTATCAAGAAGAAAGATAGCCCATTAAGAAAGTGCATAGATTATTGAGAATAAATAATCCATGACCAAGGATTAATAAGTATTCGGTCAGTGGAAAAGAGCAAGAGTAGTCCTGAGAACCGATCTCAATTGGACTATAGTCAATTTAAGGTACGAGCTAAAAAAAATGTACCCAAAATGGCTTTCCGAACAAGATGTGGCCACTATGAGTTTATAGTCGTGCCATTCGGACTAAAAATGCACCAGCCATATGTATGGACCTCAAAGAAATCGAGTGTTCCATCCTTACTCAGACAAATTGTCTTTGTCTTCATAGATGATATCCTCATTTATTTAAAGAAGAAGAAAGGACATAAGAGACACTTGAGGACTGTGTTACAAACTTTAAGAGCCGAATAACTTCTTGCCAAGTCTAGTAAATGAGAAGTTTGGTTTAAAGAAGTAGTATTCCTTGGACACATCGTGTCTTCAGAAGGAATTAAAATGGATCCGGTGAAGGTTAAAACAGTGCAAGGATAGAGAAACTTGCTGAAGAGTTTGAAGGAATAAAAATAGAGATGGTTGAACAACCAGAGACGATCATGAGTTGTATTGCTACATTCACTCTGACGTCTGATTTAAGAAAAAGGATAATAGAGGAACAAAGGAAAGATGTCAAAGTCGAAAGAGATAACACTGTTATATGGGTGGTAGTGGATCGACTTACTAAAAGAGCTTATTTTCTACCTATGCGAATTACTCATGAATCTGATGAGTTAAGTTCAAAAGAGATCGTACGGTTATATGAGTACCAAAATCTATCATATCTAATAGAGGTTCTAAGTTTGCCTCTAGATTTTGGATTATCTTACAAAAGAATTCGACACGAAATTGAACTTTAACCATAACTTTCGCTCACAGACAGATGGACAATTAGAAAAGAACGATATGAACGCTTTAAGATATGTTGAGGACATTAGTGTCGAAATGAAGTACAAATTGGAAACACGTCTTTACGTTTAGTAAGATCACTTACGACTATAGTTGTTAAGAAGAGATCGATATAGCTCATATGAGATATAGTACAAAAGAAATTGTCGATCACCTCTTTATGGTGAAAATGAAAGTAAAAGGAAAGTTTTAAAGCTGATATTGTGAGTGAAATGATTAAGATGTTTGCCAAGAAAGGCAAAGAATAAAAGAATCGATGATAGACAAAAGTCTTACGCTGAGATGCGTAGATATGAACTGCATTTTGAATGCAAAGATAAAATTTTCTTAAAAATTTCTCCATTGAAAGGAATTATAATGTTTGGAGAAAGAAGATAGTTGAGATTTCGTCTTATACGACCTTACGAGATCCTAGAGATGATAGACCCAGTAACCTATAGATTGGTACTTCCACCAAGTTTGGGGAATGTACAGAATATTTCCACGTGACATAGATAAGAAAGTGCATGTATGATTCAGAACACGTGATTCATCATGATGATGTTATTCATGAACCAAGATATGAGTTATGAGAAAGGACCTGAGGCTATTTTGATCGTAAAGGTCAACGGTTAAGAATTAAGTGTACACCCTGGGTAAACGTCCAATGGAGAACACATGGACAAGAGAAAGCCACGTGAGAACTTGAGAATGTTATGATAAGAAGGTACCCCATACTGTCCTAAGATATGGAAATTTTGGGACGAAATTTTTTTTAAGGGGGGTAGAATGTAATACCCCGAGGTTTTAAATGCCAAAATGCGATTATAAAAATCACGAATTAGGGTTTTATTCCGGTAATCGAAATAGTGAATTATTGAAACTTTATTTCGACTATCCATTATACGAGGATTATTATATCATATTCACTATTGACTAGTGAATTAAGGAATATAGTTTAAATTATTCTTTCGAACGATATTCTAACGCCGATCAATTTCGACGCTTAGTTTTACGATATTTTCTAAGTGACAAAGTTTAGAATTAAATTCCTTATTAATGAAAGGAATGAATAAAGTGAGCAAGACTTTATTACCAATATTTTGGGAGATGATACGATTAGTAACGTTTTGAGACGTTTCGAACGTCGACATTATGAGACGACTCGATAACCTAACCTATCGATCATGGAATTATAATATTCAAATTTCTATGATTATTTTATGTAATAAGAGCATTATTTATCATTTAAAATAATGCTAGAGAATTAAGGAATAAATATTGAATAAAGTGAGCATATTTTCGAAATTAGGGTTTCGAAAATTAGGAATGTGACATAGAATTATTTTAATAATTTTTCTATGATTTAATTCATCATCTAGGACTTATATATGTCACATAGCTCTGTGTTAGTTAGCTATATGTTACAAGAAAATAAAATGCCAAGCATTTTGGTTCTATAATTTTCGAAAATTAAGACTTATAGTGTGAAATGGATTTAATTCTTATCCAATTGATGATGTTTTTTTTTTGGTCAAAACGTACGAAATAACATAAAACAGGATAACATGTTACAAACCGAACTCAGGCATACCCGAGGGGGATACAGCCACATTTCCGAAGAAACAAGGCAAGGGGAGGGGTAAAAGTCCTAAGGGCCAAAACAAATAGGCCAAAGAGTGACTCGCTCAACCTATGAAAGTGATAAAGAAACAAAAACCACCTCAACGAACCCCTTTGTGACGCAGAAGGGGCGGGTGTCACAACCCCTAGATCCTAAGTACGATTTATTAGGGATTGTAACTCTAAACAAGGATAAAAGTACAGGGAGACTCTTTTTAACAATAAACTGTAATACATATGACCGGTATGTTCTTGAACGTTAATACATAACTTAGGTTCTTGCAGTGAAAAACATGTGATATGTACATATGACGATGTACTATCAAGGTATAAACATTTCAATGACAATATTCCTATTGCTCAACACCGCCCATCCATCATCCGCTCAACCCGCACATTTAAAACAAACATGCGGTCGAGTACAAGAATGCACTCAAGTGGACTCACGCCAAAAACATTTTATCATTTGTAGATTACATCGCCACATCATGGTAAGACACAAGGTTTTAATGAAATGCCTTGTGCTTACTAAAATATTTTCATCATTTTTCAAAATCGTCGCCGCCGTGCATTTTTCTGTGTGTATGATCCATATCCCTTAACATCCTTTCATCATATCATCATAGTCGAACGTCGTGAAGGAGGCCTCCCTCACGACGCCGTGATCGGTCGTGAATTGTCTTTACAAGACACGGTCACCTTAGGTGTACACGTTAATCCTAGCTAAGTATAGCCTTCCCAAGATAGGATCCGATATCGATTTCATACTTAAGTCGGGGCGACCCAACACATTCATATCATTCATTCCGGATAGGATACATACACAAACGTAAACATTTTCGCAAGTAATCCCGTAAACATTTTATCAACAGCTGAAATAAGCATCGAAATAAATATTTCAATAGCATTTCATTTTGAGTAGAGTAAAGTCCACCGGACTGCTGATTGTCTTAAACGATTTCTTGAAAGCAAGCCCAAAAGCTTAGCCTATCTATTCCGTGCCTCGAGGTTTTGGGGTTGGAATATCCATCGGTTTTAGAACCCATATTTCTACTTTAGTGTATATCATGGTATGATATACACTCAATTGAGCATGTAGAAGACCTAGTCAAATATTTCACGTTAAGGCACGCCCGTAAGAATATCATATCGTGTCGTGTTATCATAATTTCGCATCTTATTAATGCTCTAACGCACTCATGACATAACATAATGAATGCATCAATTACTAGCATGTTAGTCACATAAGTCATATTTCACATAGGGAAGTTCCAACACTTAGTCAAATTTTAAGAGTTTATTTTTCAAAGAAACAGCTTTAAAACAACCCAGTGACATACTTTGGCGATTCATAACTCTCGCTCAAAATACGATGGCCGCACAAACATACGCTCGAAACCTCTAAACATGTACTAAAAGTTCTAGGAAGGAATTAAATCCAAAAGAGTCGTGGTTCGGGAGATATAAGGTCTCGTGAGTGGGCAACTCAAACCGACTTCTATACTTATAAATTTTTTCAGATTTTATTTAGCTTAACGACGAGGGGTTTTATGAGGCTCGAACTTTGACTCACAAAACCAAAATGACTTCAGGCTACCAATTTCAAACCTTGTAACAAGAACTACATGTTTCATGAAGACCATACTGGAAAATATCTGACTCATCGAGAAATACATAAGTTTAAAGTTGGCTAGTTGGAATGGACAAAACTCAAGTAGGTGACTTTGGGTCAATGAAAGGTATACTTATAAGACTTGGTTTGAGGTCAAACTTTTCAGATCACAACTAGACATGGTAGGGAACATTTCTTATGAAGAAACCCATGTCAAAAACGGACTAGAAACGGCTCGAACATTCTACGTAAAAGTCAGACCCGAACAGTTTATTAAAATGAAATTTGACTAAGGCATTATGACTAAATAACTTACTGTAATGTGTCAACTTTATAAATTCACAGAGAGCTCATTATAAAGAATCTGGAAATGTAACCCATCAGATTGAAAATCCACTTAAGTCTAGTTTAATTCAGAAAAAGCCTCACTCAATGATCTAAAATAGGTTGGGAGATAAAAATATTTTACTACAAGCTATCGCTACAGTGACAGCTTTGTGCAGTTCGTTTGTAAAATCTGGAATAAATAGTAAATATTTTTAGAAAATTCTGAAAATTTACATAAATCTTCTAGACATGTTAAATTATGTTCATGCCAAAATTTATAGTTTTACCATTAGCCAAACGTAAAACGAAAGCCATGGACCGTGGGTGATGAACACGGAAATTTCACAGATTTGTGCAGTGTTTTTGATAAATACAATAAAAATAGTAAATCAAGTTGGATTTACTTTAAATTTTACAGAGGCATACCAGACACATATAAATTCAACATATTAAAATTTGGTGATATTCGGAATAGTAAAACTTAGTCTATTAATTTTATAAAATCACTGTTCCTCCAGATCATCAACATGCAATCATATATACACACAATCTAAACTACTTCAAGCATAGATGCATATATATATATATATGCATGCATAGGATTTACTCATTCCTAGGATCAAAGGTGTAGCTATTCATATTAAGAACGAAAATTTGCAAGAAGTCAAGATAGATAGATGAACCTTGAAGAGAGAAAGGAAAGGCGACAGCTAGCTTCCGAGAAGAGGGTGGGCTGGTGGCTGCCCTTAGGAGCAAAGAGAGAGAGACGAGAAATGGGGGAGAAGATGACTGCAATCTGAATTTGGGGGAGAGGTATGGGATGTGTGTGGGTGGTTGCTTAGGGGTGACAAGTGCCTCTATACTAACATGCATGACTACATGTGTCACACACATGCACAACTCACTCTACACACACACATACCCATTTTTTTTTTCATATATATATATATATATATATATATATCAGCATTTAATTGTTTAGTTAGGCTATTTAATTAATCACATTTTCACTTAATAGATACATGTAATAGTGGGAAAGTCAACAACACACTTTGTTACACATTCAAGAGTTTTCGGCTATTGCACATAAACCATAGGTCTAATTTTTATTTTCCATGCTAAACATTAATATATGTTATAACATATAGTTTAGATGATAAATAATATCATAGGATAATTTAATGGCATCATTTATGCGATAAAACCGAGTTCGAAAATTGTGGTTTTCAACGCTTGAAAAAAATTGATCACTATAAATCCTTAATGATCTAGCATTGATTTATTGCTAAATAATACTGTAATTACATATAATAATCATAGGAAATTAATTTCTATGATTCCTTGATCAATAAACTCACTTTTCAATTCATCTCTAAACGTTAACGTCAAACGTCAGAAACGTTAATTATCGACTCATCTCGGAATGGTCGTAATAAAGTCATAATCACTTTATTAAATTATTCCATTAATAATGGAATTTAATTCTAAGCTTAATTGCTTAGAAAATATCATGAAATTTTAACTATCGATACGCAATCGACGTTAAAATAATACTACCGATATACTTCATAAACTTCTATTCCTTAATTCACGATTCTCAATGAATATAAAATAGAATCCATTCCTTCGTAATTAATCGAAATCATTATTCGATATCTTCGACTTAATCATCTCAATAATTCCTAATTTACGGGTTTTAAATACCGTAATTAGCATCTAATCTCATGGATATTACATCCTACCCCTTAAAAGAAATTTCGTCCCAAATTTGTATACATCATAAAGTATGGGTATCTTAACGCCATAACATCATAACGCTTCACGTGCTTTCTTTTGTCCATGGTTCCTTCATCGATTTTCATTTAAGACCCAAACTGATTCTTTAATCTTTGAATCATACGATCAAAATAGTCGTAGATTTTCATCATAACTCATTTGAGTTAAAGATCATGTCATCATGTTGGTTTACGTGAATTGGGTCATTTTCGTATTTCTTAACTGAGACACGTGGAAAATATTTCGTACTTTCCCCATATTTGGTGGAAGTACTAAGCTATAGGCTACTAGGCCTATCTTTATTAGAAGCTCGTAAGGTTCTATAAAACGTGATCTAATCATTCTTGTATCTGAAATCTTATAATTTCTCTAGATGGAGAAATCTTAAGAAACTCTAATTCCGCATTTAGGAATGCGGTTCGATTTACGCAGACGTCAGTAAGACTTTTATCCGTCCCGAGCTTTTCTTATCCTTTGCCTCGTCAAGGTGTATCTTAATCGTTTCATTTACAAAGTCGATCTTAAACCTTTTCTCACCTACTTTATTACCATAAAATGGTGGTCGATGCTTCTTTCCACATAATGCTTCATAAGGCTATATGGATCGTTGTTTGATAGCTACGGTCGTACGTAAACTTAACAAGTGGTACTATACGTTCCCACTTACATCTTGGTTTAACACTTATGTTTCCCCTTGTATCCTTAAACATTTGGGTTGTCTTTTCTGATTGTCTATCCGTCTGTGAGTGGATATCTATGTTTAAGGTTCAATCTCGTGTCTAACTCCTTTTTATGAGTTAGTTCAAAATCTAGGGGTACTCTTGGAGTCTCTATTAGAAACGATAGGTTTTGGTATTTCTTGTAAATATACGATTTCCTTTATGTACGCCTGAGCTAACTTATCGGATCTACGAGTCATCTGAGTAGGCAGAGACAAAACATAATTGGTGGGTCAATCCACTACTACCCATATGGTAGTTCGACTTCTTTATGACTTTGGCAAACCCGCTATAAGATCCATTGCTATATCATTCCATTTTCATTCGTGTATCTCTAGAGATCATAACTTCTTATAAGGCCTTTGATACGATGCCTTCACTTGTTGGTAACCGAGACACTGCTCGACAATCATGGTTACATCTCATTTCATTCCTTACTGTCTAACCTTTCTCATAATTTACAATATCACTTAATAATGCCTGGTCGGGCGATATGAGAAGGATCATGAACTTCATTTATGATTTCATTTCTAAGCTTATTATTGCTTGGAAATATATGTATATATCTCTCTTTTAGACAATATAACATTGTCCAGCGTTCCTTAAAATCCTTCAGCCTTTCATTCCTTATCTTAATTTGTATTCAATTCCCATCTTCATTCTCTCTTTTCGGTCATATGTCACCTTGGGTGTGAGAGTACAACTTAAGCTCGTCACTAAATGCCCGACTATTTCTGCTCTCATTTTCTTAAACTTTTCAATGAGTTTTCCTTTTCTGTAAGGACATACTATGATTTAGGCTGAATTTTATAACTTAGGTATAAGATTCTACATTAACTGTCCATAGGTGATCTTTTATCACAATTATAATCTTTTACTAATTCGAGCCATCTTTCTCATGCTGTATCCACATTTCTTTGCTCGAAGAATAAATTCAAACTTTTGCAAATTGAGAAGGGTTCTTAACTTATCGTCATAGGAGTGATGTCTTCAAGATTTTGGTATTTATACTACTGTCACTATTTCAAGCCATGAGTGGGGAAATCATACATGTGGCCTAAGTCATTGTGATGCATAAGCAATTATCTATCTCATATTAATACATAGTTTTACTTTATTAATCCTCGAAATTTGATTCCATTTTAGGTAGCTATGTGATTGGCCTTGTTACCTTAGAGGGTTCTCACCGATTTGATATTAGTCAATTGATCTAAGAAACACGATCTTACTTTAGGTCTTTGACGGCTTTCATTTTAGTTGCTTTATCCTTCGCTGATCTACATTGATTTTTTCTAATGACAAGATGTGCTCGAGGAATATTTCTTTAGCCGTAATTCACAATATCAGATTGCAAAATTTGCTCGGCTTCTTAAAGGTCGTAAGACAGTCCTTCGATGTTCTTTATGTTCTCTCCCGTCCTTTGAGTAGATAAGGACATCATTCATAAAGATTAGATAAAAAAAAATTATCTAAGTACATGTGGATCACTCGATTTTTAAGGTTTATGGTCGTATGATGATTTGTCATCCGAATGGCTTAACCATTAACTCATAGTAGCCATATCTTATTCTAACAACTTGTTTTTGTAATTCGGATATCATTCTATAAAGACCATATAATATTTCAACAAAATGCCTCAAAGAGGACTTTTCATACATTACTTACGAGGGTCGGTCTATTGCTGCATCGATTACAAGGCGCCTAGTTCTTTTTCACCCAAAATTTTGACACCTTTTAACATATTCACAAAATTTTCCAAACCACGCTTACTTTACATGTTATAATCACACCATTTTCATCATATACCATTATCTACATATAAGTCTCATGTTATCATAGGTTCTATGTCTCGAGTGACCTTCGCGAATCGTGCCTTCGCTTAGAAACTTGTCTATTTCTCGACACGCTTTTACCTCATATATCCGACGATCTTTCTCTTCAAAGAGCCGTGGTCACACCGCCCCCGCTTCTTCTTTGGTACCGTAAGTGTGTGTTACTTTTATCGTAGTATATGCTGGGTTGGTAGCGGTGATTCTCCTAATCCGTGAGGCGATAAGATCCTCGCCCCTTCGCCCTTCTCGCCTCTTACCGGTACCATTGACGCACAGACGTGGGGTGACATTTGGAACATCGTGGTACAAACATTCCTTTATACCATGTCGTAACTTGCGGGACCGTGACAAGTACTCGTGAGGTGTCATTCCATACGCATAATATGTATACTGAGCTCATTAACAAATCTGGTAAGTCCGCCTTGCACTTTGAATTTTTCTCCTAGAGAAAATATTCTCGATCCTTCTTTACAAAATTCGCCAATCCGCTGGCAAACGATGGATAAGTTGTCGGATACCATCCTCATCCGCACTCCATAGTTACGAGTATCCATCCGTAGGTGCAAAATTTTCTCCAAAACTGTTCTAATTCCATGTCTAGTTCATAATAAAAGAGCCGATACGCCGTGCGAAGTTATATACTTGTAGGCCCCAGGATTAACATTTTTACTCGCCGACTCCTTTTCGCCATCCAGAAATGATAGTTCTAGATGAGCCAACCTTAATTTTAAAGCAATTGAGGATCCAAAATTCGTCATGTAGAATTTCAAATGGAGAGACTATGTCCATGTTTCAATCACGTGGGTGACATCTATTTTCGAAACTTCTTGTCTCTAGAATTATATCTATATTCCCATGGATATAATGATCCGAATCATTGATAAAACCTTAGGCGATTCTAGGTTCAATTATGAGCTTGAGCAACACTTGTGATGGTCATAATTCTCGTGATAGGTAAGGAGATTCTAAATCTTCATTCGCTACCCTAATTGGTTCTATCGCTTCTTCGCATATGATGTCAAAAGCGAAGCATCTATATTGAACAAAATCTTATAGGTATTCGAGAAATTTTCTCATACTTATCGAGCCTCCGCTTTTTTATGTTCGCTCAAATTTCGGTCGAGGCATAGGTTATGTCTACGGTATTCCGTCTCATTTAAGTAACATCTTTTCATATGTCATCGTCCTTTCCATCGGGACATTATGTTCCTTGCTATGGCCTTCTCGCTGCCTCATTCACCCTATACTTCTTGGTATCGCCTCGTTATGTTTTTACCATTAGCATTTGTGATTAGGTCTACATCAACTTATCCTTCGATATTGATATATTTCGATAACTATGTCTTATCGTAGAGATCGTCATGTCTCTATCACTATCATTCATTCCTAATCCAAGATGAATGATTTAATTCTCTTTAACTTTATCGATCTTAGGAATATATTTCTCATATATCCTTACTTTAAACTCCTTTCCGAGAGAAATCCTTGTCGGCATTTAGTGCCATCATTTGTAATATTCCTTTTGATGTATCGCCATTTCTTCTTAATCCTTTATTGATTCATCATGCAATTTCGCATAAGATAAAATCCTTTGTCACTTGGGATGTATTATACTTTTACCTCGACGTCAAATATCTTTACCATTTTCGACATTCAATGATTTCTTCATTTCCATGTCGAGATACTTAATACCCCACTTTATCGACCGTCACAAAATATGGGGTGAGATTTACAATTAGGTCCACCTTAAGATTCTTCCATGTGAATCTTTTCCCGTGTTCTCTTGATGTATTTCCTTTGCAAGATCTATAGAAACTATCTTGCTTGTTAACTATTAAGTTACACGAGACAAGCATTTTGTGTCCTTATAACTTAGGGTATTAAGATTCATTTCAAAATAATGAATCTGCTTAATCTGCTTTTACTTCCAAGGAATTACCTTACTTATCAAGTCATAACATCTCTGAAGCTTATATCATATCATGAACTATCTAATTGTATAGCTCATAATTTCTTCTCGCTATTTTCGACTTTTGTCCATTTTCTCGAGCATGGTATCCTGAAAGTAATCTTACTGCTATACTTGGTTCCCACTTTCGTGACTAGAACCGTTATCATTGTCATACGGTTTGGTAGGGTAGTACATTCTGACACCATAACTTAAATTCTAAGCATCTTATCTCCATGTCTCGCCTTGAGACATTTTCTCCATACTGCTTACATTCTAGGGCTATCCTAGTCGCTCACACAATCTCGGGGTTATGATTCCTCAATCTCATTATCGCTTGTTTAACCAAGTTTCAATTACTTGAACCGATTATGCTCAAGCATAATCTCATTAACTTAGGTATAAGGCGAGAGATTTATTTCCTAAGATGCTATCATTTCTTCATATATATATTCTTTGAAAAGAATATCTTGCATGCATCTTCATTCTTTAACATGTCTAACCTACTAGCGAGGTTTCAAGGATATCCAACTATCTTAAAGATAAGTTGTAATCGCTCGCCATGACATAATAAGGGAAATTCATATCCCACGATATCATGTACTTTTCTTCACTTTTACTCTTTGCATTTAATGCTAAAGAGTATCTTATTCATAACTTTGTTATCATAACGATCGTATGATGGTATAACTTCAACGTTATCAATCTTTGTTAAGCCCATCAAGGGTCATCACATTCATGTGTATCATATGAAAATATCTCATTTCATCGAGATTTTCTTTACATCATAATTTCTTGATGTCTATCACCCATCGGTCTCGAAATCTTTAGGTGACTGGAATAAGTCAACCTATTTCATGTCTGATATTAATCGCTTTACTAATTCGCACTTAGGTGACATGGTAAGTCAACATTCATCATACTTGATGGTTTCAAGAATCAAGGAGAAATTATCACGACTACTTACAAAAGGTACTGTCTCATCCATCAAGATAATATCTTTCAATGATTGAATCGATATGTTCCTTGGATCAATAATGGGGCTCTAAGGCCAAGACCGAATGACGACTACCGAGATTTCTTTGGTCATATGGGTGGCTGCACCGTCACAAATATTTTCTCGATCAAGGATTTGGGTTCAAAGGACACTTTATGAATTTTCGTTGAAAATTTCTTCGTAAAAGTGAGAAACTCGAATGAATTCTCAATTGAACTAGTCATGAGTTAAACTCAACGATGTAAATTGGGTAATGGATATAATTTGAAAACTTATATACTGTAATAGGTCATCAACAAGGTTCTCATGTGTGTCCCGGTTCTATTTGTACATCAAGATCTTACTTTCTTAGTAACATTCTAAGATTGGTATCATACTATAACGTTCTCACTCTATACGCATCATAGATCTAACGTCAATTGATTCACGTGGATTCTGGAGTAGGAATCAGGAATTTGGTCATTCATAAGAGATGAAATACAGTGCATTAGGGGCACGAGGCGAAAACTATGACGTAAATCGGAGTTCACACGATCAAGAACTAGTCAAAACAAAATCACCGCAAAGGCAAATTTTTCAGCGCGCTCGCTGAGGTCATAAGCGATGCCGACGCTAAGGTCGTGCACGCCGTTATCACTGCCGAGGTAGTACAGAGCCATACCGATGTTGAGGTCGTACAGACTACCAAGGTCGACATATCAAAGTCGATGTTACTAATTCCCGAAGTCAACGTCGACAGTCGCACATGCCGAGGTCAAAGTCGAGGTCGCACAATTTCGTATAAATCTTTTGCTTTTCGATACTCAAGATGGAATGAAGTTCTCAAATCCATCGTTACTCTTGTTCTTGTAATGGAAGGAAGTTCTTACTTTTATGTTCTTTCGTAACAAGTGATCATGCTTCTTAAAAGTCAACGCTCGCTGAGCTAGCATGCTCGCCATCATAATCAACTTTAAGGTTTGAAGTAAAACTTCAAATATTCAAACGTAGCTCATCTGTACGCATGTATTTCGTCGAATTTCAAGAATTCAACATATCATTTTTGACAAATCAATGTCCAATCTCAATCATTTTAAAACATGAATAACATAACTTTGTTCATAACAATGAACCCTTATCAATTTCGTGAATTCAAACATTTCCTCTTTGGCATATCATGCCGAAACTTTCTCACATCATTGTCATCATCTTTCTTTATCTTCATTCTTTTCATAACTTTCGACAAATCATTTGTCATAACATTCGCTCTCAACTTTCTCATAGCTTTCATTTCTTTTGAAAGATCATTTCAATCATCCTTCACCTCGAACTTTTCGTTTTATTTGAAAAATCAATTCATAAACATTTGTCCGGCGGGCTAATTTTCAAAACTTTGGAAAAGAGTCATTTACCTCATTTCGGTTGAGCTTGATGTGAAGGAGTGTTGGCGTTGTCACCGATCTCTAGAAGTCTAATGACTCAATCTAGACTTAATCTTAAAGAAGATTTTAGTTCAAGAGAACCGCCTCGATACCACTCTGTCACGACCCTAGATCCTAAGTACGATTTATTAGGATCAGAACTCTAAACAAGGATAAAAGTACAGGAAGACTCTTTTAACAATAAACTGTAATACATATAATGGTATGTTCCCGAACTTTAATACATAACTTAGGTTCTTGCAATGAAAACATGTGATATGTACATATGACGATGTACTATCAAGGTATAAACATTTCAATGACAATATTCCTATTGCTCAACACCGCCCATCCATCATCTCGCTCAACCCGCACATTTAAAACAACATGCGGGTCGAGTACAAGAATGCACTCGGTGGACTCATGCCAAAACATTTTATCATTTGTAGATTACATCACCACATCATGGTAAGACACAAGGGTTTTAGTTGAAACGCCTTGTGCTTACTAAAATATTTTCATCATTTTTCAAAATCGTCGCTTTGGCGGGCATTTTTCCGTGTGTATGATCCATATCCCTTAATATCCTTTCATCATATCATCATAGTCGAACGCCGTGAAGGAGGCTCCTCTACGACGCCGTGACCGCCGTGAATTGTCCTTACAAGACACAAATACCTTAGGTGTACACGTTAATCCTAGCTGTATAAGCCTTCCGTATAGATCCGATATCGATTTCATACTTAAGTTGGGAGCGACCCAACACATTCATATCATTCATATCATTCATTCCGGATAGGATACATACACAAAACGTAAACATTTTTGGCAGGTAATCATGTAAACATTTTATCAACAGTTGAAATAAGCATCGTAAATAAATATTTCAATAGCATTTCATTTTCGAGTAGAGTAAAGCCCACCTGGACTGTTGATTGTTTTAAACGATTGGAAAGCAAGCCCTGAAGCTTAGCCTATCTATTCCGTGCCTCGAGGTTTTGGGGTTGGAATATCCATCGGTTCTTAGAACCCATATTTCTACTTTAGTGTATATCATGGTATGATATACACTCAATTGAGCATGTAGTAGCACTCAGTCAAATATTTCACGTTAAGGCGTGCCCGTAAAAATATCATATCGTGTCGTGTTATCATAATTTCGCATCTTATTAATGCTCTAACGCACCTTGCGACATAACATAATGAATGCATCAATTACTAGCATGTTAATCACATAAGTCATATTTCACATAGGGAAGTTCCAACACTTAGTCAAATTTTAAGAGTTTATTTTTCAGCAAAACAGTTTCAAAACAACCCAAGTGACATACTTTGGCGATTCATAACTCTCGCTTCAAAATACGTATGGCCGCACAAAGATACGTTCTGGAAACCTCTAAACATGTACTACAAGTTCTAGGATGGAATTCAATCCAAAAGAGTCGTGGTTCTGGAGATACTAGGTCTCAAAGTGGGCAACTCAAACTGACTTCTATACTTAGAAAATTTTTCAGGATTTCTAGATTTAGCTTAACGACGAGGGGTTTTGCGAGGCTCGTAACTTTTGACTCACAAAACCAAAATGACTGCAGGCTACCAATTTCGAAACCTTGTAACAAGAACTACATGTTTCATGAAGACCATACTGGAAAATATCTGACTCATCGAGAAATACATAAGTTTAAAGTTGGCTAGTTGGAATGGACAAAACTCAAGTAGGTGACTTTGGGTCAATGAAAGGTATACTTATAAGACTTGGTTTGAGGTCAAACTTTTCAGATCACAACTAGACATGGTAGGAAACATTTCTTATGAAGAAACCCAAGTCAAAAACGGACTAGAAACGGCTCGAACATTCTACGTAAAAGTCAGACCCGAACAGTTTATTAAAATGAAATTTGACTAAGGCATTATGACAAAATAACTTACTGTAATGTGTCAACTTTAAAAATTCACAAAGAGGTCATTATAAAGAATCTGGAAATGTAACCCATCAGATTAAAAATCCACTTAAGTCTAGTTTAATTCAAAAAAAGCCTCACTCAATGATCTAAAATAGGTTGGGAGATAAAAATATTTTACTACAAGCTATCGCTACAGTGACAGCTTTGTGCAGTTCGTTTGTAAAATCTGGAATAAATAGTAAACAATTTTAGATAATTCTGAAAATTTACATAAATCTTCTAGACATGTTAAATTATGTTCATGCCAAATTTTAGAGTTTTACCATTAGCCAAACTCAAAACGAAAGCCATGGACCGTGGGTGATGAACACGGCAATTTCACAGATTTGTGCAGTGTTTTTGATAAATGCAATTAAAATAGTAAATCAAGTTGGATTTACTTGAACTTTTACAGAGGAATACTGGACACATATAAATTCAACATATTAAAATTTGGTGATATTCGGAATAGTAAAACTTAGTCTATTAATTTTATAAAATCACTGTTCGTCCAGATCATCGACATGCAATCATATATACACACAATCTAAACTACTTCAAGCATAGATGCATATATATATATATATGCATGCATAGGATTTACTCTTTCCTAGGATCAAAGGTGTAGCTATTCATATTAAGAACGAAAATTTGCAAGAAGTCAAGATAGATAGATGAACCTTGAAGAGAGAAAGGAAAGGCGATGCTAGCTTCCGAGAAGAGGGTGGGTGGTGGCGCCTTAGGAGCAAAGAGAGAGACGAGAAATGGGGGGAGAAGATGACTGCAATCTGAATTTGGGGGAGAGGTATGGGATGTGTGTGGGTGGTTGCTTAGGGGTGACAAGTGCCTCTATACTAACATGCATGACTACACTGTCACACACATGCACAACTCACTCTACACACACACATACACGTTTTTTTCATATATATATATATATATCAGCATTTAATTGTTTAGTTAGGCTATTTAATTAATCACATTGCCACTTAATAGATACATGAATAGTGGGAAAGTCAACAACACACTTTGTTACACATTCAAGAGTTTTCGGCTATTGCACATAAACCATAGGTCCAATTTTTATTTTCCATGCCAAACATTAATATATGTTATAACATATAGTTTAGATGATAAATAATATCATAGGATAATTTAATGGCATCATTTTATGCGATAAAAACCGAGTCCAAAAATTAGGGTTTTCGAACGTTTGAAAAAAAATTGATCACTATAAATCCTTAATGATCTAGCATTGATTTATTGCTAAATAAAACTGTAATTACATATAATAATCATAGGAAATTAATTTCTATAATTCCTTGATCAATAAACTCACTTTTCAATTCATCTCTAAACGTTAACGTTTGAAACGTTGCAAAACGTTAATTATCGACTCATCTCGGAATGGTCGTAATAAAGTCGTAATCACTTTATTAAATTATTTCATTAATAATGGAATTTAATTCTAAGCTTAATTGCTTAGAAAATATCATGAAATTTTAACTATCGATACGCAATCGATGTTAAAATAATACTGCCGATATACTTCATAAACTTCTATTCCTTAATTCACGATTCTCAGTGAATATAAAATAGGAATTCATTCCTTCGTAATTAATCGAAATCATTATTCGATATCTTATTGACTTAATCATCTCAGCGAATTCCTAATTTACGGGTTTAAATACCGTAATTAGGCATCTAATTCTGGATATTACAATGGGCCTCATTAAAACCCCATGACCGGTGGGAAAAAGTGCCCTTGTGCAAGGTGATCGCGGCACAGGGGATTGGGAATGTGAACACATGCAAACACATGAGGTGCACTGCTTTGGTTGGGCCTAAGCAGTCCCTCAACACACACACACCAAAAACAACTAATAACGATGATATACAAGATATGGCATCCCAAAAGTGGATCCAAGAGCAAAACTGAGACATTCCTCAGTTCACTACAAAGCAATCTCAAAATGCGAAACAACCATGTCCAAAGAATATATAGAATATAAAACAGCATAAACGTCTTCTTGAATGCTCTTCACAATGGTCTTAACATCGAAGGGGATGTCCTCGAAGTTTTTCTTGTTACGCTCATACCAAATGTGATTGACCGTTGCTGCTAATCCAATCTGCTTAGCACGAAGGATGATAGCTGACCCCGCCTTCTTCTCCCTTTTTAATGTGCTTGATTGCACTTGCAATAGTAGTCATACTCCTCGAGATGGAGCCATTCTTCGATCTTCTTCCAAACCGCCTCCGCGCTCTTACACTTAAAGAACAAATGATCGTGAGTTTCAAATGGACATTACAAACGGTACATACCGTGAGATATTCAAGTATCTCAATCTATCCACCGCCTTAAGTCTTCCTCGCATGGCAAGCCACATGGTGATGGAAAACTTAGGCGGATGTACTCCTTCCAAATCGCTTGTGCCAAGATCGCCTCTCCCTTCTCCGGAGGTAGTGATATGCAGCAGTCGTCCCTTTGGATCCAAAAACACTCTTAAGAAGATCCGCAGCTCTATCATGATCACTCCCTGAATCCTGCAAAAAACGATCACGAAGCATGAGAATATTCTTAAGAAGGGAGATAAACGAATGTGATTAGGAAACCCCATATGGTGGTGGTCTTCATACTGCATGGATCCATTGGATCCACAGTGAGTCCTTCTTGGTATGGATATTCCACAAAGTTTTGGCTAGAAGAGCTTTGTTCCAAGTCGAGATCTCTTGCACCAAGACCTCCTTCATCCTTTGGTAAACAAACGCCTTTCCACGCGACGGACAAGATGTTGAACCCCACAGAACCTCCTCGCCATCGTATTGATGCGATCAATGACGGTGGCGGTGAGAAGAACCTGCAACCGAAGCACTCCACCTTGCGTAACCGAGCTAATCAACTCCAACCGTCCCGCAAGAGATAAGTTAAGATTAGACCAACGGTGGATACAAGACGCTATCTTCTCCACTAGTCCACCATACCGAGTGACTCCTAGCTTCCTTGAAGATAGATGGATGCCTAGATATTTGTCGAGTTCTCCCAATGGGAAGCCAAATGCATCCAAGATCGCCGCTTCTCAAATGGTCGAACTCCGCCATAAATATTAAAGACTTATGATTATTAATCTTCAATCCTGATGCATTGGCGAAGTCTGCAAGTGCATCTGAAAGCACCTCCATCGATGCAATGTCACCCCTGCCAATTGATGATGTTATGTAATAATTATGTTATGGAGATATTATTAAGGATAAGATAAGGTTTATCATGAATTAAACAAGTGGGTTGTGTGTTGTGCTAGAAAGTGCCGAAAATTTATGTAATTTTATGTGATATTATGAAAAATATCTTGATCCTATTAATTAGAGGATATGATTATGTTGTTAATATTTTATTAAGAGATAATGTAGTAGTACTTACCAATTAAAAAAAGTAAATCTATGGTTTTGTCTTCATGTAGCCGAAAATATTGAAAAAAAGTGTGAACAAATGTGAACATAAAATAAAGTCTTAGTGTAAAATTTTGACTTTTCAAATTTGACACATTTCTATAGTAATATTATAGTATATGATAGTATAAAAAAATAATAATCAACCCTAATGTTTTAATAGTGGCCGATTGTAATGAAAAAGGTAGAAAGAAAGATTAATCTTGATCTTGTGATATTAATGTAGATGGTATACATTAATTATATAATATGATGACATATTAAAATAGGATATGATAGAAATAAAAATCTTATCTTTAAGCCTACAAAGGGACCGAATTCTTTGACCAAAATTACAAGTGTATTAACATGTATCATCATTAAAACAATTTAAAATTTTTCATACATTTGAGATTGCCGTGAGCAATTAGGAAAAGGGAAAGAGATATTTTTGGGATTGATAAAGATTGGTATAATAGGATAAGAAAATTTAAAACCTTGTCCTATACTAAGCAAGTAAACGAAAATTGTGCAACAAGTGTGCAAGTGTATTATCTATGATTTTATGTTATAATTATCATGCAAGTGGACAAGGTTTATAAATAAAGGATAGGATCCATATTTTCTTCCATTTTGCTCCAATTAGTACCGAAAATCTTGAGAAAAGTTTGAGAGAGAGTCATTCAATTTCTTCCCAAATCTTAGATAGAAAAACATTACCGCCGATAATCGACTCCGATTAAAAGGTTAGAAACGTTGCGAGCTTTGTATACATGTTAGAATTTTTTATTTTCATCCATAAAATCTTAGGATTTGAGATTATGTTATTTATGATGAATTTTAAGAAATTATGTATATATGTTAAGATGTTTAGAAATTATGTTTATATGATGTTTCTAAGTGTATACTATGAAAATAATACAAAGCTAAAGCATGTAATAAATTTTATGCTAGGACCGAAACCTTGTGAGGAGTATATGTTGATGGACATGATTTTAATTGTTGATTTGAGCATGAATTAATGATCTATGGTATTAATTAAGTCAGATGATTTTATGTGAAATTTTGGAAAACTATTGTACATATTCCCAAAAATTTTGAAAATTATAAGACATACTATGATTTTATGTGATTTTAGAACGAGAAATATTATGTTTACGTTAAAATATTTTATTAAATGACGAAGATCAAAAATAAAGTGCTATGTGTGAAATTAATCACATTTATGCGTATTATTGAGCATGATTATCGAAAACGTGAAAATCGAGACTTATGATAATAGATTGAAAATCGATTAAAAATCGATTTATAAAGTTTACTAATATATATATATATAATTCAAAATATATATATATATAATAAAAGTCAAAGATGTCGACTAAAGTCAAAATGTACGAAATACGCTAGACGTGATTAAAGTGATGTGATACGTCGGTAGGAATACGACGACGTTGATTAGACACGCTAAGACGTGTAAGACATATTAGAAAGATCCTGAATCTTATTAGACTTGGACGCTTTAGAAAACGTGACCAACGATTTAAATTAATTTCTTACGTAGAGAGAAACGAAGCAATCGCCGACGTTAGAAAGGAACCGTGTTGAAAAGCTACGTGCGGTGGGCTTTACTCGAAAACCCTTTTATTTATTTTGCCTTCTGCAAAATGCAAAGTATTTATTTACAAAGCTTTCAGTTGAGAAATGATGTTGAGAAGTGATATGATTACCGCCCAAAGTGTTTATGTTTTGTGTATGAATCATATCGAGTCGCTGGTTCGCCAACCGAGAAAGAGATACAGTTGTTGGGTCGCTCCCAACTTATAGAATGAATTCGGATCCTGTGCTAGAGGGATGAATTCCTGGTCTATTCCTAGCCTGGAGGTCGAATTCGGGTCCTGTGCTAGAGGGATGTATTCCTGGTCTAATTCCTAGCCTGGATTTATGCGCAATAAGGTGGACTGTGTGCCGAAAGGACAATTCTCGGCCAGTCCCAGCGACGTAGAAGGAGGCCTCCTTCTACGGCGTTTAAAGAAAATGTTATATGAGATGAGTTTATGAGAAATGATATGGATCATACACACAAAGAGAAAATGCTTGGCCAAGCGACGTTTTTGAGAAAATGAGAAATGTTTTAGTAAGCGCAAGGCCTTTTCAACAAAACCCTTGTGTCTTACTGTAAAGGAGCAGTGTAATTTAAAGTTGATAAAATGTTTTTGGCAATGAGCCCACTGAGAGCATCATTTGTACTCAGCCCTGCATGTTTGTTTTTAAATGTGCAGGTTGAGCTGAAGATGGGATGGAGCAGTGTTGAGCAGTCAGGTCATTTGTTGCTGATAGTAGAACCTTGAATACACATCGTCACATGTGTACTTCACATGTTTTCCGTTGTTAGATTATGAAGTCATATGTATGTCATGTTTTTGTTAAACCCTAAACTCATGAAGTTCTAGAAATATTCCCGATATATGTCACACCATTCATTGTTCCATGTCATTATTCGTTACTTAATCCCGCTTTCACCAATACCCTCGCTAATCCGTACTTTGGGTCATGGATCGTTACACACCGAAGGTGAACCACGACATTTCGTCGTTTATGACATTATAGACCACACGGTTTTCACCGTGGTCTATATGAATAGACCACGCGATTTCCGTGGTCTATAACCTAATAATATATTTTGTTATTTTATTATTTATCAATATAGGTTTTCATAATTTGAATGCATGTTTCGCTAATTAAAAATAATAATAAAAATAGATATAAAATATTTCATAATATTTATATCAAAATCAAGGTACACATTTCATAAGCATTCAAAAACGTTATATCCGGAAATTCTCAATCTACATGTATTTTCTAACTAGCTACAAGTATTTTCTAACTAGCTACTAAAATTTATCCAAAATATCCATTCCCCATCTTCAACAACAAATATTTTCTAACTAGCTACTAAAATTCATCAAAAAAATCAACTTCACCATCTTCAAGCATTTCACCATCTTTGCTTCAACAACATCAATCATCTAACTTGATCTCATATACATTATTAGAATAAGATGTAAAATGGTAAGAAATAAAATTTAGTACATCAAAATCATTATTTTCAACAAAAAGTATGAAACTTACCATCACAACCACCATAGAATCAATGACTAACTCGGACCACTCTATACGGACTTCATCGATTTCTTTTTCGAGTAAAAGCCGTTAGAAAACTATTAAAACAAAATAAACATTCTATTAGTAAAAAGTAAAGAATTAGTATTTAGAAAATTATGGATTAAAATGTCACTTTATGATTACCATAGTAGAAATTGCAATGGTGTTATCCTAACCATAACCCTCAATAATATCTCTCATGTAGCGATGACATAGAATCCACATCGCCTTCCATCAAGTTGTTCTCGACACTATGTGAAATGCATAATTAGAGTTATGTACATTTTGAACGACAAAAATTTCATAATTAAGTGTTATGGCGAGTGTTTCATACCTTGACCATTTCCACAAGATATTCTCGCTCCTCTCTTCCTATGCTCAATCGAACATTTTTAGGGCCTGCCGAGAGTCGTAGCTATGTCAAATTTAGGAAACAAGGATCTGGTGGTTTAGCTCGAACAAGTCGGTTCAAATTAAAAAAATACCCATGGCATAATCATATAAAATAATTTGAGTGTGAAATTATATGAGTAAACAGACTTCAATCTAGGCACGATGGAATGTTCTACATCTGCACGAAAAAGAGGAGGGCTAAGATAAAATAACAAAGCAGAAGGAGCAAAACTAGGAAAGAAGGACAAACAATAAATCATGACATTATCATAAACATGATAATGTTTATGATATAAATGTAAAATGATAATCACATAAGTCGGATATAGTGGTAAAATATAATCAATTCAACGAAAAGATCTAATTCCTTGCGCATCAATGTATTATTCCTCCAAATTCCAACATTTATCAAATTTATGTTTCTTAGTCGATGACATCATTTTTAATGTAGACTATTTCCATTCATTTATTCAAAATACATACCATTTCGCTTTACTTCCTGCAACTTTATTATACACATAAATATTGCATGTCTAGGAGTTGAAACGAGTTGGACCAAGACAAAACAGTTGCTTATCCGAATTCTAATAAGAAAAAGTTAAGATATTGATGCAGAGTCATTGATTAAGTAATTAAATAAAGAGATCCACACAATAGTTGGGATTCTATAAGTATAGTGACGGAGTTGAAGGCCACTAACATTTACTTGTCGACTATATAAACCGTGCTTATGTATTCAAGTTTTAATACTTGTGTGATATGTAACACTATCATTGAATAAATTAGAAAACAAATTTGTCAAGGTATTTCTATTTTATAATTGCAAGTCAAAGTAATTAGTATCCAATAGCATATAACCACAAAACTGCTAGTCTAGTGCTCGAGGAAGGCCGATGGCGACAAGTCAAGGTGTAAGTCTAGTGCTCACTCTTTCCAACCAAAGTCACTAAGTATGCTCAAGGAAATTCGATCCCTAGGCAAGATCTTGAGTGAATGTAGAGTAACATGGTCAATCAACCAAGAGAATAATATTAATGATTGGGAGTCGAGTTAGCAATTACAATTGCAAGCCATAATTTAAACCTTAACCACCAACAATCTTGAGGACATTCACCGCAATATGAACTTTGCCTCACATTCGCACAATTAGCAAAAGCAAAGCCCTCACATTCTGCATAATATGAACCATGACGCCTATCATTCTTCCATAATTGTATTACACGGTGCTAGGTTCACTTCTTCCCTACTTCTACTTTGGTCGCTCCTCTTGTAATCTCGATCCCCGCCATCGCCTCGAACATAAATTTTATTCATTCACTAACAATTGTCATGAGCTCAAAATCTTAAATAGGAAAGTAATGTCGACTAAACAAGGGAGCCACTCAAAAAGATTAGAATTACTAAAACATTTCTTCGCCAATTGGCAAGTGCATATGGGCAAAAATTATACTTAGCCAAGACAAAATATTAAATTGTGGTAAAGATTAGTCGGTTGAGAACAAATTGCAAAGCAGACTTGAGAACAAGCAAAAATATGAAATCACATAGATGTGATAGCAAAACAGCTCTCTTCTTTTCATTTAGAAAATAAAATTTTATAATATCAAAAAGAACAAAACATCAATAAAGTAGCAAATACATGTCTAATTGAAACAAGCTTAATCCCAAATGATGCATGACACAAACATTCAATTTGAAAGACCACATGCAAAGTTATAAAAACAGAGAGACATTGGGCAAGGATTGGGACTTCTTAACTTGTCTCTAGACTTGTAAACAGGTTCCTCAATTCTACCTTTATCACCGATCAAAACCACAAACATCCATCAGATTTTGGTTTTTTTACATGGACCCATACATCACTTATATGAATGTCTAATAAAACTATAAATTATATAATCAACATAACAAAAACTGTACTTACCGAGATTATACAAACATAAACTCAACAATGACATGTCAATGATCAAAACAAGAACCAATCGAGGAAGTAAAACAAAACCATACCAAAGGAACTTATAACCGTAAGAAAAGGAAAGGTTTAGTAGTGAAAACGTATATTCGTTATGCATTGGGTTCATAATTATTGTCTTTTATAAATTGTTTTATTCGAGCTCAATTTGAGTTCGAGTTCGAGTTCAAGATCGAACTCGAATTCGAGCTCGAGAAGATTAATTGTTCATTTCTTAATCCACGAAACAACTAGCACAAGAGATTGTACTAAGTAATTGCGCTTCTAAACACACAAAGAATACATTAAAATAAGAAATTAACAATCTAGTTCTACTTTCACTCGCATAAATCGTCAAACACATCGCCTCAAACTCAATCAACGATCCTCGATAACCGATAGGATATGGCCCAACCTCTCGTGCCCAATAGTCGGCCCCAAACGAGCCGGGCCTAACCTAATGTCGCCTCTACTCGGTTACGCCTAAATGACGATCCCCAAACCCCACCATGGGTAACGGTAATGAGGTAACGGAGAAATCATGGGTAATAATGGTGGAGATCATGGTCATTATAGGAGAATCATGAGCCCGCCAATCAAGGGATTCGTGGCAAGGTTTACGCTTGTGTATAAATAGGAGTTAGATTGAAGGTAAAAGGGTTAGCAAATTATCAATACTAGAGCCCTTTGAGATACTTGCAGAATCGAATTATAGTAAACATCTTGAGGATCATCTCCTCCGTGGACGTAGATCTTATTCTCGATCGAACCACGTAAAAATCTCTCGTGTTCTTATCGCTTTACAAATCTCGCACACTAGATTTATCATTGGCGCCGTCGTGGGAAACTCGAACAAAAGTCGTGTTTTCTATAATCTAATGGCAAGGACACGCAAACGCTAGTACCGCCGGGCGATGTCGGTAATAATCGTGCAGAGGACGATCGTGGTCACACAACGCCGGGAAAGGGATTATGACGCCACCAGCGGTCACACACCGAGGGTCACATGGAAAATGCTTCCATACACCCTCGTGATCGCCGCCCCAACGAAGATGAAGACACCGACCTCGAGACGGTGAATGAGGGTTCACCGCCCCACGAGGTCCTCGGTCGAGCAAAGGTCCGAGTTCCTCAACGCCAACCTCAATCAATTCCGTAGTTTCTCAACCGTAGGATTAAACGGAGCGGGCCCTCAAGAGTGCCCGGCGGTGATTACAGTAATCGAGGTCGCCACCTCTCCGAAACAATCAACGCTCACCACGGCATAATGATCGCCCGATACCGTGGTTCATTCGCCCTCGCATTCTCCGCGAGTCGTTTCTCCACCTCGACGTGATACCCATGAAAATGGACGGGAAAGAAGGGAGGAAAGACGGTCGAACTCCCTCAAGAGACTTACGACGCCGTTATCAATCTTCCACTCCGAGAGGATGGTAACGAACTCCCGGATTCGACCGACACCGACGAATTATCTCCTTTTCAAGGGAGATTCGATACACCCTTGCCACAAAGGATACCGGCTCAATATTGCCGATACGATGGCCTTGGAGATCCTTCCGACTTCCTATTTGCCTATACCACCAATATGGCAAACCAAGGATGGAAGATTTCCATATGTAAGGTCTTTCCGAGGTGTCGATCTCCAACGCCGACGCTGGTTCACCTCGCCGCCGTAAGCAAAGATCCATTGCTCAAAGACCTCATGGATCGCTTCAAATGGCGCTTACCGTAAGATGCCGCCAACAACCTTCATCCGACCGCTATAACCGTCAAGGACGGACGAAACAATGTCGAATTTCGCCTCCATTCATCATGGAATCCCTTAAAATAGACGAGAGTAACGATCTCACATCATCAACGATTCAAGAACGGGATCCGACCGAGCTTTGAATAAAGAGATCACCCATGAACAGCCAAAGACAGCTAGTCGCCTTGGACCCCGGTTGATAACTTTGTCAAAGGGGACGAGTCGGACCCAAGAAGAGAGATCCGGGACGAGCAAATGGACCGAGAGAAGGAAGCAGGATCGGGTCGAGGCGTCAACCGCAAGTGCGCTCGAAAGAATAAAGAAGGGACCAAGAGAGTCAAGGCCGGACCTCGCCAAACCCCTCGTAATAACGATCGCCTCTATTCAAATCCAGTATGGAAATATTTGAGCTCACATCGAGCTCTTTCCAAACCTCCTCCTATGAAAGCGAGGATCCAAAAAGTCAACGGAAAGTATTGTGACTACCACCGTGGGTACGGTCACGATACGTAAGATTGCAAGTCCTTGAGCTCACAGATTGACGAGCTCGCCGGAAGGAAGGAGCAAGAAGACACCGCCGATCCGGGCCGTAATAAAAAGCGCAGAGGGAAAATGGAGGTGGTAACAATCATGGACCGACCTCAACGGCAACCCGACCTGAAGATGACGAGGACGAAGGTCCCAATGCAATGGAGCAAGTTTACGCTATAACCGATCGCCGGCTTGGTACGACGAGGTCGCCGCTAGAAATGAAGCTCTGAGGTCAATTCTCAAGAGCCGAAAACAAGCGATTCGGGATGGAGAAAACATCGTGTTCTCCAAAGACGCACCCAAGACTCCAAGATCATGCCTCACCAGATGCCATTACAATACAAGCCGTGGTGGGTAACAAGAATGTACATCGGGTCTACATCGACATCGGAGCCTCCGTTAGCATCATATTCCGTAGCTGCTCGATAAACTTGATGTCGGAGGAATTGTGTACACCCCTGCACCTTCCCAGCCATGAGCTTTACTCAAGAGGCGGTTCAACCCGGTGTCATTACCCTTCCTGCTACCGTAGGCGCGCTCCTGTGTCGCTACCAAGGCCATTCAATTTTTCCCGGTCCGAGCTCCTCTCCATACAACATTATCCCGGGAAGAGATTGGTCGATGCAACCAGAGCCGCTCGCCCGTATACCACCTCACCATTAAGATACCCACCCCGTGGAGTGTTAAACATTCAGGGTGACCAAACGGCAGCTAAAGAATGCCTGTGAGTCTCAACTCAAGACGCGGCCTTACTCGTGCCTAGCAATTACGTAACCCTCCGTTGCCACCTGGATGATCCGATCGAGAATCTTCACCATACGACGATGACCCTTCCAAAGTTGTCAAGGTTGGTACCCAAGGTTCACCAATATTCGCCAACAGTCATGCAATTTAAGGAATATAGATATGTATTTGCATGGTTCCATCGATATGACTGGGTCTCGCCTCGAGCTCATAACTCATCGCCTCAACATCGATCCGCCACTAAACCAGCCCGGGTAAGAAGAAGTTTTGCCGAGCTGAAGCCGATCATAAGAGACGAGGTAACCCAACCCAAGAGGCTAAAATCCTCAGACGAGGTTAAATACCCAACTTGGATGGCTAATCCCGCTGTAGTTCGAAAGCCGTGAGGGATGGCGATGTGTGTCGACTATACCGACTCAATAAACACCGCCTAAAGGATCATACCCCTCCCGACATCGACAAGAAGGTGGAAGCATTGGTGGGGCATGAGATCTTCAGCTTGATTTATACAAGGATACCACCAAGTCTTGATGAGCCCTAAGACGCCCAAAACAAATGTTCATTATCGACTTCGGTGTCTTTCCACCGAAAGATGCCTTCGTCCGAAAACGCTGAGCTACTTACTAAAGAATGGTGGATGCGATCTTCAAGGATCACATAGAGAAATTGTTGAGGTCTATGTCGACGATATAGTAGTCAAAAGCAAAAGTCGAGAATCGCGCCATCGACCTCGAAACTATTCTTCACCCCTCAGTCGGCCAACCTCAAGCTCAATCCCAAGTGCACATTCGTGGTGAAGACGGTAAATTTATGCTGGTTTCTCAAGAAGGCCTGAAGCCAATCCTACCAAAGTGAAAACGGTGCTCGACATGCGCATCCCAAAACCATCCGTGAAATACACAAACTCACCGGATGCCCGGCCTCACCGATTCCTATCTCGAGCCGAGAAGCAGCCTCCCTTCTTCAAGATCCCGAGAGCTCCAGATTTCACCGGCAGAAGAACACCAGTCGCCTTCAAGACAAATGAAGGAATATCTCACCGACCGCCGACACTATCCGCCCCAGCAAGGTGAAACTCTATCGTTATATCCGCCACCCCTGGACGGGGCGATTAGTGTCAGATCAGTGCGAGATGAGATGGACGACAACTCCCATCTACTTCATTAGCCGAGCTCTCAAAGGACCGGAGACGAGGTACACCAACCTCGAGAAGGTAGCTCGCCTGGTGAACGCTAAGCGACGCCCGCCTTACTTTCAAGCTCATTCTATCCGGTACTAACGGATTTGCCTCTAAGACAAGTCTTATCAAAACCGGAGTCATCCGGGCGACAGCTAAGTGGGCACTGAGCTCGTGAGCACGATCTCATACTCCCCTGTGCCGGCTATAAAAGGGCAAGCCCTTGCATTTCCGGTGGAGGTCAAATTCACCGAGGTCGCTCTACTAGCGAGGTCACCCCACCCTCACGGCAGAGGAACTCGACTTTGCACCACCACCGGACGTTGGCGTATGACGTGGACGGAGCTTCATGCAAGACGGTAGCGGAGCGGTATCCTTCTCCTCGCCCAGATAAGCAAGAGGTGACATACGCCTCCGATTTACCTTCCCGACCACCAACAACGTTGGAGTACGAAACACCGATCTCGTGGACTCCGCTTAGCAAAGGAATTGAAAGTGGACAAAGTCCAGATATTTGGAGATTCCCAGGTCGTGGTAAACCAGGTCTTAGGCACATACGAGGCTAAAGAGGATCGAATGAAGCAGTACCTTGAGAAGGCAAAAGAAATGCTGACCTCATTTAGGTACTTCAGTATTAATCAAATCCCACGGGAGGAAAATAGCCGAGCTGACATCCTCAGTAAATTAGCTTCGTCATCAACAAATCCGCCGGTAGAGGAAGTTCATTCCAGAAGCATTGAGGTGCCCCACATCAGTGTTATCTCGCAGGTCGAACCAAACCGACGACGCCCTAAAAGCATACCGAAGTTGGCACACTACCTCGTGATCGGCTAGAAGCCAAAAAGATGATGGTGAAATCCTGTATATCCGTGTACGAGGCTCTCTACCTAAGTCTTACCTTCAACCCTCCCGAGATGCCTCGACCGTAAGGTTTACCACGTGCTTAATGAGATTCATAGAGGATCTTACGGAAGCCACATCGCCCCGAGCTCTTTCAAAAGACGCTGAGGTCGGGATATTATCGCCCACCCTTATTCAAGATTCACCAACTCGCAAAAATGTCCGGTGCCGCTTCATTCCACGGTCGTGAAGCTACCCTGCACCGATTTGAGCACCTACAAAGCCCATGGCCTTCATGCAACGGGGATCGACATCGTTGGTCCGCTCGACCGAGCACCGGTCGCGGTATTTAGTTGTCGCTATAGACTACTTCACAAACGGGTCGAGGTCGAGCCACTATCGAGCCTCACGAGCGTATGATTCGCACCTTCGTGGAAAAATATAGTCCGCCGCCGCATACCGCACGCTCGTCTCGACAACGGCACCCAATTTGTAGACAAAACTTCAAGAGGTGCGAAGAGCTTCAGATCGATCAACGCTCACCCGGCCGCACACCCACGTTTAATGGCCGACCGAGGTGACGAACCGCACGATCGCACAAGGATCAGAAGAGGTTGACCGAGCCAAAGCGATCGGGCTGAAAATCTCCTCAAGTCCTCCGGGTCCCACAGACCACACCGAACGTCACACGGGAAACCCCTTTCACCGGGTTCACGTGCCGAGGCCGCCATACCGCCGAGATCGGCGCCAAGCCCGCGCACTCTTTACTCGACTGTGCCGAACGAGGAAGACCAAGGGCCAACCTCGACGCCTCGAGGAGAGCGCGAGCTCGCTTTCATAAACGGCCAAGCATGGCCTGTGTCGCACTTGTAGACTACAACAAAGTGGTCAAAGCCTCCGCCCAAATAGGCGACTCGCCCCACGAAATAATGAAGCCAGAGAGCCGAGCGCCTTAACAAGCTGGATCCAACATGGAAGGCCCATACCGTGTTCACGAAAACCTCGCAAGGGGCTTACAAGCTATCTCACTTATCCGTGCGCTTTATCCCTAACTGCATATTTCTCATTTAAGGAGGTACTTTACATAGTTTCGATTTCAGATCGCCCTTATGTTAGCCTCCTTACTTGCCTTGTCGGCGCGATGTCATATATTTGTTGAATAAAATATTTATTTTCTAACGAATATTTCATTTCGCTCATTTTATTCGTATGCGAACGCCTATTCGATATACCGCATTTAACCTTCACGAGGGACGCCTCACGAAGATGAAAACCCACTAAGTAGGGTACTCACTAAGCGCCACCGCACTCGTAGATTACTCATTGAATTGAACGTCTCAAGGCAACGATACGCACTACTCACTAGTTTGAAAGTCTACATGCATGCATCTGATTACTATTGTTGAAAAATCTACATGTATAAGACATCCAAAATCGATCTCACCAAATTATGACTATATACAAGATAAATACATTTACGACCAAACGAAGTCCTGTTATGTTTATACCTCTCAAGAGGAAAACGACACTTCAAACGAGTCTAAATACATTTATACCTACATACAAAGTCCCACACTATATACACTCATTCGGGTTTCCGGCCCGCCCGCCGAGACTCAATCGTCGAGATAGTTCTCAACAAAACCCCGTGTCGACGATGAATACCGAATGAACTCGGTCCCTCCACCCAATCTATGAGGACGCACCACCGGCCCGCCCAGTGCATTCGACACGATACAAAGTGATTCCGGTCGGAACGCGATCCTATACCCGAGGCCGCACTCGACCCCGTGAGCCTAACTCCGCCGTAACCATGCCTCGCCCCCCCATTCGCCCTTCCATCTCGACTCGCCGCGCTCGCCTCGCCTCCGACCGCCGAGCCGCCCTTCAGCACCTCTTCAGATGGACCCATTAGGCGAGCACTTGCATGATCAGCGAGCCGCCTCCTCCTCGTGCTCTTCAATTATTGGACCGTAGACGCCACCGACGCTGCTGGATTGGGGCATGCGTCGCTTGCGAACGATCTCGCACATTTGCATGTATTTCGTGATGTAGTCGAGGCGCCTTGAAACTTCGCTATTTGGCCCTCCTCATCCCTCGCACCACGCCCTCCGCCAACAAGCTCGAACTCGATCGTCGGCTTCAGATATGGTAGTTCCACCATCCGCGGATTACTTTTTTCATACTGCATGCTCTTCCGAGATCCGAGCCGCCTCCTCTCGTTGTCACCAAGCCGCCTCGCATTGCATCACGCCTCGATCACATCTCGCAGAGCAACCACCGACTTGAGATGTGTAATCCTTAACTTTAACGCCTCATTCTCGCAGGAGGCGGACCACTTCGCAGTCACCTCGTAACTTCGCTTCGATTCGGTGATGATACCGAGTCGACATCCATGCCGGCCGTAACCCCGAGTCACCGGACCGACTCTCCAAAGGCATCACCTCTTCATCTTTCTCGGCAAGAGCACCTCGGACTTCTTTCGCTTTGTTAGCAACTCATGATCGAGTCCGCAGATTGAGATGAAGAATGCTAGAAATAAGACAACACACAAGCATTTTAACAAGATATGTCTATTATTATTCAAATGGAAGTTTGTACAACATGTGGTCCCATCGACCCCGCAAATCATCCTATTACATTGGGTCCACCGACCGTGCTCATTGCCGACCTCTCCGACCTCCTCAGCCGTTGCCGCCGCCTCCTCCGGTTGCCGATCTCGAAAGTCGGCCGATCTCCGTAAGGAACCAGCTCGACCGCCACCGATTTCAAATTTCAACTCAAGAAGGAATGCTCAAGCTCCATGTCTTCATCTTCCTTGACCGAAAGTTACGGCCTCCGCCGTCGAGAGTGAGGTAAGATGCCAAGGCATCCACCACGGAAAAGAGATCGCCCAACGATTATGCGAGCATAATTCTTGATACCTCCCGAGGTTCGACCTCAACCCAACCGTGTTGGGCCTTGTCAAAACTGGTCTCGGCCGCCAACTTCTAGGTGGGCACATATCACCGCGGCCTCATCACACCGCCAAGTCGGAGACGAAGGAGGAAAACTCTCCGACTAATAAGCTCACCGGCGAAGGCCCTCAAGATAGGTCCTCGCCCCGCCAAGAAGGCGCTTGTTCACGCGCCAGCCTCCTCTCGGCCTCGGCAGCCTCCTCTTGAGCGCTCCGCTCAAGACGGGCCACCGCAGTGCCCGGTCCTTCTTCTGAGGCACCTCGGCCATCTTTGCCACTTCGCCCTTCGGCCGCCTTAGCAAGTTCGGCGTCCGCCCGGCAAGATCTAGCGGATTCACCGCTGCCCTCGCTTGTCCGCAGCCGCCGCCTTTCTCCATGGCCTCGTATTGCGGGCGCCTCAACAACAAGCCCGCCATGCGATGCATCTCACCCGCCATCGAGGCCGCATCCTGAATATGGAACAATTAGCAACACGTAACAACAAAATCGCAAGGAGAAGAGTAGCGACTTATACCTTTGGGAAGGATAAGGAGGCTTTAAGCCGGCACCTCTGCAGAGGTCGGCCATGGACCTCGGCCTCCGGCCGGGCCCGAGGTTGTCTCGAGGACCGCCATTAAGTTTTCAGTATGCCCACCACCACGGGCCGTCAGCGGACTCGCTTCTCTCGCCTTCTTCCTCGCGGCTCCCTTCGCTCGAGGATGCAGGCGGCGAGATCGGCATATCGACTTCTCCGGTAGGTCAATTTTCACCGCATACAACATGAGAATTTCATTAGCACAACAAAATCGACGGGAAATAAAGATAAGAAGGCTGCCTCACCCAAATCGCACTCGACATCGAGCTTCGACCTATGACACTCAAACCAAAGATCGCTCAAGTCATCCTCAAGATAATTGATCGACAGATCTCACCCATATCGCTCAACACTTTCTCCATAGGGCCTGTGGGATCGACACATCCTTCATCGCCCGAGGCCCCACTCATACCCTGATACCCCTCACCCGCAGTAAAGAAGATCTATTTTGCCGGATACCTTCAATGGGAAGCTATTTTAAACTCGACGCAGGTGACGTGTAATATACTCCTCCCATAGACTTGATGCCGAAAACGCATCAAGACTTCGAAAGAAAACCCTCGCCTACGGCATAACAGCCAACCCTAGCCCAACCGCCGACCTAATAGAATTGGAGGTCAACAGGCATATAGGAACCGAAAATACTCTTGAAAGCTAAGGAAAATGGGGCAAAAGGAAATCTAAGCCCAAATTATTAAGCTATCTACAAAATGGTAATAAACCCTCCTAGGGCCATCGCCTATCATTGGGTTTCGCAAGCACCACCATGCATCCTCCGATGTGGTATTTCAAGAACCACCAAAAGCTCCTCCATCGTCAAAGTTGATCTCGCCCCACCAACTCGATGCCATCCCATACCGAAGACACCGTGAAACCCAGAACTAAGTCCTATTGATTTACCTAGGCGACATGGCATATATAATCCCTTACATTGGGATCTTCGACGCCGTAACCCGTCGAACCGAGTTATCGAGCGAGAAGAGGAATGAGAAGGTGAAGAATACATACTTACTTTTTCTCGAGCGGATTTCGATTTCTTCAACAAAGTGTGAAAGAGGAATTGGGAATTTCTAAGGTTATGCTCTCGATTCAAACGTCGAAGGAGAAAGTGAACAGCTGCCTCTTTTAGACCTATTTATAGGATAAATGGCGCCTAAAATCTGCCGCTTCGCTTATCACACGTGCCTCATCTACGATTGGATGTACGACCGACGCGACGCTTTTGCCAAGTTCCCAACTACCGCCTTGCACGTATGACGACTCTGAAAAAAATGCACCGCCACCGATCACGTAATGATTATATCGAGCTCGACATCGGACTACGCCCATGTCCTCATACCAACAGTATTTCGTGTCGGACCTCGACCTCCTCCCGACATCGGACCTCGACTCCGCTAGTCTAATCACGTAATGATTTTGAGTTCGGGCATCGGTCGCGCCCCATGTCCACCCCGGACCAGCCAGTATTTCGTGCCGGACCTCGATGTCCTTTAAAAAAAAAAAAGGAGCCATACAGCAAGAGACAAGAACCTTCAACGAAAACTTCAGCCAAGCAACATCCCGCCTCGGCAAAGCACATTCTCCGCTTCACCTCGGCAAGGCTATTCCTTGACTTTTCGGGGGGGGCTATGATAGGATATGGCCCAACCTCTCAGGCCCAATAGCAGGCCCCAAACGAGCTGGGCCTAACCTAATGTTGCCTCTACCCTTACGCTTAAATGACGATCCCCAAACCCTAATTATGGGTAACGGTAATGAGGTAACGGTAGAAATCATGGGTAATAATGGTGGAGATCATGGTCGCTTATAGGAGAATCATGAGCCCGCCAATCAAGGGATTCGTGGCAAGGTTTACGCTTGTGTATAAATAGGAGTTAGATTGAAGGTAAAAGGGTTAGCAAATTATCAATACTAGAGCCCTTTGAGATACTTGTCAGAATCGAATTATAGTAAACATCTTGAGGATCATCTCCTCCGTGGACGAGATCTTATTCTTGATCGAACCACGTAAAATCTCTCGTGTTCTTTATCGCTTTCATAAATCTCGCACACTAGATTTATCAACAACCGCAATGAGCTTCTAATTCCTGAGGTCGCACCACCACCGTAGCCCCAATTTCCTCCTCCCTTAACCAAATTCCTTTCTCACCCTTTATTCCTCTTCATCATTACTCAAATTCATCTTGCCGCCTACTCCTCACCTTCGCCAGCAGCCTCCACTTTCACCGCCGGAGTTGCTCGCCATCCCGCTTTCCCCGCCACTCTCTCAAAATCATCCCCAATTTTCTCACCGCTTTTTCTTTCGCCGCAGCCATCTCCTTTTTCCTCGTCCTCATCCAAGAATCGACCACCGATGCCGCTTAATTCCATCGGAACGCTGCAGATGACGGGTTTAACCGATCTCGGTTCGGTTTTCGTCCTTCTCGCGACGCGAGGGGCTGATTTTTGACGGATTTCTTCAAATTGGGGATCTATTGAAGATGGGCTAAAAGACCACATGGATAAGTGGCGAAGATCATGCGGCCTAAGCCCGTGCTATTTAGTCAACGTGGATGTTAGACGACGCGAAAAGCCGTGGTTAATAAAAGTTATGCGCTAATAGACCACGCGGTAGTGGCACCGTTGTCACAGCCCTTTGGCTTATCCTTGCGGACCGTGACTGGGATTCGGTTTATGAATATAAAAGAATAAGGGTTTCAACTCATTTCATATGTGAAGAAATATGAAATTCCAAGTGTAAACGAGATCAAGGATGAGAGCAAAATAACTTATATAAAGAGTTGATACGAAGGTTCGGACAAAACAAAGAACTCTTACAAAACTTTCAACAGAATATCAAGACTTAACATAGTATCAAACTATAACAGAGTTCAAGAGTTTGGCAGCGGAATGAACGTGTGAGACATGCATATGGAGATGCATTCTCAAGACGAACCAAAATACTTTATACTACTTGACAAAGATTCCGCTCAACTCCCCTCCTGCTCCATCACCGCTCAACCCGCACATTTAAAACAATATGCGAGTGAGTACAAAGATGCACTCAAGGGACACATGCCGAAAATATTTTACTTTACGAAATATTGTATCGCCTCATCACAAGAAGATACAAAGGTTTTATTTGGAAAAGGCCTTGTTCTTACAAAATACATTTTCTCATTTCTCAAAATCATCGCCGCCGAGCATTTTCACATCACTACAACGATATTCCAAGTCGGCATGGATAAACGCCGGGAGTGAGGCCTCCTTCACCCGGACGCAAACAACCGCCCAAATGTTCGAGCATGATCGTCCAGCGGTTCGAGGCCCAACACGTGTATACAATCCTAGCTAGCTTTCTCCCTTACCCTCTAGCATAGACCCGACCAGAATCTCCATTGCCCAAGCAACCCGAATGGACATATACAAAACATAAAACATTTTCCGCGCATAATAGCGTATCTCAAAATTTTTGCAAGAAAATAGTACAAGAATAACAAGAAACATTTTCCAAAAGCTCGTAATTAGTTTTGGTAAGAAAGCCCACCTCGAGAACTTAAAAGTTCTTATGTCACTAGGGTTTTATTTTCCGCTTCTCCTCTCCTTCGATTCAAACCTTATCAACGTAAGAAACGAGATTTTAGCATATCATCATGCTTCACAAGAATCATCGATCCGAACCAACGACGCACTATCCTTTCATTCATTCCTTAGTTCAAATCGCTCGACGAACGCATTTAATCTTAATTTCATATCTAACGTCATCACGCATCGACTTTACTTTACTCGCCCCACGATATATACTCAAATTCTACGTATTCACGCCTTATTCTCATAAGTCTCAACTTCTACGTATCACATCGTATGATCCACATATCACATATCATAGGACATCATAATTCTTTGTTCACAATTTTCGAAAATTTCAATTTCTTTTTCGAAAATTTTATTTAATTTATATAATATATATTTATTATCATATATTTATAATATGATATAATATTCATCATACATAACTTGTACATCAAATATTTTCATATTTTGATTATTTTCAAAATTTTCATATATCATTTCATATTTTTCCAAAAATTTTCACATAAAATCATAAAATTTTAAACATGAATAACTATCATTATTTCATGTTCAAAACATCAATTAAAAATCATGTTCATCAACATATGGATCCTACATAATTTCGACCATGGTATATAATTTCATAATATGTCTATCTTGGTATTAGAATCATAATACATGCTTATAACATCATATAAACATATTTACTTAATAACTTCGACATATAGCATAGGTTTCACGTATGTCACATAATTTTCGAAAGCATGTAACAAAACATATCACATATGATTTTCTAATATTTTTGCATAAAATAATAGAAGTAGTAAGGTTTCTAACCTTCTACTTGTTTTCGGTCGACGTCGGCGACGTTTTCTCTACTTACGATCGAAGAGTGCTTTGGGTAACACTCTCTATTTTTTCTCTTCTTTTCTCTATTTTCAGATTTTTGGTCGGTATGGTGTGGTATGGGGGTGGTCTCCTATTTATAGAGTTTATAAAGTTATATTAATCATTACTTTATAAAATATCTTAATATAAGGTCAAAAATTACAACTCATCCTTATCCCCTAAATTTTCGATCCACATGAGTTGTAAATGAGTCATTTTTGATCTTATCTTAAACTTTAATTATTCATTATACCTTATCTTTTTGAAATTATAACATCTAGGTGTAAAAATCAAAATTACAACTCATACCTTAGCCTTGAGTATTTTCGGCCACCTCCATTGCTCATGAGATAATTATTTTATTTTATTCTATAGTTTATTATGTTATTTTATTATTTAATTAATATACCTTATACTTATCATAGAATAAATAAATTACTACTTTATATAATAAGTGTGTGTCTTTTTCTACCTCTCTAGCTTTTAGGATAAATTTTAATTTTTCTATACCATATACTATAATATTATCATATAATAATATCATATTTGAAAAGTCAAAGTTTTCAATTTAGATAAGGTGTCATTTTCAAAGAGTTTCAAAATATTTCCAACCTTAATTTTAGTCCATAATTTCGGCCACTAAGATCCAAAAACCATAGGTTACTTGTTTAATTTGATAACTATCTCTACTTTACACCTAATATATCTTATCTTTATAGTTATAGCACCTCATTAATTAAAGCATGATATTTATATTCATTTCACCCTTAATAGTCAAAAAATTTCGGCCCTTATGTAATATATATGATACATATTTTATTTTCTTCCAATAAATAGCTATGTGACACAATAATAATCTTAGATGATAAAATAAATCATAGGAAAATTAATTAAGATCATTTCTTTGTACTATAGTAAAGTTATCGGCAAATAATTCGAAATTACGGATAAATTATCAAACTATTATTCTTTTCATAACTAATATTATTTTCATGATGAATTAAATGAATATAATGATATTATATCATAAAATAAATTTTTGGAACATTTCTAGGCAATTTTCCTAATTTTTCGAAAATTAGGGTTTCTTAGGAACTAATTTTTATAAAATTTTATTCTTACCCTATTTTATAAATTTCGAAATTTATATAGTTTCTAGGAGATAAGATTGATCTAGAATTATCAAGTATATAATTAAATAAATTATTTAATACAATTATCACATAAAATTGTGATTTTCGAAAATTTACATAAAATCATACCCTATTTTCGAAAATTATGAGTTTCTAGAAACAAAATGTCATCTCCTATGATGTTTATCACATTATCACACATTTTTATGAGATAAACATTATCTATGCTTAGTCGTAACCTTATCTTATTATTTTCTAAAAATATCATAGCATACTTATCTTAAAAATGTCATTTTCCAACCTTATCCTATACATCTCATTAATTTCGAAAATTACACCTTGGTTCAAGATATTTATCTTATCATATACTACATGATAAACATGACAACTCATCACATAAAATCAAGTGATCACATATTAAATCACAAATTAACCCTTTATACACTTAATTTTCGAAAATTACCATTAAATAAGGAAAAATATTTCTTTTTCTTCCTTAGTGTAAATAATATCCCAAATATACTTAAAAACATATTTAAAAATTATTTCGCTTCAATTTTAAGAGAAATTTCGATTTATTCAAAATCGACAATTACCGACGCTCACTTTCATACTGCTTTCTATCGTCATCGCTCCTTCTTTATTTTCAAATTTTAAACCCGTAAATTGGGTATTACATTCTACCCCTTAAAGAAATTTCATCCTCGAAATTTACGATTCTCACAGCTCTCTTTTCCTTCTCCATATTGCATTCTCCATTCTGACGTTGGTACCTCGTACCCATTTAATCATCGTATGACCCTTAACCTTCATTCACATCGATTTATTTCTAAATCTCCGATTCCATATATCTAATATCCTCATGTTTTCTAATCGTATCTATTCAACTATCGATTCTTATAGATGGTGAGTCCTATGTCCAAATCTAAGTTTAAGCGAACATATGCTAACGTCGTGTCTTCTGCCTTTGATGAAGAAGATTCGTATTCCTTTATCTCGCTTTGTGTTAAGTTCTAAAATACTCGCGATAATCTTATAATATCGTAGTCTTGCGCTTCGTGGCGATAATATAATCACGAGTATATTGAAAACGTATTGTTACCTGTCGGGTCGTTCTAGTCATCTTCACGTTGCTGTTGATTTATAGCATAAACCCTTGGTTGTTGTCGCTAAGCTTGTTGTGGTGGAGTAGGTCTACCTACCATTCCTTGTCCTAGTTGTGGGCAATCTCTTGCAAAATGTCCCTGTTGTCCACATCTATAACAGTTCACACGTCCCGCTTCACAAGGACTGATTAAGCGCCTACCACGCATCGGGGACATTGAGGGTACGTCAGTTGGTTGTTTCTACCTTGTCCAAAATTCATTGGACGACCTTGCCCTTGCCCTTGGACCCACGGTGGCCTTTGATTTCTTGACCATGGCCTTCTTTCAGCCTGGTTGTAGTAGTTACCTTTGTTACGAACTTCCTCCCATTTCCTTTTGCCCTTATCTTCTTGGGCTAAAGCTAGTTTATTCTCCGGCAATGCTTCCTCTATATCCAAAGCCCTTCCCAAGGCCTCGGTATAGGTCATTGTTCCATGGCTGGCAAGAGATATCCTAATCTCAGGCCTTAGTCCAGATCTAAACTTGTCAGCCATCTTTTCATCGGTATCTACTAGATTCTGGGCAAACCTCGACATGTCACGAATATCCGATCATATTCTATTACCGTCTTATTTCCTTGTTTGAGACCTAAAACTGCTTTTCCTGCTTTCTATAACTCTTGGGAATATACTTATCATATAGTACCGTTTTGAAATCCTCCCAAGTAAACTCCTCCATTTGTTCATCAGTCATAATCTTCCTTCTGGTCTCCCACCAGAAGTCTGCTAAACCCGTTAATTGAAAGGTAACGCAAGAAAGCCTTTCCTGATTCGTACAATGCAAGAAATTGAAAATTCGTTCTATCGCTCTTACCCACGATCTGCTTCATCAGGGGTTCCAGTCCCATTAAATGTGGGCGGGTTTTGCTTGAGGAACAGTTCCTCTACTCTACGAGGCGGTGTTGGTTGTTGGAATTCTGGTTCCGGAGTTTCCTCTCATCTCCTACGTCCCAATTCTCTTCTAGGAGGCATTCTTAACGTTTTAAACAAAACAAACGTCAACTTCTAATTAATATCTTAGCACATAACCTTATTATTAGATCATGGAACATAAAACATATCACACGCCAGATATTTTTCCACATCAAGTCACGTAAACATCATGTATCACCAAAATGCCTCAACGAGGACTTTTCTATATATTAGTTTTTCAACGATTGGTTTCTTTAACTTAGTACATAGCGTGATGTTCTATTTACACTAAAATTTCAACACCACAAAATATCACCAAACTACGTTTTCTCTATATACATGCTAACCATATTATCTATGTCATAACTGACTTCATAAGTCTTACTATATCTAAGTGTTTGATGCCCCGGGGGGTCCCTTGTCGGAATCGTTCTTCTTTTCTGGAAATTTTCCCGTTTCCAGATATGTCTTTGCCTCCTTTATGAGACGATCCAAATCCTTCAAAGAACGATCGAAGTCCTTTACAGTGTTGGTTTTCTTATTTCTCCAATTACTAGCCCTTGTCTCTACTGGTCGTTCTCCCAATCCTCTCGGGCGATAGGATCCTGTCCATTGCCCATTTTCGTCTATTTCTTGCACAACTGAAGGAATATAACGTGACCTGGTGTACGGAGTTCCTTGGTACAACCATTCCTCCATCTTTTCATACTGTCCATCCAGCTTAGGAAAAAGTTCAGTTCCCATAGGTGCTTCTCCATACACATTGTATGTATATCTGAGCTGGCTGATAAACTCTGGTAAATTTGCCAGAACCTCCGAGTTTTCTTTATAGAAAACATACTCCCTTGCTATTTCTCTTGCATATCTTTGACAATCAGTTGGCAAACGGCGGATGAGTCGCTGGATCCCATCCAAGTCTGTTACTCCATGGTTGTGAGCCTTCATCCACAGTTGTAGAAATTTGTCCAAGAATTGCCCTAAATCGGTGCCTATTTTGTAATAGAAGAGTCGATACTCCCTTGTGAGTTCTAGGTCCAAACGACGTGTCCGCACTCTTACCCTTATCATTCCCATTTCCCGCCATCCGAATACGTATAGTTCTAAGTGAGTCTATTTTAAACTTTAAAAGCAACGGGAAAAACTTAGATCATAAGGATCTCTTATGAACTAATCTTCACAAAACACAAAGTTTGTGAACATCCTTCAACATAAGCTCTGTAAGCACTTATCTTTATTTTCTCACTTATCATTCTAGTTCCCAAGTTCATCTATCGCTCTAGATTAAATTGTAAGCAACAATTGATTATGTCGCGTAGAGTTTCAAATGAGAACTATGCCCACGCTATGAGTTGTTGTGAGATAAATGTATGCAACACAATATTACGCAAGTGCACGTAATCAACAAGTAATATACGGAAATATTCGAGATCGAATCCATTGTGGAACGACTTTTTAAACCACGTCGAATACAATTTGTTTGTGATTATGAGAGAAACAATTAAAGAGAACTTTACACCGAGACGAGGTGGAATTTCGACAATATATGATTAACAAACAGATATTAGGAGGAAAATAGACTTGACCATTTGATTCCACCCATGCTCTATACTGCTACGCCTCAACATTATCTTTGCCTCATTATTATGACATGAAATCTTCCAACTCTTAGTATTTTCCAAATCTAAGATTATACCTCTAAGCTCGTCAATATATTCCTATACATCACCACACCGCCAACCCTAAGTACCGATTAGACGGATCATATAATTGATACGGGATTAAAGGACTTAATGATAAATGAATATGAACCGATAAAGGAAACGATTTAACCATCTCATAAAACTTCAAAGGATTTAGAGGTAACAATGTATTACATACACACTAGACCAATGATCCTCGACAAAAGAGTTCGATCGATCCAAGGTAACATGCATCAATATTCAATACATAATTGTGTGTTCTAAGCAATGAAAACATGTGAATTCATATACGATATACGAATTCAAGGTTAAACTATATCACGACAAAAACTCCGATCGCCAACACCTTGCCATCCATCGTCACCAACCTCGCACATTTAAAACAACATGCGGGGCTAAGTACAAGAATGCACTTAGTGGACTCATGCCAAAATAATTTCTTTAAATTACATCGCCCATAGTATAACACGAGGATTTTAGTAAAATAACTCGTGAATACCAAAACACTTTATCATTTCTCAAAAGATCGCCTCGCCGCATTTTCCGTATGTATGATCCGTATCACTTTAATATAACTTTCATAACTCGCTCACGCCAGAAGTAGGCCTCCTTCACGGACGCCGCGATCGTCAAGATGTTGCTATCGGCTCACAATACCTATGGTGTACACGTTAATCCGTGCTAGGAATTCTCATTCAGCACGTGATCCGATATCGATTTTCTATAAAGTTGGGAGCGACCCAACAATCAGATATTTTCATAGTTGGCTCACCCAACCGCTGATAGGATCCATACATAAAACATAAATACTTTGGGCATGTAATCAATAACAGCTCATAAACATTTCTCAACCGAAGCTTTGTAAATAAATACTTTTGAAGAAAGCATTGTAAATAAAAGGGTTTTCGAATAAAGCCCACCGAGTATTTAGGTCTTTCACGGTCACTTTTACGCCTCTTCTCAATTCACGCCCACCTTAACGTAAGAATTATTTCAAGACATCGTTACGCTTTGATAGAGACGAACATTGTCTATAACGCCCTATGCATCAAATAATGCTAACGCCGAACTTATTTAGACGCTTCCTAACCAAAATGATGTCGATTATGAAATCGTTCATCATATAAGAGATATTCCATCTCTTTAGCATATAATGTACGTTTTAATGTACTTACATAACGTAAGTCACATTGTTACTATACGTACTACGTTACATAGATCGTGTATTATCGATTTTCGTGCGATTTGACCTTGGTCAACGTTTTTGGTCAACAATTTTGACTTGGTCAACATTTAGTTAACAATTTGACTAAAGTCAACATTTTGACTTTTTAATTCCTTTTATGTAATTCCATTATTTTATGTGCAATTCTTGTCCTAAAAATTCCCATAAAATCATAATATGTTTAAAACATCATTTTGGATCATATTATGCAATTATATCTCATAAAATAAATTTATAACATTAATACTTATAACTTATAGTTTTTGAAAACCCTAATTAAACTAAGCAAATAATTTCCAAAAATTCCAATAAAATCACATAACACATAATCATCTATAAACATCTTTATTATAATATCATTTTTATTTATTGTGACTTATTTAATTTAATCTTCCTAAGTCACTTTTGAAATTTTGGACTTAGGTCCAATAAATTCTTAACAAATCCAATAAATTCATACAACACTACATTATGATTCTACACTTTCAATATGTTATGATAACACTCAAACATGGATTATATCACAACCTACTATCATGTTTTAAAATTTTCGAAATTCATAGACTTAGGGACTAAGGTTTTCCAAAAATTCTACATAAAATCATACAAGCATAATTAATCCCCTAGATCATGATTCTATGCTCAAATCAACAATTAAAATTATAATCATCAACATATCATTCCCTTAAATTTTCGGTCAATATATAAAATTTAATATCATGCTTGATTTTGTGATATAATTATACTATATGCTTAATAACATCATATAAATACAATTTCTAAACATATTAGCACAAGTTTCATGATTTTCGAAAATCACACATATAAACTAAGCTTACAACATGAATTCTAACGTATATACGAAGCTCGTAAGAAATCTCACCTCTTAATCGGAGTAGAATTGATCGACGAACGTTTATTTGCTCTAAGTTTGGGTTTGAAGGATTGGAGAACACTCTCTCTCTTTCTCTCTATATTTTCGGTTACTATGAGTTGTGAATGAGAAATGAAGAGCTTCATCCTATATTTATAGCATATGCAAGTCAGATTATAATTATTACACTTAAAATATCTTATGTACACTTGTGATCCTTCATTAATTTTCGTCCCCACTTGTACAAGGAGATGTAATTTTATCTTATCTTTACAACTCATTCTTAGGTCACCTTATCACTTAATAAATGATTGGATAATCCTTATCACATAGTATAAAGTTTATCACATAGTGTGATATATGTGTGTCATCGCCCATTGCTTAGTTTTAGGATTAAATTTTATTTTTTCTTATCTTATACTATATTATTATTATGTAATAAGATAAGGTTTGAAAAGTCAAATATTTCAACTATACATGTGTCACTATTACAATTTTTGAAATTAGTTTTTAAACTTTATTTCTACCTATTTTCGCCCCTATAGAAGACAATTCCTAGGTTACTTGTTCAAATTGTATACTACTACTACTTTACACCTATTATGGGATAAGATACAACTCATACCCCTCATTAATTAAATGATGATACTTATCACATAAAATCACATAAAATCACACCTAAACCTTCAAATTTTCGCCACCTATAACACAAGTGTCCTCCCACTTGTGAAAATTGTAATACACCTCATATTATCTCTTATAATATCACATTAATTTAATGATTATGATATATCATTAATTGGATAAGAATTAAATTCAATTTCACACTTTAGAAACATAATTTTCGAAAATTGTGGTTCTATGTGCTAAACATTTTATTTTATTGTAACAAATAGCTAACACATAGTTATAGACACATTATAATCATAGATGATGAATTTAATCATAGGAAAATATTTGGAACCATTTTAGACTTCAAAACCCTAATTTGAAAATTTAGGTTTTCAAACCCATTGTTTTGGCACATCTTATTCCTAAATTTTCTTGCATTATTTTGATGACAAATAATGCTCTTATATCATAAAATAATCATAGGAATTTGAATTTTATAATTCCATGATCGTTTGACCAAGTTATGGAATTATTCTAAACGTAGACGTTGAACGCCTCAAAATTCACATAAGTGAATTGTCTTTAAAGGTTCAAAATAAAGTTGTAACAACTTTATTTATTCCTATAATAATAGGAAATTTCAAAATTTAAGCTTAATTGCTTAAAAATAATGTAAGGCTTAACTGTCGACTTTAGCCGACGTTAGAACATTACGCTCGAAGGAATATCGAACTATATTCCTTAATTCACTAAGCTTCAAAGTGAATATCACACGAAATTTTCCAGCTTATGTGTAGTCAAAGTTGAGCGTTGACTAATTAAGATTTTTAATTATCGAGCTTAAACCATAATTACGGTTTATATTATCGTAATTAAGTGTTAAAATATACGGATATTACATTCTACCCCTTAAAATAAATTTCGTCCGAAATTTGCATACCTTGAAAAGTTCGGTATCGCCATTCATGCCTCGAAGTTCACATAGCTTCTTCTTGTCCGTGGTGTCTCAAAGGACTTTCACTAATGGTATAGATTTATTTCTCGAGGTTCAAGAATTGAGAAACAAATCTATTCCACTAGTCAAAGTGTTGTGGAAGCATCATGGACAAGAGGAAGCCACGTGATCTTGAGGACGCAATGAAAGAAAATACCCGATCTTTTCGAGGTATGTAAATTTCGGACTAAATTTCTTAGGGGTGCAATGTAATACCCGATTATTTAAACGCCTAATTACTTATATTAATTTCAAATTAGAATATTACTATAATAATTTGATTATTTATATATCGAATAATGATATCGATTATTGTTGGAATAATAAATTCCTATGTTTTATTCACAAATAAATGTGAATCGAGAAATACGAATATTTAACGATTTCAACAAAGATTATTTCTACGCCGATTACGTATCGATATTTAGATGCTCGTGGTATTTTCTAAGTTTTTAAGCTTAGAATTTAATTCCATTATTATTGGAATTATTTAATAGAGTGATTATAGCTTTATTTCACCATTTTGAGACGAGTCGATATTTAAACGTTGAGACGCTTCAAACGTTAACGCTTAGAGATGACTTGAGAATCAAGTCTAACGATCAAGGAATTATGATATTTAAATTCCTATGATTATTTTATATAATTGGAATATTATTTAGCATTGAATTAATGCTAGAAATTTTGGAATTATATTTTGATTATTTAGATTCTCGAAAACCCTAAATCGAGAATTAGGGTTTTCTACCTATGAAATGATTCCAATAATTTTCCTATGATATAAATTATCATCTAGGATATATATTATGCTATATATCTACTTATAGCATGAAAATGAATTTTGGGCATTAAAATGTCATAATGCCGTGAACACCCCATGTGATTTAACATAGATTATTTTATTTTTAATCATCCAATTTGTGTTATATCTTAAGTGTAGTATTAATACACACTTACCAAGTAAAAATTGTAGATGAATTATGTTTAGCATTTTGCTATATGAAATAGCCGAAAACTTTGACATATTTGTATACAATTAATCTTGATTTTTCATACACTTGAGTGTATAATATTTGGGAAAGAGTGTAATAAATACACTTGTATACAACACCAAAAATCTGAAAATTGTTTCTCCCCCATTACTGATGGTCGACGGTTTGTATAAGAGTATGGGACAAAAATTTATTTTGTTATTCCCAAAAACTTTTATAAAGCATGCAATGAAGTTAATATGTTGTAAGAGATATTTACCTATGACATAATCATCTTTGACTAACAATTGATTAATTGTGTCTTGTAATTTGAGAGAGAGCCGAGAGTGGGTTACAAGTGTGTCTTCAATTTCATTTCTTTTATTTGCCTTGAGTATTTATTCTCTTGAAACACACCAACACTTCACACTTTTATTTCTTTCATTTCCTTTCTGCCGTGAACACTCCTTCGAAAAAAAACCAAACATATTTCTTCTTTCATTCTCTCCATAGCTTGAGCTCTAGCTATCCTACAACCGATCGACTCCATTAACGAGGTTAGATATCGAACAAGCTTCGATAATACCTAATTTTTTCAATAATCCTACGGTTCAAATAATTATTTTTAGTATGTATTAATTTTGTAATAAATCATGCTAGTATGTTATAAGTTTATAAATTATATTACATATGTTAATATGTGCATAGATGATTATTTCTTAAGCTAAGCCGAGAGTGGGTTACAAGTGTGTCTTCAATTTCATTTCTTTTATTTGCCTTGAGTATTTATTCTCTTGAAACACACCAACACTTCACACTTTTATTTCTTTCATTTCCTTTCGCCGTGAACACCCTTAGAAAAACCAAACATATTTCTTCTTTCATTCTCCATAGCTTGAGCTCTACCTATCCTACAACCGATCGACCAGTTAACGAGGTTAGATATCGAACAAGCTTCGATAATACCTAATTTTTCAATAATCCTATGGTTCAAATAATTATTTTAGCATGTATTAATTGTGTAATTGATCACTCACTTTTCTAACACAAAAGGTGTAAGTATAGGGTAGCGAAGCATCGTATCCACGGGGATTGTAATGCGAAAACACGTGCTAACTCAACAAGGATTCATCATTATCCAAGCAACAATTATGGTTTGGTAAGATTTTAGGCTTCGAAATCAATCCAAAGCAAAGGTAACAAAATGCAAAAGTAAAATAAAGCAATAAACACTGGATGTTAAAAATGAGAAGGACGACTAACCCTAGGGATGCATTAATCCTATCCACAACGATGTTTATCCTGCTCCTATTAACCAATTTTAATCCGCATAAGATGGAAGATCACATATATAACCGACAATTTACATTATTTACAAAAGCGGTGTAGATTACTAGTTTTCCCTATTATCATACGCCTCTAGGTGAAAACAAGCAACCCAAACGGATCACAAAGAATATGCTTCCTACGAATATCCTATCTCGCCCACGACTCAAGGCTCATTCAGATTATGTATTCGAGATCGATTGACAATTAACACAATTACGTAATTAACCGACAACTAGATATGCATCAAGATTGATCGTAAATCAACACATGTAAATAAGCACAATCGAATCATGAATCAATGCCGGATGGTAAATAGCGATAACAGAATCACAACATATAGGATCGAATCATGCAAACCCTAGATTAGAACGAAAACTAGCCGCATATAATAAACGGAATAAAATATGATTTAACCATAAAACGGAAATTAAATATATAAAACCCGTGATGAAGCGTTGATGAACAATCGTTGGGCTTAAATCCCAACCTCAAATAAAAACGGAAAATTGCAAAGATTATCCGGACGAAACGTTCCGGATCGTAGACTAAACGTAAAACTAATGAAGAACAATGATAAATCAACTCTAGAATGAAAATAGATGGAACCTAAAGCTAAAAATCTGGAAAACTTATGAAAAACTGAGTAAAAGAAGCTCTGGAATCGTAGGTCTGAAGATGGGGGCGCGAGGGGGTGTTTCCATATATATAGGCACACCCCAAACCCTAATTTCTCCTTCTGCCGCTCGGACTCGCGACCACCCTTCGCGATCGCTAGGTCGATCGCTAGGTATGTCTCGCGCACGCTCGTCTCGTTCGCGCTCACCTCCTTGCGCTCGCTTCGTTACCTCGCGACCTGACTAGCGGTCGCTAGCCACGGTCGCGAGAAATCGTCCAGTAGCTTTCTCGGCACTGGGCTTCGCTCGCGGGCATGAGATCGCGGTCACGGTGTCGCTGGGTTCTCGTGCGGGTTGCCTAGCGACCGCTAGGTTGGTCGCTAGAAACAGCCGATGTGTATTTTGGCTCGCAAGGCCGCTCCTTGCTCGATTTTCAACATATGGACCTACACAACACCAAAAGAACACCCAAGAGCAAGATCTTCTAGAAATAGATAAAACATTAAGAATCGATACGTAAACGCACATTAAACGAGCTAAACTCATCTTCAAATATCAACTATAAACGTAAAATACGCTTATCAAACCCCCAAACTTAAATCATTGTTTGTCCTCAAACAAAACCAAAACAGAAGACACAACGAAAAGATCAACGAGCGTAGCAAAGATGATAACCATTCTAGGCCTCGTAAACATATCAACGCCAAAACATTAGTTCACATGACGACGTTAGTCAACTCAACACAAACAACAATTGACGGCAAAACTCATTTAATTCAACCCTCACAACGGCATGTGTGTAAATATAGGATACACTCAACTTATAAAGAAATGTAGGACGTGTATACACTCAACGATCAATGAAATGCAACATCTTACCATAGGCTTGCCGCTTTCTAATATCTCCACCGCCATTGTGTTCAAATTAGATCAAAGAGGTCTTTTCATAGGTTGTAATGTAGGCACATTGGTTAAGGTAGGATAAAATATGGCTAAGTGACTCAAGAATATTTCAAGCACCCCCATTTATACTTTTCGACACATATGGACTTTGTCCATTTTCCTCTTCTTTTCCAACGTGCTAAATCGACGTTTTATCCCTCATAAGGTACCTATACTTTGATTAAAGACCCTTTATGCTCAACACACATAGTGAACTTATCATTGCTTTTTTCTTTTCTTTTCTAGAGCTTATAAGGTTTATCATTCACAACAAAGGTACTATTCTTCACCATAGATGTACTTCTCTAATAATAATTTTTCTCGTCATAACTACATCAAAATTTCAACCCCTTTTGATTCCCATATCCATCCTCACCTCCTATCATCCGGTTAATCGAAAGAATAAGTCTAATAACGGCTCAAAGAAGGCGACAAATGATAGATATTATTGGGCTAGTGTTTGGGTAAATATGTGGTTGACAAAGATGGCCTTTTATCCTATCCAAATTAAACACATATTGCGCCTCGATACGTAAAACGGCAAGTTCTAGAAGAGAATCACATGCATGATATCACACAATTAAAAGAAATCAGATCAAGATGTTTATACAAAGGAAGCTCAAGTCTCACGGGTTAAGCAAATGGTGAAAACAACAAGTTTAAGCAATCTCACGTCATTCATGCGTCATTTTCTAACATATCATGCGACTATCATTCAATTTCACCAAAATTCCTATCGTCATTGGCCACATGGATTAATACACTTCACTGACTCGTTGATCGACGCATACCTAAAACGAAAACAAAACAAAACACGACAAAAGACCCCAAAGCATAACAACTAAACCATAAAGCATAGAAATATAAACAGATTCTCAACCAACCAAACTCGTTTACCCCCAAACTTATTGTGAACATGTGGAAGCAATAAGGTTTGCGAAAAGAGTAGTTGGGAGAAAACTTACCTCAATGTCACATCTCGTGGCGGATAAAATCCACGCCATCGATTCCATTGTCGCATCATCTCCATCATCTTACGTTGTTGCTCGAGATGTGCCTGCTTGTTGGGTGTAGAGGGCTTGCCGCCGCTCCATAATTGAGGTCGTTCCGTCAATATGGTTGAGACGACCATCTATTTGATCTAATCGATCATAAATCCCGGTCGCCGAACGGGTGGCGGGTGCAATATGCCGCCAGCCTCGTGAGCCACATCGGGCTCGGCTTGCTCCTCATACGGATGCCGCCGACCTCGCCTTGCGCGCTCACGCCGCCCGTGCATACGTGCGAGAGAGCTCAAATTCAGCTGGCATCCATGTTAAAGTAGCGGCTTATACCGTGAGCTCGGGATTGGGTAGGCGGAAGACCGATCGGCCGCTTTGATCATATAACAGCCACAAGTAACGCCCTGGGTGCCTCTTCAGAACGCTCGACGATAGGCACGGCTTGTCCAGAAGATGTCGTGAGAGATCGGACTCTCGAATCGTAATCCTAAAAAATCAAGAATGGGGTAACGAATCCCCTATGCATATCTTCGACCACCCAAACCGTGGACCGCATGTGGAAGTGTTGAGCTAGGAACATGCCGGCATGCATCTTCGTTGAACATAGCTCCAATGAGTATGCTCATATCTTGTGAGAGGACAGGCGGGCGTCGAACGCCATGTAAGGTGAACGTGAGGAGCGGTGGAAGTAACGGACCGGATTCCGTGACGAGCTAGCCTTTGATCTCGAGGCATCATAGTATGGAGTGTGCTCGAGTCCAGAGTCCATAATCTTGGCCATACGCCCGGACCGTGTACTCGACATCCCTATGTAGTTTCCTCCGATCTCCATTGATTATTCCATTAAGTTCGTCCACGGAGAGTTGACGTGGCTCATTGTCAGCCGAACATAATGTAATCCGGCATTCCGTTTGTCTTGTGGACATGGATAGTCGACAAGAATTCGAGCGTCACGATCCGGTATGTAAGATAGTTGGCTGTGATAACGGAGTACAACCCGGATCTCTCGGCCAACCACGTCACATCATTGGTTATACCCATCTCTTGACACGTATTGAGGCACATGAACCGTGAATGCCTATGCCGTAATCTCACCAATCGATTCCAACGGCTTCTCGACGAGTCATTCGGCAGTCTGACTCCAAAATTTTCTGGATCGAATTCATCTGGTGGTGCCATGCGTGGCTCGTCGTGAGGCTCATCATGATGCTCATCATGTAGCTCGTCGTGGAGCTCATCTTGTGTCTCGTCGTGGGAAGTGGAGACAATGTTTCGCTCTTGCGCTTATGACCGTGAGTACTCGGCATATTGTACCTAAAAAGAATTTCAAAGTTAGCCCGTGTATGAATGAAACAATCAAAACAACGTCAACCCAAAATGCTCAATATAGATCCCCCAAACTTCAACTTAGTCCAATTATTTCCCCCATATTGTCATATGATCTTGCAAGACAACACAAAATGGGAAAAACACACACACAGCCAAAAATTTGCAAAATTGGACGTTAAGGCGAATCTAGCGACCACACCTCGCGGTTGCGAGGGTGGTCGCAAAGGTCACGATCGCCAGATCAAGGCCTGGCGCGCATACAAGCATGAAAGCGCCCAGAACGCAGTATTGCCAATGTCATGAACGCGTCACGAACACGTAGTGTTGATTTTTTCAAGCTTATTTCTCAAATTTTTAACCCAAATCAACAATGTAGGCACATTAGACGAACAATATACGTATAAACGTTAATAAACCTATCATTGGACAAATCATGCTCAAACACCAAACAAATCTAACAAAATAAACCCTAGTTCCTCAAATTTAATTAAACCCACTTCAATAGGATAAATGGAACAAATCCTTCCTAATCATGCTCAATAAACGTAAACCCATGAAGAATGACACAAATATAGCATACCTTGAGTGGATTTGATGGAGAAATGCAAGAAAATTGGGGAAGAGAGGTGCTTTGGGTGCTTGAGGGGAATGGTTGCTTCTTTTTCAGAAAAAACGTGTGTGTGTGTGTGTAGGTTACAAGTTTGGGGAAAAATAAGTGTTAAACGCTGGTCACGGCGGGCGCTGGTCAGACGCGGTCGCGACGGATCTCGCGGTCGAGCTCGCGATCGCGAGCTTGGCCGCGAGCTCGCCGCCGTAAAACGTTACGCCCAAATTCTCGCGACACTTCGCGACCTCGCGGTCGCTAGGGTGGTCGCTAGACAATTGTTTTTTTTTTTTTTTTTTTTAAAGAAAGCTATTAAACTTTGGGATCGAACAAAACAACGAGACACGACACAAACAAAGAAACACAACCAAAAAAAAAAAAAAAAAAAAAAAGCGAAAACAACAAAACCAAAAGATGTAAACTGCTGGGTTACCTCCCAACCAAGGCTAGAATTATCGCCGCTAGCTCGACGGTACCTCTTATCATGGTTCGCTGAGCTTGGTCACCTTGACTTCTCGGTCAAGTGTGACTTGAAGTAGGATTTGAGGTACCGCCGCTCACTTTAAAAATGTTGCCCCCGAGTCTGGAGCTCAGAACTCCCATTGGCAAGTGCACGATAAACGGTATACGGCCCCACCATCTTGACTTGAGCTTTCCTGAATAGACAGAGTCGAGCATTGTAAAGCAAGACTTCATTACCCGACTAAAATCCTTTGGCGTGAATGTGGAGGTCGTGGAATTTCTAAGCTCTTTCCTCAGATATCCGAGAATTCTCAAAAGCTTCATTCCTCCACCGTCAAGCTCCAACAGCTTGGTCACTTCTCATCATACCGCCTCCTTGAAATCCATGTTGATTCTCCTCGTGGCCCAATATGCTTTGTGCTCCAATTCAACCGTAAATGGCAGGATTTACCAAATACCATTTGATATGGAGATAGCCGATGGGAGCTTTGATGCATCCGGTAGGCCCAAAGAGCATCATCCAACCGCTGGCCCAATCCTTATGATGAACAACCGATTTCTCTAAAATCTTCTTGATCTCTCGGTTGGCGAGCTCACTTGCCCGCTTGCTTGTGGATGGTAGGGAGGTGACTCGATGCTTCACACCATATTTGGCTAGAACGCCGCTAGCCACTTATTATTAAAACGCGACCCCATCACCGATCAAAGCCCCTGGACTCCAAATCGAGTCGAATGTTCTTGTGAAGGAACTTGATCACTACCTTGGAGTCGCTCGTGATGGTGGGAATCGCCTACCCAACGGGAAACATATTCCACAAGAAGAAGAATATACGTGTAACCACAAGACATGTGAACGGACCCATGAAGTCGATCCCCATACGTCAAATAGTTCCACCTCCATGATGGTTTTCTGTGGCATCTCGCCTTTCTTAGTGACATTCCCCACTCTTCGACAACGATCACAACTCTTGATAAAAGATTCGCAATCTTTGAAGATCGAAGGCCAAAAGAATCCATCGTGGCAAATCTTTGCCACGCCTCGTCACGCAAAATGGCCTCCATCAACGAACTATGGCACTCGTGGATTATGTTCTCCCATTCTCCTGGGGAACGCAATGACGATCAAACCATCGGCACATCGGCGGTAGAGATGAGGATCGTCCCAATAATAGAACTTAACATCGTGGAGAAACTTTTTTTCAAACGTCCCAAGAGAAACTTCTTTTCAAATGACCTTTTTAATCAAGAAAATAATATATTATATGTCTAAAAAATTATTTTAGACATAGTTGAATTTTCGAGAATTATTAAACATAGAATATTATGTTTACGACGAAACGTTATATTAAATAACGTTAAAAGCATAAATAATGCTTAATGTATTAAAAGATTAATATTGAAAGAAAATATTAATCAAGTTTATCGATTTGCGTGAAAAATCGAGAATTAAATCTTTATGAAAAGAAATCGATTAAAAATAGATTTGTATTGAATTTATTCATTAAAATGTGATTATTAAAGAAATTATTAAGAAAAGTCAAAATGGTTGACTTTCAAATCGACGCATTTAAATATCGCTCGTTAAATACGCTAATACTTGAAAACGATTACTTTTATCCGAATATCTCAATTGTGAGAAAAGATTTCATAATTGAAATCATTTTATTGAATAACGTTATTATATCGTTAATTATTTAACCTAAAAGGTTAAAATGAGATCAGATCATATTACGCTCTCTCGATACGCTGCTTCAACGTATTAAGACGTATAAAGAATCATCGAAACATCGAATTATTAATTTATTTATCAAAGTTGAATGAACTTTAGAAATCTCGAAAAGCATGCCAACGTACTAAACGTACATTTTTGCGTAAGGTGGGACGTGAAGTTCACGCAACGATGGTAAGAGCACGCACGGTGAAATTCAAGTTCCAAAGTAAAGGTGGGCTTTACTATACTCAAATTGATAGAACTTATCAAATGATTTATTTACGATGCTTTATTGCAAGCAAATATTTATGAACGGATTTATTTAATTACCTACCCAAAATGTTTATGTTTTATGTATGTATCTAATCCATGATTATTGATGCATAATGTTGGGTAGCTCTCACTTTATGACATGCTTGAATTCGTATTCTTGGAAGTACCCCCAAGAATGATGGAGAATTCGTATCCTATGCTGAGATGGCCCGGATTTTGTGCATCGATTATTTGTGATCGTGTCTTTGAAAGGGTGCTCGGTCGATCACGGCGTCTGTGAGAGGAGGCCTCTCTCCACAAGCAGGAATTGTTGTTAATGATTGTTGTGGTGGATGTGGATCATACATACGTGGAAAATGTCACAAGCGATATTTATTGAAAATGACAGAAAATATTTAGTAAGCACGAGTATTTCAAATTAAAACCTCGTGTGTTACTGTGATGGGGCAGAGTAATTCAACTTGATAAATTATTTCGCATGAGCCATCGAGTGCATTATTTGTACTCGACACCGCATATTTGTTTTAAATGTGCGATTGAGTCGGTGATGGTGATGGAGCGAGATGTTGAGTAGTCGTAATCTTTGGTATTTATATGTTTTGAAAGAAAATACCCTTGGGTGCATATCGTCATATATGCATTCACATGCTTTCACGCATATTCGAATATTTTGTATGTTATTGTGCAGTTGTATCGGTCTCAATTATCGAACCTCATCGTTAAAGGAACTTGTAGCCTTTACATTTATAAATGACTTACGCCTTGAATAAGGTTTGAATTGCTTTTGCCTTGTAAATAAGGTTTGATTATTAAAGTTCGATAAATGTTACTCGAAATCTTTTGATTATTCTTATTAATTGTTTGTGATCACTGCTCCAAGCTCCAGCCTTCTAATCTGTCCTTTGATTAGAGGGTCAGACAGAGTGGTATCGAGCATATTGCTCTCGAACCCTAAACTTTCTTTCAAAAGTCGAGTCTAGATCGAGTCACTAGACTTCTAGAAATCATCCGACTACGCCAACACTCCATCACATCCAAATTTCAACCAGAAAAAGGTAAATTATTTTCTCATCTTTGAAAAGAAAGGTTTGAGATTTATGAATTTGACTTTGTGTCGATAGAACATTATCGACAAATGAATTATGAATTTGATTTGTTGTCGATAGAACATTATCGACAAATGATTTGTGTTGATAGAACATTATCGACAAATGAAATGAAAGAGGTTGTAAATAACCATGATTATTGATTAAAATTTTTTCGCAAGAAATACGTATGTTTAAAACGAACTATGTTCGTCATATTTGAATATTTATTCATCATTTCTCAATGTTGATTTTGATTAATGCCTATGTCATCCCGAATGGAACGTAGACGAAATAAGATGCATGATCCCTCTTTGAAAAGAACATAGACGGACAAATGTACAAACTCTTCTCCATTTCTTTCGAGAACCATACGTAATCGAACTCAAATTGAAAGGCCGAGGCTTTCCACCTCGCTTGAAGTCAACCCGAGTTTACCTCGACTCGGCCGACCGCTTGAGCGCCTCGGCATTGGCGCGACTTCAATTGATTCACCCCGCATCGACCGAGATTATTTGGTGTCAACCTCGACATCCACTTCGAGTTTGAAGATTGCATCTCGCAATTCATGACGCCGTATTTTCGCCTCGGCAAATCCACTTCGAAGTCGACCGATTACGCCGAGCTCGCCTTTGTCGTAATCCACCATTATTTCAAGTTCGCCACTATATCGGGCTCGCCATTATTTCAAGATTCGCGATTCATTTCGACAGACCAGCTGACCTCAGTCACCGTCACCTCGGCCTCGGCAGTCCGCCTCGGCAACGGCATGCACGACTCGATAACGGCATTGCTCACGATCTTCGCGAATGCGCAGAAAATTTTTCTGCTTTGCGCAGTGTTTTTGTTTGGATCCGTTCTTTTTCGTTCGGACTCCGATTTGTGCACGGTTTTCGCCTACGTACTCCTAACGGACTGTACTATATTTCTTATGAAGGGAAGATCCCCTGTTTCAGTCTCCAGAAATCACGAGGGCCAGTAGAAGCTAGCTCGTAGTCTTATAGAACTAGAATTTAGTTATATGATAAGGTTTTGTTTATGCTGCTAGATAGTATGTTTCCTAGTATGGTAGGAAAGCTACAACGACGTTGTATATGAGAACAATTTCCATATAACAATTATCTGTTTATCAGATGTGTTTGGATTGTTTATCTGCTTTATAGACTGCCCGCTTTATCCTTTTGCTCTATAGATGCTAAGTTTAGTTTTATCTATGCATCGTTATCTTTATTTAGTTGTCTTATGCTCGCTTGTCTGCGTGGCGATGGCCAGACTCGACACACCACTAGATCGGAGGCTAGGACCGAGGCCACCCCACAGAGATTATTCACAGTACCGTGGTTACCGATGTGTTGGGGATGATCTCGAGAGTTTCTCATGCACTACCTTCGCCATTGGAGGAGGCGCACGAGCATGGAGTGACGGATTTCGATGGCGTGCAGCGCCTTCCCGACACGATTACCGTAGATTGGGAGGATTACGCACGGAAGTGTCGGAGATTATATCACCGTGCATCGGTGGGGACTATGACCGACAGCGATCTACCGAGATTTGTGAGCCATTTGACCCACGCCTTCAAAGATCTACGGGTAGCACCGAGAGGCCCCTATCTCCTCCGCTGGAATATACATGGCGTGACGAGTCACCCGAGTGGCTTTACTTGGAGGTACCTCGCCGAGTGGACCCTGTAGTGCCCTGATTCCCGGAGACGGCGGCAGCTTGCAGAGGTAGAGGCGCCTTGACCTCGAGCTTTGGGATGCCGGTGTTTCCCTTTGTCGGTTGGACACCCCATACACCCGCCGCTTCCCATCTTGCCGCTTATGACAGCGCTGCACCGCTTAACCGAGCTGCACTGACCGACGGCCGTGATGAGAGTATCAGATGTCCGAGATGACCTCAGTCCGATCCGCGACATTCCTATGGTTGGGGATGATGGCGAGGGACCGTCCAGAGTACGCCGCCGTGAGGACGATCCAGACGACGATGATTCGGATGATGACGATTCAGATGATGAGGAAGATCCTGAGGAGGATCAGTATGATGATGAGTGATACTTGATGACCAGCCTAGCTAGAGTTTAGTCTGTATGTATATAGTCCAGTATGTGTGTAGGTTGCTTTTGTGTTTTGAAAAAGGGAAGTGAACTTTGTATTTTGTATTATCTTGTAATCCCGTATGTTGTTCGACACGGGTTAAGCTTTGAAATGCCATCTATTGTACATTATCTCTTTGTATCGATCATTGTACAAAATAGTCCTCTTTGAGGCACAAATTTTCGATGTATCTATATGATAACCCTGAAGCGGGCTTTTGCGGTAGAAATGATTTTGTGATAAGAATGAATAGCTTGAATTAAAGCTGCTTTACAAAAGAAATTGTATGATGATATTATATATGTTAATTGTGAAAATGATTTTCAATATTTATTGTATGTTTAAACAATGTAATGCCGCCAAGACGGGATCCTCGCACAAAGAGGTAGGGAAGGGAAGAGGTAGAGGCAGAGGAAGAATTCTGTACTGTAACCTCGTGAATATACCCCAACCACCACCACCTCCACCCGATCGTAGGATCGAGGAATTATTTCTTAGCGTAACCCACCATCCTTTGATGGAAAAGGAAGTCCGGATGATGCCGAGCAATGGATCGTGGCTATGGAAAGGATATTTGATTTTCTTCACATGCACAGTAGAGAACGGCTATCCTCAGACACCTTTCAACCGACAGACTCGCCGACTTTTGGTGGGAAGTCCAAGAAAGATTTTACTACGTGATCGATGAATGAATTCACCGGGAAGAGTTTAAAGGGAATCAGATGAGAAATATGTTCAAGAGTTATCGTAAGAGAAAGGAACATGAGTTTTATAATCAAACAGGAGAAAATGTCATGACAGATTATGATCGCATCTTCGCGATATGTCCAGATATGCCCCGATCGTGAATACGGATATGAAGATGGCGTAAAAATTCAGTCCGGGTTGAGATCGAGATAAGAATGTCTCTAGCCACCATGGAGATCCGACTTACAATCGAATCTCTTGGACGAGCATTGACATCGAGGTAGCTATGCCGTAAGAGAAGTCGGCTCAAACACGTACGCTGAATACAGGGACAAAGGAAGAGAAATGGGAAGGAAATTCGAAATAACAACCGGGAAGTTTTGAGAATACTAATAACAAGCGGTCGTGGCAAGGGAACACAAGATCACAAGGATAAGGATGGAAGAAACCGGTCTTTAACCCTCGTGACAAGAGGACCACAGATCGCAAGAACAACCTCGCCTAAAGTGCCGAAGTTTCACAAGGGAGTTTGTTACTTGGTAAATTGTTTCAAGTGTGGCATGAAGGGCCATTACGCAAACAGTGTCGGGGATACGACGGGACAAAGTGGGAAGGCGAATCAGCCCGGCAACGCCCAACCCCTAAGAGCGATCTGGTTTCAACCCCAACAAAGAATAACCACAAAGAAGAAGGCCACAACAAAGAACAACAACGACAACCACCACAACGGCGAATCAAGAAGAACGCCAACAAAGAGCAGCCACAGCAGAATCAACCAAGACAAGAGCCGTCGGCCTCAAATGCCAAGCCAGAGCATATGCTCGCACCGAGGCAGAATGAACAAAACCAGGAAACCCGGCGTATGGGAACACTTCAACGCACTATTATACTTTTGTTCGACACGGAGCATCACATTCTTTGTAGCAAGAACATGTGTAGATCTATTGGAACTTAGATCCGAGAAAGCAAACCAGATATGAATATCTCTTCACCCATAGGAGGATTATGATCATTATCACATTTGCTCGAACCCAGAGTCGAACATAGATCACTTAAGGTTCCGACGAATAACTTAAACATAATACCCATGGGTGATGTAGATATAATTTTGGGAATGAATTGGTTAGCGGAAAATCATGCTACGATCCCGTAAAGAAAGAAAAATTTCATTCCATTTTCCGGAAAGAAGCTACAAGCTTTTATGGAATCAATATGGGAAGGAAGGTCCCAATAATATCAAGCATTGAAGGCAGAGTATGATAAACAAGAAAGGATGCCATGCATTTTTGTTTATTTGAACGGAGAAGATCGAACAACGATAAAAGTTGAAGATGTAGAGATTGTACGAGAATTTTCAGATGTTTTTCTCGAAAATCTACCAGATTGCCTCCCGACAGACAATCGAGTTTACCATTGACTTGATCCCGGATCGGCTCCAGTGTCAAAGGCACCGCATGTAATGGCTCCGAAAGAACTGGAAGAGTTGAAAATTCAAACCAAGAGTCATTAGACCTAGGTTTTATCGCACTCCAGCATTTGGCCTCGGGAGCGCCGTGTTATTTGTAAAGAAAAGGATGGTTCCTTGAGGATGTGTATAGATTATCGAGAATCGAACAAAATAACGCCAAAACAAGTATCCACTTCCAAGGATAGATGACTTGTTTGATCACCTAAGAGGAGCTAGCGTGTTCTCGAAAATCGACCTCAAGTCGCTATCACCAACTTAAAGTGCGGCTCAAGATGTATCAAGGATCGCTTTCCGAACGAGATACGGCCACTATGAATTTATAGTTGTGCCATTCGGATCGACTAATGCGCCTACAAGATTCATGGATCTCATGAATAGGGTGTTCCACCCATTTTTAGACAAATTTATTTTAGTCTTCATAGATGACATCCTCATCTATTCAAAGAATGAAGAAGAACACAAGGAACACCTCAGGACAGTACTGCAAACTTTGAGAGATGAACAGCTTTTTTGCTAAATTTAGCAAATGTGAATTTTTGTCAAGGAAGTAATGTTCCTTGGACACATTGTGTCACCAAGGGATTAAAGTTGATCCGCCAAAGTAGAAGCGTACCCAAGAATGGAAATCGCCGAGGACACAAAATGAAATTAGAAGTTTCGATTGGCGGTGTTACTATCGAGATTCATCAAGGATTCTCAAGATAGCAAGACCAATAACCCAACTACTCGTAAAAGGAATTAAATTCACATGGATCGATGAGTGTGAGGCGAATTTCCGACGCTCAAGGAAAAGTTAACTCGCCTCAGATAGCGCCCGTATGTATAAAGAATACGTGGTCTATACAGATGCTTCCAAAAATGGATTAGGCTGTGTGTTAATGCAAAGTGGAAAAGTGATAGCCTATGCATCTCGACAACTGAGACCGCATGAATTGAATTATCCAACACATGATCTGGAACTAGCAGCAGTAGTACATGCTTTAAAGATATGGAGACATCATCTCTACGGAGTAAGATGTGAAATCTTTACCGATCATAAAAGTTTAAAATACTTTTTCGAGCAGAGAGATCTAAACATGAGACAAAGAAGATGGCTCGAATTGGTAAAAGACTACGACTGTGGTATAAACTATCACCCGGGCAAGGCAAATGTTGTAGCTGATGCCTTGAGTCGTAACAGTCAAAACAAATTGGGATGTCTCCTCACAAATGAAGAAAAACTCATTGAAGAGTTTGAAAGGATGAAGATCGAATTAATTGAACAACCAGAGACGATCACGAGCTGTATTGCTACACTCACATTGACGTCTGATTTAAGGAAAAGAATCCTTGAAGGACAAAGGATGGAGGAAAAGTTGGAAAAAGCAAGAGCCAAAGTAAGGACGGAGGGACTGAAAAATTTTCAAGAAGCACCAGACAATGCTTTATTATTTGAAGGAAGATTGTGTATTCCAGACAACAACAATCTTCGGAATGAAATCATGAGTGAAGCTCATGACACACTTTATACAGCCCATCCAGGCAGTACTAAAATGTACCAAGATTTGAAGAAAAGTTCTGGTGGAAAGGTATGAAAAGAGACATAGCCTCTTTGTAGAAGGCTGTCTTGCTTGTCAGCAAGTAAAAGCATTACACCAACGTCCTTACGGAAAGCTACAGCCTTTGGCAATACCCGAGTGGAAATGGGAAGATATAGCTATGGACTTTGTTACGGGTTTACCAAAGTCTAAAAGAGGGAACACTGCTATATGGGTAGTAGTGGATGACTCACCAAATGTGCACATTTTCTCGCTAATTCAGACACCCACGGTCTCGATAAGCTAGCCCACCAGCACAGAAGGAAATTGTACCGCATGGAGTACCGAAAACTATAACTTCGATAGAGATTCAAAATTTACTTCAAGATTCGGACTAGCTTGCAAAAGAATTGGGCACGGTTAAATTTCAAAGACAACTTTCCACCCTCGCATCGATGGACAATCGGAAAGGACGATCCAAACACTCAAGATATGTTGAGAACGGTAGTATTGGATCGAGGTGCAAATGGGAAGAGGTTTTACCTCTCATCGAATTTGCCTACAACAATAGTTATCAAGCGACGATCGATATGGCCCCGTATGAAGCCTTATATGGAAGAAAATGTCGATCACCGCTTTACTGGGATGAAGTGGGTGAAAGAAGAATCTTAGGGCCTGACGCTTATGTTTAAATGATTGAGATCGCTCGCCAAATTAGGCAAAGAATAAAAGAAGCTCAAGATAGACAGAAATCTTACGCTGATACGCGAAGATCTGAGCTACATTTCGAAAATGGAGATAAAGTCTTTTTAAAGGTCTCTCCATCTAAAGGGATAATAAGGTTTGGAGTAAGGGGAAAGTTAAGACCCCGCTTTTATCGACCTTATGAAATCCTAGAAAGAATAGGCCCAGTCGCCTATAGGTTGGCTCTTCCGCCAAGTCTGGGAAACGTACACAATGTTTTTCATGTATCACAACTCAGAAAGTACATGTACGATCCGAAGCATGTGATCCATCAAGATGACGTGATCCTCAATCCAGATATGAGCTATAATGAGGAACCTACGGCTATTCTAGACCACAAGGTTCAGCAATTGAGAAACAAATCTATTCCACTAGTCAAAGTGCTGTGGAAGCATCATGGACAAGAGGAAGCCACGTGGAGCTTGAGGACGCAATGAAAGAAAAATACCCGATCTTTTTCGAGGTATGTAAATTTCGGACTAAATTTCTTTAAGGGGTGCAATGTAATACCCGATTATTTAAACGCCTAATTACTTATATTAATTTCAGAAATTAGAATATTACTATAATAATTTGATTATTTATATATCGAATAATGATATCGATTATTGTTGGAATAATAAATTCCTATGTTTTATTCACAAATAAATGTGAATCGAGAAATACGAATATTTAACGATTTCAACAAAGATTATTTCTACGCCGATTACGTATCGATATTTATATGCTCGTGATATTTTCTAAGTTTTAAGCTTAGAATTTAATTTCATTATTATTGGAATTATTTAATAGAGTGATTATAGCTTTATCTCGACCATTTTGAGATGAGTCGATATTTAAACGTTGAGACGCTTTCAAACGTTAACGCTTAGAGATGACTTGAGAATCAAGTCTAACGATCAAGGAATTATGATATTTAAATTCCTATGATTATTTTATATAATTGGAATATTATTTAGCATTGAATTAATGCTAGAAATTTTGGAATTATATTTTTGATTATTTAAGATTCTCGAAAACCCTAAATCGAGAATTAGGGTTTTCTACCTATGAAATGATTCCAATAATTTTTCCTATGATATAAATTATCATCTAGGATATATATTATGCTATATATCTACTTATAGCATGAAAATGAATTTTTGGGCATTAAAATGTCATAATGCCGTGAACACCCTATGTGATTTAACATAGGATTATTTTTATTTTTAATCATCCAATTTGTGTTATATCTTAAGTGTAGTATTAATACACACTTACCAAGTAAAAATTGTAGATGAATTATGTTTAGCATTTTGCTATATGAAATAGCCGAAAACTTTGACATATTTGTATACAATTAATCTTGATTTTTCATACACTTGAGTGTATAATATTTGGGAAAGAGTGTAATAAATACACTTGTATACAACACTAAAAATCTGAAAATTGTTTCTCCCCCATTACTGATGGTCGACGGTTTGTATAAGAGTATGGGACAAAAATTTATTTTGTTATTCCCAAAAACTTTTATAAAGCATGCAATGAAGTTAATATGTTGTAAGAGATATTTACCTATGACATAATCATCTTTGACTAACAATTGATTAATTGTGTCTTGTAATTTGAGAGAGAGCCGAGAGTGGGTTACAAGTGTCTTCAATTTCATTTCTTTTATTTGCCTTGAGTATTTATTCTCTTGAAACACACCAACACTTCACACTTTTATTTCTTTCATTTCCTTTCTGCCGTGAACACTCCTTCGAAAAAAAACCAAACATATTTCTTCTTTCATTCTCTCTATAGCTTGAGCTCTAGCTATCCTACAACCGATCGACTCCGTTAACGAGGTTAGATATCGAACAAGCTTCGATAATACCTAATTTTTTCAATAATCCTACGGTTCAAATAATTATTTTTAGCATGTATTAATTGTGTAATAGATCATGCTAGTATGTTATAAGCTTAGAAATTATATTACATATGTTAATATGTGCATAGATGATTATTTCTTAAGCTAAGCAATTTTATTTAAATATGTTTGTGATGTTCGAAATTTGTTAGGATTATTTTGATGTTGGATTGTTGATCTATAGTGTTGTAGGAGTGCATGTTATTAATTTAGAAAATTTTTGAAATCATTTGTGTAAGACTTCAAAACTGCCGAAAATGCTTAGGCATTGAACCTTGTTGTATAATTTTTATATGCTTGATATTATAGCATATTAGTGATCTAGGGTATTGATTAGGTGTTGTAGGAATTTATTAGAATTTTTGGACCTATATAGCTAAATTATTTCAAAGTGGCCGAGAGCTAGAGGTATAGGTTTAATGGTTTGTAATGTGTTATTACATGATATTGTGAAGTATTAGTGCTATATGATAGCATATAAGCATAGTGTAATTTTATAGGATTTTATAAAAATTATTTGGTATATATATACCTATAGTAGCCGTGAGCTACATTTGATGGTTTCTTGGTGTATAGTTTGATTTTATCAAACTATAGGTTAATATTTGGAAAATTATTGATATTATTTTGATAAAAATCGAGAGCCTATAGTATATATATAGGTGTGTTCCAAATTTTCTATAGTGATATTAATACATATTAATGATCATAGTGTAAAATAACACACTATATGAATTTAGAGGAATTTTTGGAACAAGGTTGAAAATTTTGTGATATAGCCGTGAGCTATATGTGTTAAATAAGGAATTTTAATTCCTTTTAATCAAGAAAATAATATATTATATGTCTAAAAATTATTTTAGACATAGTTGAATTTTTAGAATTATTAAACATAGAATATTATGTTTATTTACTTAAACGTTATATTAAATAACGTTAAAAGCATAAATAATGCTTAATGTATTAAAAGATTATATTGAAAGAAAATATTAATCAAGTTTATCGATTTGCGTGAAAATCGAGAATTAAATCTTTATGAAAAGAAATCGATTAAAATCGATTTGTATTGAATTTATTCATTAAAATGTGATTATTAAAGAAATTATTAAGAAAAGTCAAAATGGTTGACTTTCGAAATCGACGCATTTAAATACGCTCGTTAAATATGCTAATACGTGAAAAACGTATTACTTTTATCCTAATATCTCAATTGTGAGAAAAGATTTCATAATTGAAATCATTTTATCAATAACGTTATTATATCGCTAATTATTTAACCTAAAAGGTTAAAATGAGACCGTAGATCATATTACGCCTCTCGATATACGAGAATTATTTTTATGATATACGCGTGCTTCAACGTATTAAGACGATAAAGAATCATCGAAACTTCAATTATTAATTTATTTATCAAAGTTGAATGAACTTTGGAAATCTCGAAAAGCGTGCCAACATACTAAAAGTACATTTTTGCATAAAGGTGGGACGTGAAGTTCACGCGCAACGAGGAGAAGAGCACGCACAGTGAAATTTGAAGTTCCAAAGTAAAGGTGGGCTTTACTATACTCAAATTGATAGAACTTATCAAATGATTTATTTACGATGCTTTATTGCAAGCAAATATTTATGAATTGATTTATTTAATTACCTGCCCAAAATGTTTATGTTTTATGTATGTATCCAATCCATGATTATTGATGCATAATGTTGGGTAGCTCCCACTTTATGACATGCTTGAATTCAGATTCTTGGAAGACCCCAAGAATGATGGAGAATTCGTATCCTGTGCCGGAGATGGCCTGGATTTGTGCACTGATTATTTGTGACTGTGTGCTGAAAGGGTGCTCGGCCGGTCACGGCGTCTGTGAGAGGAGGCCTCTCCAAATAAGCAGGAATTGTTGTGAATGATTGTTGTGGTGGATGTGGATCATACATACGTGGAAAATGCTCGCCAAGCGATATTTATTGAAAATTACGTAAAATATTTAGTAAGCACAGTATTTCAAATTAAAACCTCGTGTGTTACCGTGATGGGCGTAGTAATTCAACTTGATAAATTATTTCGCATGAGCCATCGAGTGCATTATTTGTACTCACCGCATATTTGTTTTTAAATGTGCGCTTGAAATGTGATGGTGATGGAGCGGAGATGTTGAGTAGTCGTAATCTTTTGGTATTTATATGTTTTGAAAGAAAATACCCTTGGGTGCATATCGTCATATATGCATTCACATGCTTTCCGCTGCATATTCTGAATATTTTGTATGTTATTGTGACAGCTGTATCTGTCTCAATTATCGAACCCATCGTTAAAGGAACTTGTAGCCTTTACATTTATAAATGACTTACCAGTAAATAAGGTTTGAATTGCTTTTGCCTTGTAAATAAGGTTTGATTATTAAAGTTCGATAAATGTTACTCAAATCTTTTGATTATTCTTATTAATTGTTTGTGATCACTGCTCCAAGCTCCGCCTCTCTAATCTGCCCTTCGATTAGAGGGTCGTGACAGTCGCTCGATAGCTATTATTATCGCGAACTCAATAAGTGGTAAAACATATTCCTAAGTTTCGCTTCTATCCAACACTCACTGCTCGCAACATGTCCTCAAGTGTTTGATTGTTCGCTCGACCGCCATCACCGTGGATGAAAAGTCGCTAAAATTCAGTTGCGTGCTAACTCCTTTTGCAAGCTAGTCCAAAATCTCGATGTGAACTTGAATCTCTATCGAGGTGATAGATTTCGCACTCCATGTAGACGCACAATTTCTTTCACATATAGTTGGGCTAACTTATCCGATCCATGAGTAGTCTTAATAGGCAGAAAATGAGCACATTTGGTAAGGCGATCCACTACTACCCATATAGCAGTGTTTCCCCTTTTTGACCTTGGTAAACCCGTTACAAAATCCATTGCTATATCGTCCCACTTCCATTCGGATATTTCCAAAGGTTGTAACTTTCCATAAGGCCGTTGATGCAGTGCCTTCACTTGTTGACAAGCGAGACAACGTTCGACAAAAGAGGCTATATCTCTTTTCATACCTTCCCACCAAAACCTTTCCTTTAAGTCTTGATACATTTTTGTACTACCGGGGTGGGCGGTATAAGGAGTATCATGAGCTTCACTCATGATTTTGTTTCGAAGATCATCGTTATCTGGAACGCACAATCTTCCTTCAAACAATAGGGCATTGTCTGGTGCTTCCTGAAAACCTTTTAATCCTTCAGCCCTTACCTTGGCTCTTACTTTTTCTAACTTTTCCTCCATCCTTTGTTCGTCTACTATTCTTTTTCTTAAGTCAGACGTCAAAGTGAGTGTAGCAATACGACTCGTGATCGTCTGTGGTTTTTCAACCATCTCTATTTCCATCCTTTCAAACTCTCTAATGAGTTTTTCTTTTCGTGTGAAAAGGCATCCCAGATTGGGTTGATTTTTACGACTCAAGGCATCGGCTACCACGTTTGCCTTGCCTGGGTGGTAGTTTATACCACAGTCGTAATCTTTTACTAGTTCGAGCCATCTTCGTTGTCTCATGTTTAAATCTCATTGCTCGAAAAAGTATTTCAAACTTTTGTGATCAGTGAAGATCTCACACCTTACTCCATAAAGGTGGTGTCTCCAGATCTTGATCATGTACCACCGCCGCCGCCTAGGTCATGGGTTGATAATTCAACTCATGTGGTCTGAGTTGCCGTGATGCGTAAGCTATTACTCTTCCTTCTTGCATCAATACGCAGCCAAGTCCATTCTTGGAAGCGTCGGTATAGACAACGATTCCTTGTTTGAATCGGAACAGCCTAGTACCGTGCACTAGTTAGCTTTTTTTAAGCGTTTGAAACTCGCCTCGCATTCGTCCGTCCCAAGTGAACTTAATTCCTTTCGAGTAGTGGGTCATCGGCCTCGCTATCTTGGAGAATCCCTCAATGAATCTCCGATAGTAGCCACCTAGTCCTAGGAAACTTCAGATTGCTTTGTGTTGTTGGCGATTTCAACCTTAGACGGCTTCAACCTTTGCAGATCTACTTTATTCCTTCCGCACACACAATATGTCCAAGGAATATCACTTTTTAAGTAATTCACACTTGCTGAATTTGGCGAAAAGTCGCTCGGATCTTAAGGTTTGTAAGACCGTTCTTAGGTGTTCCCTATGCTCTTCCTCATTCTTCGAATAGATGAGAATATCATCTATGAAGACCAAGACAAACTTGTCTAGGTATGGGTGGAACACTCTATTCATAAGATCCATAAATACGGCTGGTGCATTGGTCAGACCGAACGGCACAACTACAAACTCGTAGTGTCCATATCTTGTTCGGAATGTGGTCTTAGGTATATCCTCCGGCCGTACCTTAAGTTGATGGTATCCTGACTTAAGATCGATTTTCGAGAATACGCTTGCACCTCTTAACTGATCGAACAAATCATCAATCCTTGGTAGTGGATATTTGTTCTTAAGCGTTAGTTTGTTTAATTCTCGGTAATCAATGCACATTCGTAGTGAACCATCTTTCTTCTTAACGAACAGGACAGGTGCTCCCCATGGTGAAACACTTGGTCTAATAAAACCCAAGTCCAATAACTCTTGAATTTGGATTTTCAGCTCTTCGAGTTCCTTTGGTGCCATTCTATAAGGCGCTTTTGATACTGGGGCTGATCCTGGCTCCAGATCAATTGTGAACTCTAGCTGCCTGTCCGGGGGTAGTCCTGGTAATGTGTCGGGAAAGACGTCTGGAAATTCTTGAACAATTTCTACGTCTTCGACCCTTGTTTCCGCTTTTTCTTCTCCATTTAGATAAACAAGGAATGCTTGACATTCCTTCTTGTTCATCATTCTCCTTGCTTGGAGTGCGGATATTATTGGGATTTTCTTTCCCATACTGATTCCATAAAAGTTCGTAGTTTCTTTTCCCGGTGGTTTGATCGAAATCCTTCTTTCCTTGCATAGGATCGTGGAATGGTTCTCGGCCAACCAATCCATTCCTAGGATTATATCTACGTCCCCATAGGTATTATGTTCAGTTATTTGCTAGAACCTTAAGTGAGCCTAGGTTCAATTCTAAGTTCGAGCAAGCATGTAATATCATAATACCTCCTATGGGCGATTTAAATCCTCATTTCCGATTCGCTTGTTCAGTTTAAGCTCTAACATATCAACACATGCTTTGAAATGAAAGAATGTGACGCACCAGATGTCGAACAAAAGCTTAATAGGTATGTTGAAAAGCATTCCATACACCGCTAGATTGCCTTGATTTTGTTCGTTCTGACGCCTATATAGCGCATAGGCTCTAGCCTGGGCTGGCTGTGGTCGGCGGGGTGCTTGTCGTTGGTTGTTCTCACGGTTCTTTGCCTGTAGTTCTTCTTGCTGTTGTTGTTGTCTAATGGTACCGATAGCCCTTAATGGTTGGGTTTGGTTAGGCTGGTTGGGCCTTCCTTGTCCTCCCGGGCGTAATCCGGGGCATTCATTTGCGTAGTGGCCTCTCATGCCACACTTATAGCAACCGACACTGCCTAATAGACATACACCTGTGTGTAGCCTATTACACTTTGGGCAAGGAGGAACCTTCCTCAGCTCCTGTTGTCCTCCCATGGGCGTGGAAAGTACTGGTTTCTTCCACTCTTGCCCTTGAGGTGCCATGTTACCCTGCCATGGCCTTTTGTTGTTATTGAAACCCCCTCGGTTAAAGTTGTTATTATAACTTCCTTCCCATTTCCGCTTCCCTTTGTCACCGACAATTTGGGATTGGGTCGGTGCAGATTTTTCCTCGGGCATCGCAGCTTCGATGTCTAGAGCTCGACTCAGAGCCTTTGTATAGGTTATGTCCCCATGACTTGCCGAGACATCTTAATATCGTGCCTTAGTCCCGCCTCAACTTTTCTCGACATTTTCATGTCGGTAACCATGTCCGGGCGATCTAGACATGTCACGTAAAAGACGGTCGTATCAAGAACCGACATCTTTCCTTGCTTTATATAGAAAAATTCTACTTCCTTTTCTTTCGATAGCTTTTGGGAATGTATTTTCATACATTTCCATCTTAAAGTCGTCCCAAGTGAAGTACTCCATTTGCTCGGTGTCGTTTTTCTTCTTGCCTCCCACCGTAAATCACGGTCCGGTGAGTTGAAGCGTAACACAAGATAGTCTCTTGTGTGGTACAGCACAAGGAAGTCGAAAATCCTTTCTATGGCCCCACCCATTGTTCGGCGCCTTGTGGCTTCCTTTTCCATTGAAGGAGGCGGGTTCGCCTAAGGAAGAGTTCTTCCACCCTACGGTCGGTGGAGGTGGAGGTGGTTGTGGTATCACCTTCTTCTTCCTCGGGTTGGGGTACTCCTTCCTTCCCCCTTCTCCTATTTTCGGGTTCAGTGCACGTCTTGGTGGCATTCGTTGTAAAACGTAATTAGTATTGGATAACGCTCATCGCAAATTAATATACATAGCATCTTTATACAATTTTAATCATAGAACGCTTTAAAAAACCATTCTTCTTGTACACATTTCACGTAAAAAGCCCATATAGGTTATCGATATATAAGGAAAATTGCCTCATAGAGGATTTTTACAGACAAGTCATAAGACTCAAAAGATCTCATAGCGTTTACAAAGTACTACGCTTCTATTTCAACTGCTTCAGCATTTCTAGTCACACTATACACATGTCACTTTTTACTACTATGCTTTCTTCATACATACTAACCATACTATCTATAACACGATTTTCTATCTACTCATAAGTTTCATTTAGGTTTTGACGTCGCTGAGTATCCTTCATCAGAGTCATATTCTTCGCTGGAAACTTTCCGGTGTCCAAATATGTTTTGCCTCGCACAACAAGTGATCTAACTCTTTAATGGACCGGGTATCGCTCCTGCTCTCCATGAGACCGGATTCTATGTCACCGATCTCTTTTCGTGCATCGCTGATGGGTAGGGCATGGGTTGATGTTTTGGACTCCATAGTGCCATGCATACTGTTGAGGAAAGGTTCTTACAGGTGCTGTTCCATATAGGTTATATGTACTTTTGAGATGATCGACAAATCCTGGTAGATATGATAGAACCTCTGAATTTTCCTTGTGGATGACATACTCCTTTGCTACCTCTCTTGCATATTCTTGTCAGTCTATTGGCAGTCGGCGAATGAGTCGCTGGACACCATCCAGAGCTGTTATCCCATGGTAATGAGCTCCTATCCAAAGGCGCAAGAACTCGTCCAGGAATTGTCCTATATCGGTGCCTGGTCTATAATAAAAGAGTCTATACTCTTGTGTGGGGTCCGTGTCCAAAGCCTTTCCTTTTCCTGCCATCTGAATACAGATAGTACTAACGTAAGTCAATTCTAAATATATCTGATAAGCAGATAAGGTGAACTTAATACATATCTATTAAGCAGATAAGGCAAACTGGATATATCTGTTAAGCAGATAAAGCAAACATATCTGATAAGCAGATAAATGTTTACAGCAAGGGTCTATGTTCAACATGTATCATAACCACACTTTTGGTACTAAAGAAGTCTTACTTTCAACAATTTTCTAAGTTCTTTTCTTTCCACACTATTCTTTATTCTAAGCAGAATTTCAGTCTGAATTCAACTGTTCCTCACGAATTTTGGAGAAATATTCAGGAATTTCATCCTTCATACGAAATAAAGCTCGTTGAGATAGGAATATGTGAGCGAAAACCGTTTGCAAAATGGAGTTCGGACGAAAGAGAACAAGTTAAAACAAGAACACTGCGCAATGCAGTTTTCTGCCTGCGCGCCATGCGCCGTGAATACGCTTTGCTTCTTGGCCGAATACGAGCTCATGCTCCGTTCGTGCAATTTCTTTTCAAAGTTCGCTTAAATTTCTATGTTCCACCTAGAACCTGTGCATCTTGCTCCCTTGGTTTCTCTTTTGCTTTCATCATTCTTTCGTTGAAAACTCGAGTTTGTTTTCAACCGACTTATTCGCTCGCTCAAAAGTTCACTACTTGCTATAGTTCTCGCAGAGGATAAAGTTTCCCTAATTTGCACTTCTATGTTCAAGAGGTGAGCATGCTTATAGCATCTATGTTCTTTTGGGATAACATATCGATTTTCATAAAACTTTGAATTTGAAATAACATTTCAATTAATCATAACATAACTCATGCTTTCAATCTTATCGATTTTAACAATCACTTTGACATCGATGTGTCAATTGTTTCTCATTCTCTCAGAAACTTTGTCTCATATCACCGATAACTTGTTCTCATATAACTTTTGACATATAACTATCAACTTTTCTCATAAAACTGTAATATTCTTTCTGAAAAAGCTTTCAGTAACAACTTTCTTTCTCAAACATCTTTCAATGCTTTCAAAATAGAATTTCATTCCTTTCTCAAAAACTTTTTCCTTCAACACTTTGCACTTTCAAACTTTTCAATTCATCATTTGAAAAGAAATACATTACCTTTTTCCCGGTTGAGATTCGATGCGATGGAGTGTTGAGCATAGTCAGCTGATTTCTAGAAGTCTAGTGACTCAATCTAGACTTAACTTTGAAAGAAAGGTTTAGGGTTCAAAGGACAACCTTTTTGGGTTCAAAGGTTCAAAGGACGACCCGCCTCGATACCACTCATCACACGCCCGCCAACCCTAAGTACCGATTAGACAGATCACTAATGATACGGGATTAAAGGACTTAATGATAAATGAATATGAACCGATAAAGGAAATGACAACCAATCTCATAAAACTTCAAAAGATTTAGAACCAACAATGTATTACATACAACTAGACCAACAGATCATCGACAAAAGGGTTCAATCGATCCAAGGTAACATGCATCAATATTCAAAACATAATTGTGTGTTCTAAGCAATGAAAACATGTGAATTCATATATGACGATATGAATTCAAGGTTAAACTATATCGCTGACAAAACTCCGATCGCCAACACCTTGCCATCAATCGTCACCAACTCGCACATTTAAAACAAACATGTAGGGCTAAGTACAAGAATGCACTTAGTGGACTCATGCCAAAATAATTTCTTTAAATTACATCGCCCATAGTATAACACGAGGATTTTAGTAGAAATAACTCGTGAATACCAAAACACTTTATCATTTCTCAAAAGATCGCTTTGCCGGACATTTTATGGTATGTATGATCCGTATCACTTTCATATAACTTTCTCATAACTCGCTCACGCCAGAAGTAGGCCTCCTCTACGGACGCCGGATCGTCAAGATATTGCTATCGGCTCACAAATACCTATGGTGTACACGTTAATCCGTGCTAGGAATTTTGCATCTAGCACAGATCCGATATCGATTTTCTATAAAGTTGGGAGCGACCCAACAACTCAGATTACTTTATAGTTGGCTCACCTAACCGCTTGATAAGATCCATACATAAAACATAAATACTTTGGGCATGTAATTGAATAATGCTCATAAACATTTCTCAACCGAAAGCTTTGTAAATAAATACTTTTGAAGAAAGCATCGTAAATAAAGGGTTTTCAGTAAAGCCCACCGGTATGTTTAAGTCTTTCTCGGTAACTTTCACGTCTTAGCTCAATTCACGCCCCACCTTAACGTAAGAACTAATTTAGTTCATTGGTTACGCTTTGATAGAGACGAACATTGTCTATAACGCCTTATACATCAAATAAGGCTAACGTTGAACTTATTTAGACGCTTCCTAACCAAAATGATGTCGATTATGAAATCGTTCATCATATAAGAGATATTCCATCTCTTTAGCATATAATGTACGTTTTAATGTACTTACGTAACGTAAGTCACATTGTTACTAAACGTACACGTCACATAGATCGCAGTATTATCGATTTTCATGCGATTTGACCTTGGTCAACGCTTTTGATCAACAATTTTGACTTGTCAACATTTAGTCAACAATTTTGACTAAAGTCAACATTTGACTTTTTAATTCCTTTATGTAATTCTATTATTTTATGTGCAATTCTTGTTCTAAAATTCTATAAAATCATAATATGTTTAAAACATCATTTTGGATCATATTATGTAATCATATCTCATAAAATAAATTTATAACATTAATACTTATAACTTATAGTTTTTGAAAACCTTAATTAAACTAAGCAAATAATTTCCAAAAATTCCAATAAAATCACATAACACATAATCATCTATAAGCATCTTATTATAACATAATTTTTATTTATTGTGAACTATTTAATTTAATCTTCCTAAGTCACTTTTGAAATTTTGGACTTAGGTCCAATAAATTCTTAACAAATCCAATAAATTCATACAACACTATATTATGATTCTACACTTTCAATATGTTATGATAACACTCAAACATGGATTATATCACAACCTACTATCATGTTATAAAATTTTCAAATTCATGACTTAGTACTAAAGTGTTTCAAAATTCTACATAAAATCATACAAGCATAATTAATACCCTAGATCATGATTCTATGCTCAAATCAATAGTTAAAATCATGATCATCAACATATCACACCCTTAAATATTTGGTCCTCATATTAAAATTAATAACATGCTTATTTTGTGATATAATTATACCATATGCTCAATAACATCATATAAATACAATATCTAAACATATTAGCACAAGTCTCATGATTTTCAAAAACACACATATAAACTAAGCTTATAACATGAATTCTAACGATATATGAAGCTCGTAAGAAATCTAACCTCTTAATCGGAGTAGAATTGATCGACGAAAGTTTATTTGCTCTAAGATTGGATTGAAATGGAGAGCTCTCTCTCTTTCTCTCAACTTTCGGTTCTTATGATTTGTGAATAAGAAATGAAGAGCTTCATCCTATATTTATAGCATATGCAAGTTGCTTTATAATTATTACACCTAAAATATCTTATGTACACTTGTTATATAATAATTACATGAAAAATATTAACCATACACTTGTACAAAGGACAAAACCTTATCTTATCTTTACAACTCATCCTTAGGTCACCTTATCTCTTAATTAAATGCATCAACCTTCCATGTCACATAGTATAAGTTTATCACATAGTATTGTATATGTGTGTGTATATGTGTCGCTTATTACTAGTGTCCAACCTTTTATTTGTTCTTATTTGATAACTAACACTACTTTTACCTAATACATGATAAGATCTTATCTTATCTCAACTATACATGTTCAACATTATGGTATAAAAATTATTTTTAATCACATAAGACTGTGATATTTTCGGTCATTAAGGAAACAAGTAGGCAAGTTGCTTGTTCAAATTGAATTCTAATTCTACTTTACACCTAATACATGATAAGGTACAACTCATAGTCCTTCATTAATTATAGGATAACCTTATCACATAAAATCTTATCAAATCTTTGAAATTTTTGTCCACTTGTGTACAAGTGTGCCCCCACTTGTGCCACTTGATATAATACTATATATTATCCTTAATAATATAGTTTTAATATAAAAATTATCATAAGATCATAATTGGGTAGCAATTAAAATTAATTAACACTATAAGCTTCACTTTTTTTCGAAATTATGGCTACTCATGCTAAACATTTTATTTTATTGTAATAAATAGCTAACACATAACTATGTGACATATTATAATCATAGATGATGAATTTAATCATAGAAAAATATTTAAAAAAATTGATTCATAAAACCCTAATTTTGGGAAATTAGTGTTTTGAAACCCTAATTATTGGTACTTTTAAATTCCTAATTTTCTAGCATTATTTTGATGATAATTAATGCTCTTATATCATAAAATAATCATAGGATTTTGAATTTTATAATTCCATGATCGTTTGGTCAAGTTATGAAATTATCTCTAAACGTAGACGTTTGAAACGTCTTAAAATTCTCATAGTTGAAACATCTCTAAAATGTTCAAAATAAAGTTGTAACAACTTTATTTATTCCTATAATAATAAGGAATTTCAAAATTTAAGCTTAACTGCTTAAAAATACTGTAAGGCTTAACTGTCGAATTTATCCGATGTTAGAACATTTCGTTCGAAGGGATATTGGAAACTACATTTCTTAATTCACTAAGAATTAGTGAACATCCCACAGGAATTATCCAATTATGAGTAGTCAAAGTCGAGCATTGACTAATTAGGGTTTTAATAATCGGGATTAATTTCTAAATTACGATTTTAGTTATCGTAATTAGATATTAAAACTACGGGATATTACAAAAATCATTTCTATCGCTCTTACCCATTGCTCCGCATCATCGGGACTTCCTTTTCCATTAAAGGTAGGCGGATTTTGCCTAAGGAAAAGTTCCTCTATTCTAAGATCAGGTAGAGGTGGGGGTGGTTGTAGTATTTCTTCTTCTCCTTCAGTTTGTGGGACTCTGCCCTTTCCCCTACCTCTTCCCCTAACTCTTTGTTCGCGTTCCCATCTAGGCGGCATTCTGATATTGCAAAGATGTAATTAGCATTTGTAACATTTATTGCAATTTACAAGTGCATATATCTTCATGCAATCTTATCATAAAATAGCTTTAGTAAAACCATTCACTCTTTTCATGCTTACTATTATTTGTTTCACTAAGGTCTCAATATCCGAAATCAACTTCGTTTAAGCATAATCATATGGGTTGAGGTATATAGCAAGAGACTTGTTAATTACTAAGACACCCAAAACGAGCATTTTTTGTCCACATAACTTAGAATACTAAGATCCATTTCCAATAATGAATCTATTTCTTAATCCGCTTCTTTACTTCAAAGGAATTTCCTTCCTTATCGAAGTCATAATGTTTCTGAAGCTTATATCAGATTGTGGGCTATCTCATAAATGTATAACTCATAATTTCTTCTGCTATTCTTGACTTTTGTTCCTTTTTCTTGAGCATGGTGTCTGAGATTAATATTACTTTCATTATACTTCGGTTCTCACATTCAGAATTAGAACAGTCATTATTGTCATATAGCTTGGTAAGGTGGTTCATTTGTACACCATAACTTAAATTCCAAGCATCTCATCACCATGTCTCGACTTTGGAGATATTTTCTCCATACTTGATTCACATGCTAGGACTATCCTAGCTGTTCACACATCTCAATGATTATGATTCCTTAATCTCATTATCATTGGTTTAACCAAGTCTCAATTACTTGGAATCGATTATGCTCAAGCATAATCTCATTGATTGAGGTATAAAGCGAGAGATTTATTTTCTGAGATGCTATCATTTCTTTATAAATATATTATTTGAAAAGAATGTCTTGCATGCATCTTCATTCCTTTAAACATGTCCAACCTACTAAGGAAGTTTTAAGGACAAACAACTATCTTAAAGATAAGTTGTAATCTCTCTCGTTATGACATAATAAGGGGAAATTACATCCCAAGGATATCATATACTTTTCTTTACGTCTACTCTTGCATTCAATGCTAAAGAGTATCTCATTCATAACATTTCATTATTATAACAGTCACATGAAGATATAACTTCACCGTTATCAGTACTTAGTAAGCCCATTAGGGTCATTGCATTGATGTGCATCATAGGGAACAATATATCTATATCTGGTCCCAACGAAATCTTCTTTACATCATAACTTCTTGATGTCTATCACTTTACTGATCTGAAACCTTTAGGTGACCCAAAATAAGTCAACCTACATCCTCCTTGAAGTTTATCACTTACTAACTCGAAACTCAGGTGACAAGATAAGTCAACCTTCATCATACTCATTGGTTTCAGGAATCGAAGAGAATTCATCATGACAACTTTCAAAAGGTATGGATTCAAATTGTTATCTTAGATTGCGGATCCATATGTTCTGTATGCTGAATAACTGGAATTTAGGGTCCGAAGACCAAAATGACGACTACTGAGATTTCTTTGGTCCTATGGGCTGGCCAGACACATCACAAATATTTTCTCAGTCACACAAGGCTTGGTTTCAAATGACACTTTATAAGTTTTCAGGTTGTAAATTTCCTTCAGAAAAAGTGAGAAACTCAAGTGATTTCTCAATTGGAACTAGGTCATAGAGTTAAACTCAATGACAGAAATTGGGTAACGAATAGAATTTGAAACCCTATATAACTCATAATAGGTCATCATCAAAGGTTCTCATGTATGTCATAGCTCTACTTGTACTATTGGGAATCTTATCTTCTAGTATCTTCCTAAGATTCTTATCGCATCAGAAAGTTCTCATTCTATATAAATCGTAGAACTAATTTCAACTGATTCTCACAATTTCTGGAGAAGGAATCAGGGATTTGGTCCTTCATAAGAAATAAATAAAATTGTGTTAGGAGTACGTAGGCTAAAACCATGCGTAAATCGGAGTTCAAACGAAGGAGAACGGATCGAAACAAAATCACTGCGCAATGTAGAAAAGCCCGCGCCGAAGTCATTCTTGTTTTGAAAACTCACATTGTTTTCATTTAATCATTGCGCTCGTTCCGTATCCATATTTTTGCTTTCGATCTCAAGTCTAACTTTACTCACATCATCGACTAACTTTTCGATTTATCTTATCAAAATTTTCTACCACATCGTGGTCTCTTCTCTTAAAAACAATTTCACAATACTTGCATCAATTCATTCTTTGATCATATCTCTATTTCGCTTCCAACGAAAAGTCATAGTCGATTTGGAGTTCCGTTCGTGTGAACATCCAAATAAAAGACTATTCTCATGTCATTTGTCGATAGTGACATTTATCATCTTGACATCATTTCTATTTCGCTTTTGTTCTCGTGATGAAATAAAATCCTCATAATCCGTCCTTCTATGTTCTTTCGAGATGGGATCATGCGTCTTAAATAGTCTACGCTCTTGGGATAACATACCCATCATCATAATCAACTTTAAGATTTTAAATAACATTTCAAATATTCACATCATAGCACATTTGTACTAACGTACTTCTTTGAATTTCAAGAATTCAACACATCATATTTGACATATAAATGTCTATTTTTGAGCATTTTCAAACATTAATAACATAACTCATTCCATAACATAAAACCTCATTTCAACCTTCATTCACAACTTCCATTCTCAATCCATTTTCATCACTTTCACTTTCAACTTTTCATTTCAAAACTTTTGAAGAGAAACCATTTACCTCATTCCGGTTGAGCTTGATGTGATGGAGTGTTGAGCATTGTCAACTGACCTTTAGAAGTCTAGTGACTCAATCTAGACTTAACTCTAAAAGGTGGTTTTGGATCAAAGAGCGAACCGCTCTGATACCACTTTGTAATGTACCCGTAAATCCTAAGTAAGATTTAGCGGACTATTACTCAAAACATGGATGAATAAATGAATACCATTTAACAATAAATTATGATACATAACTTAAGTTCTTGCAGCGGAAAACATGTGATATGTACATATGACGATGTACAATCAAGGTATACTATCAGCGACAACATTCCTATTGCTCAACACTTCTCCATCGCATCACCAGCTCAATCTGCACATTTAAAAACAAATATGCAGAGCTGAGTACAAGAATGCACTTAGTGGACTCATGCCAAAAACATTTTCATTAAATTATTCTGCCCGATTAGTAACACACGAGGTTTTAGTGAAAATACTCGTGCTTACTAAAATATTTTCTCATTTTCAAAAAGTTGTCTGGCCAGACATATTTTCTGTCTGTATGATCCGTATCATTTCTCATATAACATTATCATAACTTCATCATACGTTGGTAGCGAACCAACAATATTTAATATCATCATAGCATCATAATATGTTGGTAATAAACCAACAACATCAATCTCATTATAATATCATTATACGTTGGTAGCGAACCAACAACTTTCATATCATCACATCATCCTCCTCATATAATATCATCATACCATCCTCCTCATAAACATTTCATACCATCCTCCTCATAAACATTTCACCTCATCATCATTTCACCTCATAAACATTCTCCTCATAAACATTCTCCTTATCATCATAACATTCATCATATGTTGGTAGCGAACCAACACTATTGATAGGATCATACATAAAAACATAAACAATTTGGGCAGGTAATCATTTCAACATCATTTCTCAACAGAGAGCATTGTAAATAAAACATTTGATAAATATTTTATCCTCGAGGAGAAAGAAAAGAAGCCCACCTGGACTGTAGATAGTCTTAATCGATTTCTTTCTTCGTCAATTCGTCACGTCCGCGTCCAACCTTTACGTAAAAACTATTTTAGTACGTTGGTGACGTTTTTTGAGATTTTCAAAGTTTAATAAACTTTGATAACATTCTAATATGATGCTTCACATCCTTTAACTAAAATAGTACGTCTTTTCAACGTATATCTTAACTAAATATTTCTCGTACTTTGACAGAGACGTAATATAATCTACGGTCTCATATTAACCATTTAGGTTAAACGTCGAACGTATACTAACGTCTTTTGATCAAATGATTTCAATTATGAAATCTTTTCTCACCAATGAGATATTCTTATAAACGTAATACGTTTTACACGTATTAGTGTATTTATTCAACTTATTTAATACGTTTAGACTTAAGTCAATGTTTTTGACTTTTCTTAATAAACTTTTCAATTATTCACATAGTTTATAACAATTTTTCATATAAATCGATTTTCAATCAATTTCTTTCATAAAACCCTAATTTCGATTTTTCACGAAACAATAAACTTGATTAATATTTTACCTTAATAACACTTAACTTATACATTTCATATCATTTTCGCTTTTAACATTATTTAATATAACGTTTCCGTAAACATAGTATACTATGTTTCTAAAATCCCATAAATTCTCAATAGGTCTAAAATATTTTCTAAGCATATAATATGTGATTTTCTTGAATAAATTAATTTAAAACTCTAAATCCTCATGTCTTAGCTCTCATTTATGGCTAAAATTCTCAAACTTCTTCCAAAAATTCTTCTAAATTCATATAATGTTTTATATTATCATAGTATCAATAATATTTATTAACATTAGCTATAGAAAATTGGGCATCATTTTCCTACACTTAAGGTTCTCGAAAATCATACTTTAATATAGCAAATATTTTCTAAAATTCTTATTAAATTCCATAACACCTAATCATCATCATATACCATTAACTTATCATAATATTCAACAATCACAACTTATACATCAATGTACCAAGAGTAGAACCTCTCGAAAATTTTCCATATATGAACAACTCATTTTATAAAAATCTAATAAATTAATCACATGCTTTAAAATTTATTATAGAACAAGTATACATCACAAATCAACTTCATGATGCTCACGGCATTCTTCCAAAACCTTCTCAAATAGTTTTCATTTTTCTTCTTCTTTATAATTAAATAATAATTATACACCAACATTTTATTTCCACAACATTTTCGGTACATACAAATTAATCACAAACAATTCCCAAAAATTCCTAATAAAACACAATGGGTTCCATTATCAACATATATTATTAATCCATCAACATTTGGGCATTAAGAATTTTCGATCACTTCAATTAATTTCTTAACATGCTTAGCTTGCACTTAAATCATAACATATGATAATACTTAGCATAATAAACAATATTAACAAGCCACTAAGCATTAGAACATTATTCCTCATATTTTCAACATTAAGAACATAAGCATATCATATAAATCTAACGGTTAGAAATCGAAAATTTTAACGATATAGGAAGCTCGTTAAATTCCTAACCTTTAACCGTTGTCGATTTTTAGTGCAAAGGATTTTATCAAGGATTTGGGATATTTGAACGAAGAACACTCTATTTTCTTTTTCTCCCTATGCTCACGGTAATAAGAGGTTTGGAGAGAGAAATGGGGTTTGTTTGATATTTTATCACTTAAATAATAAAGCTAAAGAAATTGAAGAAGTATGAACTAATTCCTTCTCCATTTCTCACGATACACACACACTTTGCAAAGCAAGACTATTAACTTTGGTGACTCACTCCATAGTATGTCATGACTTACACACCATTTACTACACATTGTCAAATGTAGATACATCATCACATTGAATGAAACAAAACATAAAATCCTACTCTTAAACACCTTGCATGCGTCGGCCATTTCCTTTGCCAAAGGGGTGAGTTTTATTATTCCTTCCAACCTCATTAGTCAACAATGTCATGCTAATTAATTAAAATATTATCAATTTAGTAGATGGAACAATTATCCACCTTTTATTCTCTATCAATGTCGGCACCTTCAATGTGCAAGGGATGAGTATTTAAATTTTTTTGTCTTATACTTGATACATAATATCTACACACTACCATATGCAACCATCACCTCCAAGAGTCCAACAATTCCTTCTCACTCAATTTTAATCAAAACACACGGCTATTACACAAGCTTTGCACATCCCACTTGATTCTCCATTAATTATCTTGTTTGTGTGTAAACATATCATACTAGTATATTTACTACATAGCATGTCATAAAGATAGTAAAATTCCATTTCATTGTATCCTCAATACCAACCTCACGGCACTTTCATAAATTAAGTGCTAAATATTTTATTTTATTGCATTTAATAGCTATATGATATAATATATGTCTTAGATGATAAATTAGATCATAGGAAAAGAATTAGAATGATTCATGTATCAAAACCCTAATTTTCAAATTAGGGTTTTCAAAATCGCTACTTTATTCAATAATCATTCCTTAATTCTCTAGCATTATTTTTATGATAAATAATGCTCTTATTACATAAAATAATCGTAGGAATTTAAATATTATAATTCCTTGATCATTAGACTCATTTTTCTAATCGTCTCTAAACGTTGACGTTTGAAACGTCTTAAAACGTTCATAATCGACCCATCTCAAAATGGTAGTAATAAAGTCGTAATGACTTTATTATTTCATTTCATTAATAATGAAATTTAATTCTAAGCTTAATTACTTAGAAAGATTTACGTAATATTAACTATCGATATTCAATCGACGTTAAAATATTACTGCCGAAAGAATTTCTATAGACTTTATTCTTTGATTCACTAATTATTAGTGGATAAGATATAAGAATTCTCACATCATTAATGATCGAAATCAATCTTCGATAATTTACTATTTTAATTATCGAGACGAAACCCTAATTTACGATTTTTAATTATCGTAATTAGGCTTTAAATCTTCGGGATATTACAACTACATTATTTCTGATATTAGTTTTCAATTCAATATACAATGTGTTCATCTTGATTAATTTATACAATTTATGCTACACTACATTATTTCTGATATTAATTTTCAATTCATATATACCATGTGTTCATCGTTTTTGAGAAACAATATGATACAATTATATAAAGATGTGATATATTGAAATTTTATAAGTGTTAAACATATATAAATAATGCCTATATATAAGTATGTGCTATATACATGCATTTCATGTGCAGTATGTCATATAAAAGCTTTTAGAAAGCTGTAGTGTGATACGAATATATTAATCATATGCTATATATTTTTGAAGATATGTTATACGATATTCTTAAATGACGAACAAATACAAACAAGATGATAAATATATTAATGTGCTATATATTTATACCATATGCAATATTCAAAATAACATATGCTATATATTTCAATCCTTATATCTACACATGAGCATATTACACTATGACAAATTAATCGTCTCAATTACATTGTTTTAAACGTAATATTATAAAGTGCTACAAACCTATTAAACATGTACTATATATCAGTAAATATATGCAACACCAGAATAATGTTTATAAATTGACATAAAACAGAAATGATATATTAGGTCATGTTTATGCAATATAACTATCGCATTGTGCAATATATATTATCAACATTAATGATATTGATGTTCAATATGTTATTAACATGTGTGCATTTTTTTGGGACACATGTTATATTATATTAACAAAGTATGCAACACAAAAATTTGATGGTTGTATAAGTTTATGTATCATATACTGTATTAGTTAATAATTCATATAATAAGGTTGTATAATCATGAACGTTTAATACACAATGCACTCAGCATGTTATTACATAAAAAAAATATTCACGACTTATAAGTCTCAACATTTAATGAACAGTTTACTACATAAATTATAAATCTTGGAACCATAGAATATATCAAAAAAAAAAACTTTCAACATAAAATCAAGTATGATAGCATTTTTTCAATGTCAATACATAAAAAAAACCCCAAATCATCCAAACAACTAAGTCTCATACAATGTTTTCAATGTCAATATAAAAAACCAATTAACCAAATAACATTGTTTCTACTTTCATATCCGTGCCTGAAGTCACATCACGGTAAAATTTATGCACCTACCATTATTGTATCCTTCATGATATTTTGCTCCCAATAAATAATTTCTACACAGTATCGAACCCGCATGGTTAGCAGCTGTTTGTAAGGATTGGTCGTAATTCGATCGACTTTTTTTTGAAACATCGCCCATGAATGTCTCAAGATGTCGCATCAAATATATTCCACTATCCACTGAATTTCTCTTGTCTCCCCATCTTATTGTTGGAATTTCAAAGTTACCTCTTTCAACAATCTTAGCTTTTGAATCTTTGTCTCGGATAGTATATCACGCTAAAAAATAAAAAGTTTAATGTTAATAAGTTTGAAAATATCAATTTAATTAATTTTTTTGAATAAATACTATATAATATAATATACATCATACCAAATTAGTAAGTAAATCATCATATTTTTCAGCCTGACATTCACTTGCAACATCATTCATACTATCAATCACAATTTTTTTCCCACTCTTCACATCAATGCATAGTGCAAAGTATTTCTTGCTTCTGTATATAGGAAAGAAAAACTACAAAGAGAAAAATATAGCATTATATTCCTATTAGTTAAATAGAAACATAAATAAATTCATATTAAACATAACTTACGATGTCAATATCCTTTAATTTGATGTGTTGGTTGCTCTCAAATTTCTACCGTAATATTCTCAAAAATGAATCCTTCTAACTTCATGAGAAATATCTCTTGCCACCAGCGAGTCCGTCTATGTATCAAACAAAAATACCACATATATTTAGTAATAAAAGTAATTTTAGTAGATCAATACATACATAGTGCTACATGTTATGTTTACAGTTAACATTGTATAATTTTTTCCAGATCAGATACAATACTTTCACATGTGCAATATATTTTCCATTATGTGATACATATAATGTCGTATATGCTACAAATACTGCACACATTATTTTATAGCATATACAATTCGAAATCAGTAATTTATTAAATCAAGATATATCGCCTTTTTAAATACAAATAATGCACATGTGCACTATATATTCCTATTTGTGATACATATAATGTTTCATATGCTACAAATATATTGTTAGAGTTGGTTAACTCGGACTAACTCTCCTGATTTCAAGGAGTTAGTTATTATATATTGTTTTGCCGTTTCTTCTCTAGTGTGCGTGTTACGACATGTTTCACCGGATGCGATGGTAACACATCGGGAACACGTAAACAGATCGCTACATATCAGGAGGACTAAGTCTGTTCGGTTCCTACTTTCTAGAAGCAAGTCATTCAACAAACTGACATGACTTAGTCTCTACCTAGTGGGCCAAATCGTGGACCACTACTTGCAGTCGAAGGCCTCTTAAAATCTATAAAAGCAGAGGCAAAGCGACAGCAAAGATACGCATTCATTGAAGAAAAATCTGAGATCTGTTTATGTTGTTGAGTCTGTTTTGAATATTTCCAATATCACACTAAGTGTTTTAACTTCTAATGGTGTTAGAAGGTTGTCCTTTTAATACACGAGTGTTGTGAGGAAATCTTTAGTGTTTTCATATATCTTGAGAGATAGCTTCTAGCTTTCTCATAGATCTCGATAGATAGTTTTAGTACTCAACTTTCCGACTTTATCTTGTGGTAAAGTAGTGAGTTTTTGTAACGTCATTGTAAATTTTATAGTGAATCATTTCACCATATTGCATCTACAGATTATAATTATAATCAGAGAAAAGTTTCTTCGTGTTCTTCAAGATTTGAATTCACTGCTTTACTCGTGTGTGGATAACGGTCTACATAACATTGTGTGTTTAAGTCAAGCAACACTTTCAATTGGTATCGAGCTTACACTCGATACATCGAGCGAGATCCCGCGGTATCTTCGCTATAATTTCGCCATAGATTCAAACAATTACGGGTATTATCGACCACCAATTTTGGATGGATCGAATTATTCATACCGAAGACCAGACCGCTCATACATCAAGTCCATTGATGTCAAAGCATGGCAATCCGTGGAGAACGGATGGTCATCCCAAAGACCACCGATGTTCGTATGATGTTACCCCAACACCGCTGCGCACAAAGGACACGAGATCGAGTTGACGACGCAAACTTCAACGAGAAGGCCCTCAATGCCATTTACACATCCGTGGACATGACAATGTTCAAATTGATCAAGAACAGCGCGTCTGAAAGATGCATGAGATGTTCTTCAACGGCATTGTGAGGGTGATACAAGCATAAAGGAGTCTCGACTTCGCATTCTCACTTCCAAATTCGAGAATATGAAGATGGGAAGAAGAGAACATCAACGACTACACCAAGAGGATATTGATATTGCCAATGAGTGTCAAGATCTTGGTGATGCGATAAGCAACAAGTTGTTGGTGTCCAAGCTCTTCAACCTTACCCGCAAGATTTGAGATGAAGGTCACGCTATTGAAACATCTCAAACGGTTGCAGCCATCGAGTTCATGGATCTCATGAATTCACTCAAGACATACGAGATGAATCTGGAGGAGAAGGTGCAATCAATAAGAAGCCGATCGTTGCCTTCATCACCGCGCAACATCCAAAGGGAACATCGCGGAGATAATTGAGTTGGATGATGAAGAAGAGTTGCAGGAGATCAAAGTCGATGGCGATGCTCTAATCACCGTGAAATTCAACACTATGGTAAGGAAGATGAACAAGGAGAAAGCTCAAGCCGTGCTATGGATCAAAATCATCGAATGGTAGAATATCGCCTTCAAAACCTCAAAGCTTCACTCCACCAAGACCGTGAGGAAGTCTTTTCCTCGTACACGCTTAGGTATGATCCTCCAACATTGAAGGTATCCAATGCCGTGAATGCAAAGGGTATGGTCGAATGCAAACCAATGTGCAAACACGCTAAGAAAGAGAGGAAAGTCGTCATCGGTATCATGGAGTGATGACGGTCGAGTTCTTCAAGAGGTAAATAATGACAATGACATCGCAACCAAGATCGTTGCCACAAAGATTCCATGTCGCAGCTTGCCAAAACATTGTCGACGACGAGGAGATGCGATCGGTTGATCCAAGATCAAATGTGTATGGTCTCGACTATTATTCAAGTTTATTTTGCTTAAATGCTCTTGTGAATGATACAGATTGTGAGGCGATTACGATGAAGACTCTATCGCCATAGTACAAGAGTTGAAAAAGCTATACGACGAGCTACTTGAAAATGGAAAGGACAAAGTCGAGATCTTGAGCTCACATCAAGAGAAACACGAGGCCGAAAGCATCTTTGGCTAATCTTGAAGTCTTGGTAACACAAAGGAAGTCGAACTAAACAAGGTGACATGTCAACTTGAAGTGGCACAAGGTACGCTCGAAAAGTGGAACACAGTGCGCCTAAATTTGATGATGCGTTGCTAATGGGTAACCGACATCGCGGTTTAGGTTTTTGCATGTTCCTAACATCGTTGTACCCATTAATTGTCGCCACAAATGGGAAACCATTCGTTAAAAAGGTGAACCGTAAAAGGGTAAAATGACACAAGAAAACATAGAAAATACATATGTCATTATCGCTTTCACCGGTCACATTAGCCTTCGTTATAAACAAGGCTGATTTTAATGGACATAGGATGATGCCGAGGTCATGTTATATGAACACTTTTTGCGAGTCCCAGGCTGCCGTCACACACCGCAAAAACACGACTAACAAGGGAACTGACTCAAAGAGAGTTTGGGTCGAAAGATGATATAAAATGCCATGTTGTTTATACCGCATTGAAAACTAACATTTCGTGTTCATGGTATTTTGATAGAAATTCCCGCCACATGATCGTAATGTGTCGCCTTGCCAACTATGAGTCGTATGATGGAGGTAGTGTATCATTTGGAGGTGGTTCTAAAGGAAAATCATAGCAAAGGACTCCTAAATGTTCAAGGTTTACCTAGCCTCAAGAATGTCTTGCACGCATAGGTTTAATGGCAAATCTTATAAGCATAAGTCAATTATGTGATGAAGAGTTGCAAGTTAAATTGACAAAGATTCTTGTGAGGTCTATGATGGTAAGAACACATGTCTCATGAAAGGACAAAGGTCATCCGATAATTGTTATATGGCCGATTTAACCAAAGTGCAATAAGGCACAAATAGATGAGAGTGTTATGGCATCAAAAGTTAGGACATACTAACTTTAGAAATCTCGACGAGTTAAACAAGATGGAAGCGAGACGTGGACTACCCAAGCCAGCGTGTCGGAAAGGTGGTCTCGTGGTGATTGTCGAAGGAAAAAGCACCCATGTTCCCACGCCGTTGTACAACATCGCGAACAACATTATGGTACAACACGATGTTTGAACCGCTTCACATGGATTTAGTAGGCCTGCCGAGATCGAAAGTCAGTGGCAAGAGGTATACATATGTCATTGTGGATGATTTTTCAAGGTACACATGGACATTCTTTCTACGAGAAAAATCGACACGTTTGAAACGCTTAAAATCCTCTTTGCTAGAATTTTTAACATGTTTGGTGTTCAAGTGTCAAGGATTCGATCGATCATGGAAGAGAGTTTGAGAATATCTCTTCACAAATTTTTGTGAGAAAAGGAATTTTCCAAGAATTCTCCGCTAAAAACATCTCAACGAAATGGTGTAATGAGCGCAAGAATCGAACTCTAATAGAAATGGCACGAGTTATGTTAAGCTCGAAAGGTCCGTCCAAACGTTTTTGGGAGGTCATAACACCGCATGTCATATCAACAATCGTGTGAACATTCGACCGTGTTCCTTCAAAACACCATATGAAATTCGAAGGAATGAAACCGAATCTCAAATATTTTCACGTGTTTGGGTGTGTTTGCTACATCTTGAATGATAGAGAGTATCTCACCAAGTTTGATGAGAAGAGCGATAAAGGAATTTTCGTAGGGTACTCTAAATAGTCAAGCATACCGTATATATATCCGAGATTACGGACCATTCAAGAGTCCGTAAATGTTGTTTTGATGATCTTGCTAATCTCGCAGGAAAAGGCGGATGAAGACGTGGTGAATTAATAGAAGATCCTATCCAATGTGATGCTAGCGGCGATGATGTCACAAGTCTGTCGAGGCCACACCATCGGAACATCGACGCAAACATCCGAAGGTTCCAAAGTGACACGGAGGATGAAGTCAAACCGACGTCCAACAACAAGAAAGACGAGATCCTCCGTGAAGAATACGTAAGAACCATCCAATCTCTCAAGTCATAGGTGACGCTCAAGATGGTATTCGAACACGAGGTACAGCACCATTGAACTACCGAGATGGTATGCTTTTCATCCATATGTGTTTCAATGCCGTGTTTTATATGCTTCGCCTCTAAAATCGAGCCTAAGAATATAAAAGAAGCCTTGGGTGATGAGTTCTGGGTAGTTGCTATGCATGATGAACTTAACCAATTTGTTCGAAATGATGTGTGGTATCTTGTTTCGAGACCTGCAGTTGACAGGAATGTTATTGGAACAAGGTGGATTTTCAAGAACAAATCGACGAATTTGGTGTCATAATCCGCAACAAAGCCGCACTTGTCGCACAAGGATACACTCAGTGGAAGGCATAGACTTTGACGATACATTTGCACCGGTTGCACGCATTGAGTCCATAAGGTTGCTCCTAGCCATTGCATGTTATTTGAACATCAAGCTATATCAAATGGATGTCAAAGGCGCTCCTAAATGGTGAACTCAAAGAAGAGGTATATGTTGAACAACCCAAGGATTTGAAGATCCACATAAGCTAACCATGTTTTCGTGTTAAAGAAAGCATTATACGGTCTTAAACAAGCACCGAGAGCATGGTATGGTCATTTAACAAAGTTCTTAATTGATTTCGGTTTGTTCGAGGGAATCTTGATGTAACATTGTTTATAAACGAAGTCGAGATAACATTCTTATCACACAAATTTATGTGGATGATATGATTGTTGGATCTACCTCACAAAAATGCTTGATGAGTTTGCAAAAGCTATGTCGCCTAAATTTGAGATGAGCATGGTAGAAGAACTAACGATTTTTAGGTCTCCAAGTCAAGCAAATGGATGATGGAATTTTCGTGTCCCAAAGCAAGTATGCACGGATATGGTGAAAAATTCGAAATGGAAGGAGCAAAGCATATGAAAACGCCAATGGGGTCAAGTGACAACCGACTGAGATGATCTTTGAGAAGATGTTGACCCAACACTCTACGGATCAATGATAGGAAGTCTCCTATCTCACACCCACACCCACTGATTTGATGTTCGGTGTGTGTGCGCCAGTACCAAGCTGCTTCAAAATGTCACACTTAAAGGCTGGCAAACGTGTTATCGTGTATGTTTCTAGAACACCGACCTCGACATTTTCTTTTCAAAAGACACGAACAAATTTGGTCGATTTAGTGATTCGGATTGGTGGGGATACGGATGATAGGAAGAGTACAGTGGAGGCTGTTTTACCTTGAAATAATTTGGTGTCTTGGCATAGTCGTAAGCAAAATTGTGTCTCTTATCTACCGCAGAGGCGAGAATCGTAGCGGTGGAAGTTGTTGTACACAACTCCTTTGGTTGAAACAAATGCTTAACGACTATGGTATTGTGAGCATCGAGTTGTTGGTATATTGTGATAACATAAGTGCAATCAATATCTATAAAACCCCATGCTCAACATTCTAGGACAAAACACATAGATATACGACACCATTTTATAAGAGATTTGGTGGAGGATGAGGTAATCGAGTTAGATTATGTGAAAACCAAAATCAAATCGGCGATATTTTCACTAAGCCCCTAGATCACGAGAGATTTATGAGTCTTCGAGATCTCTTGGTCTTTGCTCTCGCCAATAAAGCTTGAATATATTTGTTTGTATCACAAAATGTAATATCCGAAGGTGATACAACTGCTTTGATAACACTTATCGTGTTGATGGTTGTTATCTAACATGTTCTCCTAATGCATGACTCAATATGATGAAGAATATCTAGTAATGAGAAAAACACCAAAGTAGTTTGGGGGCACGCATTAGCGACGATGCTACCTTACTAAACAGTGCAGCCATGATTGCTTTCGAAAGCCTGACAATAGTGCAATCAAATTTTACATGGGGCTGTATTTATATGTTTTATTCTGATTAAAATGAGCCTATGTTTATGGAGATGTTATGATAACATTTTGTGAAATACCCCCCTAAAAATCCGTGAGTAATCCTGAATTTTGGAATTTCGCTCCTTAAATCCTCTATTTTTGGAGATATCGGTAAAATTGGTTAAGTGGTATCACATTTATTTGATCCGATTTTGTCTCAACAAATCCCCATATTTATCTCCTATTTAACTGGTACCAGACATGTGGTGTTAGTTCCTTTAAATTAGGGTTTGTTACAAGAGATATTATTTGTTTTAAATCACATCAACCTGCATGTCTATCCACTGCCTCACAGTGCCTTTGCATAACCGCCGCTCGACACAAGATCAAATCATCGAGGCTTTATTCATTGCAAATCTTGTGGAAAAGTTTCTTTTATCTCCTTCATCTTGCTTGGTACGTCTCACATTTTCTCCCCAGAAAAAGAAATGGATCCAGCGACCTCTGCTCTCCTCACCGGCCTTGCCAAATTTCTGGAAAATTCCCCAGAATTCCAACAGGCGTTAGCATCGACACCAAAGCCATCCACAGAGCCAAGCCCAAATACGACGCCAGAAATAGCACCGGAGAGGACTCTAGCGTTTCCATTGGAACCGTTGAAGCCAACGCCTCTTCAAGTCGTGTATCCCGAGAAGGGCGAGCCTTCTAACCCAAAGAGACCGGAAGAAGAAAAAGGTCGAGTGTTCCAACGAGGAGATGGAAGCGGATACCTCGCCAACCACGGTAGGAGGTCCAGTCCACCAATTCATATTGATATTCGGTGACACACCGTGATTTCAAAAATCCAAAGAAAAGGACGCTCCCGCCTGAGAACCTTCTCCGTGCCGGTGACCAAGCGTGACGGCCAAATGTACCACGAGACATCCTCCGAATCGTAATCGAAAACATTGATATCCCGCATGACTCTTCGACACTCTAGAAGAAGATGATGGTTCAAATCAAAAGAGCATGGCTAATCGATTCACACTCTAGTGATGATGACATTTCACTCGGTGATTTTTAAAAAGGCTGAAGCGGACAATAATAAAGAAAGGAAAGCAAAAGGAAAGTGTGCGAACCTAAGTCCAAGTCACCGTCCCACCGGTTGTTCCCGAGACAAGGACTAATAGTGGCTCTCAACACCTCATATCCCGCTTTCCGATGAGGAAGATTGGGATCACTGGAAAATCCTCAATCTTTGCAGATTCAAGTCGAGGTTGAGAGAGCGATCTCCTTCAAATTCTACTCGAGGGAGGCTGAAAAGAGATGGGAACAATTAAAACATCTAAAGTGTTTGAATGAGCGAAGGATTGACGAGGTAACCTTTGCCCAAAGATAATCTTATTGAATTCTTGAAAGAACGCTGTCTATTTCGAACTATCTCGGCTATTTATCCCTATCCTAAGAATGTGATAAGACATGTATGCAAACATGGATAAATCCTTCACGAGTGTACTTCAAACAAGTATTGTAAGGTGTACTTTAGGCCGCGTTTTTCACATTCTTGCTGTGATATCAACGCTTTTATGGGATTGACGAGTGACTAACGATGTGGTGTTGAGGATTTTGATATGGTAGCGACGAGATAATGTGGAAGAGTCGAAGTGGAAGAATCCAATGTCAAGTGGTAACGACATATCTTCATTCATTCTCTATAAAATCATGACTTGAACTGGATTGTGTCCTCCAATAACACGATCGTTACAATGCCCCACGGTGTTATGTTATATAAGCTTGGAAAAGGATTCGATTTAACCTCGGAAATTGATTGTGGAACAAATCGATCGATTGTTTGCAAGGCGAATCTCGGATTACCGCTGCTTCTTCATCGATATACCAACCTTGAAGCAACAAGGCCTTTCGATGGAGCACTAGATGCACTCTTCAAGATTTTCGAACTTCACCATAAGCAATACCTTATTTACAGTAACAAGCTCCCAAATCTTCCATGGACTAATCCTTCTAAAGGAATTGATGAATGTGTTTTGGACGCTGCTCCCAAAGAGATGGTGACACTCTCAAGTCTATGGTTCACTCCATGCTTGAGCGCATTACAAAGCTGGAGCAAACCCTCTTAGAAAGCCTTGGAGTGCGTAGATGACATGAATGATTTGAAGATCGAATTATCGACCTTCTTTCTTCCCAAAAGGGGAGTAGAGGCAGTGGCAACAATCTAGGAATGATGATATGGTCAAGACCGATCAATTTGAATTTGGTTTTATGAACTCGTGAACATGTTTTTGGTTTTTGGTTGGTTGATGATGCGCGGACATCTTATTGTTTTGATGAACATCCGATGGTTTCGCTATGAAATGCATGTTTTTATATATGATGCCCGCTACTTTAATGGTCAAATACTATGATGGTGTCATTGTTCGATAATTGTTGATGAATGTGTGATGAACCGGTATGATGATATTTCCGTAAATGTGTAGATTGTTTCTGTGGGAGTTTTTTCTTTCGAGTTTATTCTGCTCTACATATATGTTTGGGTTTCGTGGAGTTTGTATATTCTCAGAAATTGTATGTATATATGTGTTTTGTGAAGAAAGGCAAAAGGGAGTTTGTTAGAGTTGGTTAACTCCTGACTAACTCTCCCGATTTCAAGGAGTTAGTTATTGTATATTGTTTTGCCGCTTTCTTCTAGTGTGCGGTTACGACATATTTCATGGGATGCGATGGTAACACACCGGGAACACGTAAACAGATCGCTACATATCGTGAGGACTAAGTCTGTTCGGTTCCTACTTTCTAGGAGCAAGTCATTCAACAAGCGACATGACTTAGTCTCTACCTAGTGGGCCAAATCGTGGATCACTACTTGCGATCGAAGGCCTCTTAACATCTATAAAAGAGGCAAAGCGGCAAAGAAAGATACGCATTCATTGAAGAAAATCTGGAGATCTGTTTATGTTGTTGAGTCTGTTTGTAACATTTCCAATATCACACGAAGTGTTTAACTTCTAATGGTGTTAGAAGGTTGTCCTTTTAATACACGAGTGTTGTGAGGAAATCTTTAGTGTTTTCATATATCTTGAGAGATAGCTTCTTAGCTTTCTCATAGATCTCGATAGATAGTTTTAGTACTCAACTTTCCGACTTTATCTTGTGGTAAAGTAGTGAGTTTTTGTAACGTCACAAAATTTTATAGTGAATCATTTCATTATATTGGCATCTCTGATTATAATTATAATCAGAGAAAAGTTCTTCGATGTTCTTCAAGATTTTAATTCACTGTTTTACTATGTGTGTGGATAATACTACATAACAATTGTGTTTAAGCGAAGCAACACTTTCATATATGTTATAAATAGAGTTAATTTAATGCATTATTACGCTTATTTATATGGTATAAATAGATTTATATATGCAATATTCATGTCTCAGAATCGTATGTTTGTTAAATATTTGCTATTTTTTTTTTGAAAATGCTACATTATATTATTGCTTTTATATGTAGGTATTTAGGCAATCATGGAAACGTATATTACGAACAGATGATGCATATTGATAGATGTATGCAATAAAATCATTTGAATATAAAAATGTTAAAGAAAACTTACACCAATAAAAGTACTTGCAAAAAATCTTCTTGGTGAGCCATTAGCACGGAACTTTTCCATATTGTTAAGCATTACACACCATGCGTCCACTACACCAACTCCTATAATGCTATCTTTTGACAATGTAGCCATATGCTTTCTTGTTAGTTCTATGTCTCCATGCGCAAACAAAGTTTCTTCCCTAATGTTAACAAATAATTATAATCATTTATAATTAAACAATACTAAAATGAGAAATGATGAATTAATCATACTCATTAGGTGTAGAGTTGTAGGCGATAAATCCCACACTTTAATTCTTTTTCATGAGACTCTTGCATCTGTTGATCTTTCTTACCAAAATGGAGATTTTAAAGCGGTAGGCTTATTCAAAACACTCTTACTTGGCTTTTTGTTTGTCGCAACCGTCATTGTGAAATCTACAAGCATATTTATATCCATTAAGACAATAGTAATAAAAATAATATACAATACAAATATTACATAAAAGATATAATAAAATTGAAACATAAGATAATTACAAAATATACCACATAATTGCAATATTACTTCAAAATATAATCAGATCTTTAGAGACCGTACCACATCAATGCAACATAATATAATTTCGCACCGTACCACATCATTGCAACATAATATAATTACATACAAGAAGACAACATTGTAACCAAATATAATTACAGACTTTAATATTACTTCCAAGTATCATTCCTAGACTTCTTGTTTAATCTTAGTACAACCCAATTGAAACTAGTTTTTCTTTTTCCTTTTGCACCCAACAACAACCTTCTTTTTTCAACTACGGTTGGTCCGTCTGCTCTCTCAAAGTTGGTTCAATTGTAGTATCTCGCCCGACCCATGTACTTCATTAATCATTCCCATCTATAATAAATAATTGTGGAAATGTAATATGTTAAAAATAGTGTGCAGTAATATATATAACAAACAACAAATATTTTGGTCAATAGTAGTTCATATATTTGAGATTGCATATAAAACAATAAATATTTGACAGCATAATATTGTATGTAAAACAACCAACTTGGAAATAACAACCTGTGGTTCAAACAATGTTGTGATATTGTCCGGAGGGTTAGGTGTATCAATCCTTTCTGTTCTCAGCAAACTGTTAATATGGAATAATAAATGTATTCAATATCATCATATATAGTTATTTGGCAACCGCAATTTAGTTAATATGCTATACATAGTTACTGCCATGTGCAACATTACAAAACACAATGAAATCGTATTTTAGCATGTTATTGTATTTGAAACCATAATATTGAAAATATCAACCTGTGGTTCAACTGTTGTTGTGATATTCTCCCGAGAAGTAGATATATCAACCCCTTCTGGGTTCTCTAGAAACTGCTAATACGTAATAATCATTGTATTAAATATCATATTACATGAAATAATAACATGGCACAAAAACAGTGAATATTGATAAACGTACATAGTTAGTGTGCAACAATAAGGAACTTTATGTGCTACATATAGTCACTTAATGTGCCACACTACATAACAATATGCAATTATCTCGTTAATTGACAAAAGTTATTGCACAATGTTGTAAAATATGCTAAATCCTTAGAGACTATCTTTTATATAATCATGTATAATATATTTATAAAAAGTATAGTGAATTAAAACACTTATTGGTACATAATCAAATTGCAAAAAACAAAAAAAATTAACTAACAACATTCGACATCGACATAAAAAGATAGCATAATATTGCATATTCTTAGCACAAGTTTATAAAATATGTTGCACAAAAAAGATGGGCTATACGGATTTAGCACAATGGTGGACGATTTTACAAAAAAAATTGAAAATTAAGAACAGAATGTTAATGTGCTATATAGTCACACAATGTATTAACCCCATATGTGTTATCGAGAAAATATGAATATGTAAAAAGTAAAGTGTTAAATATAATCAAGTTATTTGAATTAATAACTTGACTAACAAACTGACATCATATGTTAAATATTATATAGTTAATATCAGTTGTGCAAGAGCAATTAAAGCACTCAGTTTTTTCATTAAAACAATGGAACTCAATTGAATTTTTAATTGCAGCCACAATACCAACCTCTGTTTGTAGACTTGCAACTACAGTGTCAACAATACGTGTAGCCTCGTTGACAACACCTTCGTCACGATGTTCTACATCAATCCCCATACGCTGAAACTTTTTTAAACAATTTATTCAAAGAAATATACATCAAATGTTATAAATTGAATTTCATTTTATAAAAAGTAATACATTACCTCTACTGCATCATGCTCTGAAACGCCAACATTTTTCTCAACAGCAGGTTGTGTGCTCCATAATTGAGTAAGTCCAAAACTAAAGGATGGCGTATCTTCAAGCTTGCTCATGTATGCATCTCTCTATGCAACAATAGCATCTACGTCATCCCACAGTTTATGAACATCTTTGTTGTTCCAAAAACAATCATCATCTTCTTTCGTTTCATGTGTTTGACCAGCCCTTTGCAGAGAAATGCATGTGGAACATGATATCGACTTGAAAGTCGTTTCTATCGTCCATTTGGAACGAGAAATGCCTACTTCTCTTGGTGCCAACTCTATAATCTTCATCATTTCCATCGTAAGTGTTGCAATCTTTTCGCAATGGTTAAAACCTCAATATTTGGACACAACACTTCCAATCGCTACCTAAATCTAAAACTTCATTTCCGTCATCGCCACGACCTCAATTGGTGGATTTGGATATCCGCCAAAAACTCCCCTTTAATTTCTGCGACATTGTCGTTTTCTCAAAGAATTGGTACTCCAATTACCTATTATGGGATAATGTCTTGGCACAGATTGCAATTTATAAACAACCCTGTCAACATGAAAAACCTACGAAAACTAAAGTTATATTTCAGATAAACAAAATAGTAATAATAAAAGAATAAACAATCATTAAATAAAAGAAGTTATTACCATCAAGAATAACAATGGTCCAACAAAAGCTGAAGAATTCTTTTCCACCCAGTATGTCTTGTGCTCAATCAAACTCCTCATTACATACTCACCCCAATTCCAATTTTTAACTTGGCCAACGTTTTCTAAACAATTGAGTATATATGGTATAATATACCCATTGCCAGTGCTCTCCATGAATGAGGAATGTACAGCAATCATAAAATGACGCTTAAACCAATCCCCTCCATCTTCACAACTCAGCAAAGCATTATGTAACTTCGAATGTAAACTCTATGTCGAATGGGTATCGTGAAAACGCCATCCATTCATCAAATAGAGAGTTGTATGTGTCTTCAAATCTGACACGATTCTACGCCTTTAGGAAGCCATACACGGTAAACATCTTCCCGTGTTACATGAATTCTCCTATTTGAGGTTAGAATGAGCTCGAATCTGCTAGGTTGAAGTTCTTCACCAGCCAATAAGCAAGCCTCGCAGCAGCTCTTTAATATTAACATCTCTAACATGTCCAAATCCTAACTCATCTATCGCTGCTTTCTGACGATCATTTAAACTTGCAAGAGTGTTAAAAAATGTATTCAGATTACACCTAGACACCAGTTTAGGAAATAAACTATCACTATCGCATTCCAGTTTATCTTCATCCTGATTATCATTTCCTATATCACTGGCCACTGCATCAGGTATCCCCTTGTGATCATTCCTTTTTTTCTTCGCTGTACTTTTTCAACCTCTAAATGTAATCCTCGTTTTTGTCTAATTATATCTGCAGCCTTACTCTTACCTCGATCTATAGAAATGATAATATTATAAGATTAGAATAGTAAGTAATATAAAATTTAAAAGCTAATCCAGTGCATATATGATTTATATATAGAGTCGCAATAGTGTGCCACATATAACATATAATATGTTGTATACATGCATTCCATATGCAATAGTATAGTTCGTGCCAAGATATACAACAACAGATTTGTAAATATAAGTGCAAATAAAATACAAATGCTAAAAAATCAACATTATATGCAATACAAGAAATGCAATGTGCAATAATTACAAATATTCTGTTAATGTGCCAAGATATACAAAATCAGAATTGAAATTTTTTTGCAAATAAAACAGAAACAAAACATATTACGTTTTGATAGCATATTATGACAAAACAGTTAAAAATATACGGAGTCACATTAGTAAGCCAAATATATATATATAATGTGTTGTATACATACCTTCCATATTCAATGGTATAAATTGTGCCAAGATATACAATAACAGGTAATTTTAAATATTATTGCAAATAAAACACAAATGTTACGAAATCAGAATTTTATGCAATACAAATAATGCAATGTGCTGAGAAACAAAACATGTTAAGTTTTGACAGCATATTATGACAAAACAGTTAAAAATATACAGAGTCACATTTGTGTGCCAAATATACATATATAATATGCTTTATACATGTCTTCCATATGCAATAGTCTAGATCGTGCCAAGACATACAATAACAGAATTGTAAATATTATTGCTAATATAATACAAATGCTACAAAATCAACATTATATGCAATACAAATAATGCAATGTGCAATAAATACAAATATTCTATTAATGTGCCAAGATATACAATAACAGAATTAAAAATATTATTACAAAAATAGATTGTGCCAAGATATACAATAATAGAATTGTAAATATTATTGCAATTAATAAACATGTGCTACAAAATCGGCATTTTATGCATTACAAATAATGCAATGTGCAATAAACAAAACATGTTAAGTTTTGACGGCATATTATTACAAAAAGTTAAAAATATATAGATTCATATTCGTGTGCCACATAGATATAGAATGTGCTGTATACCTGCCTTCCATATGCAATATTCTAAATTGTGTCAAGATATACAATAACAGAATTGTAAATATTATTGCAAAAAAAAAACTCAAATGCTACAAAATCAGTATTTTATGCAATACAAATAATGTAATGTGCAATAAACGAAATATGTTAAGTTTTGACAGTTTATTGTGCAAAACATGCTACATATATGTAAAATATGTGCTGTAATTCTAGTAATATACGCAATTGCATTATAATGTTTATAATTGGACAAAATACACAAATGTTATATTAGTTAAAGTTTATGCAATATGTTTATTGCATTATGCAATAATAACTAACATCATAATTTTCATATATGTGAAATATGTTCTATAAAGATGTAATATAATTCGTTTAGGGTCATTTTCGTGTGAAACAGATACATTATCCATATGACTAAACTATACAGAGAGGATATAAATTTGATAGTTAAGACATATATAAATAATGTGATAACTATAATAATGTTCTGTATACAACTCTTCCATATGCAATATTGAACAATCAATATGCAACATTTACAAAGAACACCAACAACATTTGACAAAGATCAATTAATAACAGCAACAGGTATAAAACGCCATGACAAAAAAGGGGATAAAAAGCACAACAAACCAGTGACCAAATATTCAACGCATTATACAATAAACATTGTTGGGACCACCAAGAACATTCACATAATTATTAATTCATGTATAATGACAAAAGATTTAATGTTCTACTTTTGGACAACATATTTTTTACTCAAACAGGAAACCAAAAGTACAAAGATAAAATGAAACCTAATGCGTAATCAATACTTTTTAAACATAAATCAAACCCTAGATGTGAACAGATAGAAAACGACACTAGAGAATCAAATTGTTGTATCTTAGCAAAAAAAATGATTAAACCCTTTCAAACTCACCATCGTCCTGTTGAACAGCTTTACCCTTCCGCTTCCTTTGTTCTTCGTTCACAATTTTTGTAAAGTGGATGATAAATCAATTACTTGTGTGTGTGAATCGTGCTTAATGTTGAACAATGATTATGGAAAGACGAGAACTTCTTCGGTGACCCAGAACAGTTATAAGGATTTTTGCGTGAGACTATTGCGTGAGATTTTTGTGTGAAAATACTGAAGAATGGAATGTTAATTGGCCCCGTATTCCATTTGCACGAGATTTGTTGCACAATAAACGAAAGGTTGATAATTAAATGTGGAGTTAATATATTGTTCTTCAATTGATGCGTATCAAACGAGTTATACACAATCTGTTTTCCAGGAACGAGATTTTGGCAAATCTTTGCCATGGATTGGATGATATAATTATATTGCATTTCTCGTTTTTACCCTTACACGAATTATTAAACCCCTCAAAATGATTACAATAATTTAACTGTTCTTTTTAATTAAAGATTTCAGCACAAATTTGTCCGTTTATTTAATTAGAATCAATGGATGAGATTTATTCCTATTTCTTACACTTAATACCTTTCTCACCATAACCATCCCCTATATATATATATTATATGACAGCCATAAAAATCATTAAATTTGTTCATAATAAACTATCCATATATATTATATATGACAGCCATAAAAATCATTAAATTTGTTCACAATAAACTATCCATATATATATATATATATATAGTATGTAATACACACATACGTGAATATGTTGACATATTAACAAGAACTGTTGGAAATGAAAGGGATAGTCCAAATGTAGACGATATATGTCTGGAAGATTTGTCCTCCACAAATCAATTTTATATAATTTGTCCAAACCATAGTGGTTATTGGGTTAGACTATTACAAATATGGTCAATCCACGCAACTAGTACGTAATGAATGATCCATTTCATCGACTTCATTTTCACCAATAGCTAGCACCTTTTCAAATAGTGATATCAATGTGACCTATTAGTCTTCCACATAAATATGTCGCTTCTCGATCTCTTCCAACGGCGAAACAATATATGAAGAGACAAACACTTTACAATAAAAAACAAAATTTATTGAAAACTCTAAAATTAGTATAAATGAATTTCACATAAAATACAAAAAAAAAGTATTTAGAGACCTTAAACGAATCTTATTTCAAAAAGGAATCAAAATCCTACCAAAAAAAAAAACAATTTACTAGAAATTGGAACTACTGAAAAAAGGCACGAAAAGATAGAATTTGGTCTGAGAAGCCCATACTTCACAAAGCGGTGATTCTTGCTCGTCTCGTCGTTCTATTTCCAAATACTGATTCTTGAGCGCAAAATTATGCGCATTTCATATCCCACCGACAACTGATTTAGCTCGATCCTTAGCAGCCAAATATGCATCAGCTACTTATTCCATCACGTCTTGGAAGACTATCTAGGACTCAATTAATTAGAACAACTGATATAATGAACTTCTCTAAGGATAATTTCGCAAGTATCACTAATTAAGTTTACCCTTGATATGATTATGACCAATTCATTGAAAATTAATTAGTGAAAATGTAACTTGTAACTTGTGTCGATCAATATATATTTAAATAATCTAATAGGGAGTTAGGAAAAAAGGTAACGTTATCGTCCTGAAGTTTTTCCTGCAATCTTATGTCCCCCCTCTCTCTAAAAGACTTTGAGTAAGTAGTCACGTAAATAATATAATCTTCGGATAACGTGTTCTTACAAAAATATAAAGTAGCATTGTTAGAGTTTACTTACCAAATCTGATTGCTCGAGTATAAGACTGAACCTCCTCAGCTTATTTAGGGTTAAAGTGGATGAGATCGTCCATTATAATAGATTGTTACGCTCTTACTAGACTTCTAGTTTATGTCGCTACATCATTGATGAGTCCCACTGAGTATGTATTGGTATATACGAGGGAGATACATCAGTTAGATAAATTTTAAATTATTTATTTTGACAAGAATGACTAGTTATTGGGTGTAGTGATCGGTAACCGACAGCTCAAGATCGATCTTGAAGATCTTGGTCACTTCAAATAAGGGATATCTTGTACTGAGTGTTATCAGTTAACAAACATATTGACTGCTAAGATAGCTGGTCAGTTGGACTGATAACTGATGTGCTTGTGGAATGTGGTGTTAGTGTATTTGCCTTACTGAAAACTTAAAGCCAATTTGAAATACTTTGTCAAATATTGATTAGGCAGTTTTCAGTTTATATATCTTCAGTATCAATGGGATACTGATAGATAGTTTCAAAATTATGTTGTGTTGTTGTGTGCTGTTGATGACAGTTCAATAATATGTAAATTTAAAGCAATACTGAAAGTAAATAATATGTTGATTTTTACGTGACTCAGAGAGATCAACTCCTACGTCCACAGACTGATTGCCCAATCAATCCACTAACTTCGGATTGGATCTTGTTTCCGGGTATAAAAGTAAACCTAGATACTGAGATCACCTTACAGCATCCCGTCTAACTTGGTGTTCCTCCTACACTGCTGGTGTTCGAAAATTACTAGCTGCTTTCAGGATACAATCGATTTAATCTCTAGCTTACGAGTGCTAGATGACCAAACTTTCAATAACTAATACTTCGTTGCTACTTACCCAAACTCATACTTAATTTTTTGTGGGTTTAGTAAAGCGGTTCCCAACTAAGGATTTGAGTTGATACAGATGTCAAACTCAGTATGTATAGGCTTAAGATATACAAGATGAATATCTTAAACTTAAGAAGTGTATACTGAAATCTCGAGCTAATAGATATATGTGAGCTCTTGAATTTACTGATAGCACTGTTAAATTCCTTCTACGAAATCGTTGTTTGATTGGTTTGTGCTTTGAACTTGATTGTTTTGAGATTTCAATTGTGCAGCGTTTCGGTGACCTTCAAAGGTTGGATTCTACACAATATATATATATAGAGGAATATTAATAGACAAATCCATATCATTGTACATTGTAGCTCTATAACTTGGAAAAGGTCTTCTGACAAGAGAGATCTTATGCAAATATGCTAACACATGTGGCGAGTCAAACACTCAAAGCTTAATATCTTTTATGTTTCTTCAGTTGTATGACTACATGTTTTATCAGTATTGACTTCAGGTTGGGTCAGCCGAGACGCCTCTATCCTATATTTTGTCAACTTTGGACACATGAGTCATATGATGCATTCATCAGACGTAGATAGATAGTCAGCTTTGACCTTTTATCAGCCTGCTTTAACTTAATAAAGCCAACATTGACTACTTATCTCCAACTTTGACTATCGATAGACAGTTTTGATTCCTGATTGCTAGCTTTGACTCCAGGACACCAGTTTTGACTCCTGATTGCCAGCTTTTGACTTCCACGGGGATAGTCGACTGCCTGATATGATACTTAATCATATCCTGACTCATTCATCTTTTCAACGCTGAGTCTCAATTTTTGATCTTCAGCCTTGGATCTTCAAACGTTAGTCTTCATTATTCGACTTTACACCAGTAGCTCTGTTCATCAGCTTCGACATACTTAAGTTCTTCAGACATTGATCGCTCCTTTTTCACACGTAAAAAGTGTAATTATAGGGTAAGCGAAGTATCGTATCCACAGAGATTGCAATCCGAAAACACAGAAGCTAATTCAACGACAATTCATCATTATCCAAGCACAGGATAAGGGTGAGATGTTTTAGGGCTTCGGAAATAAATCCAAAGCAAAGGTAACCAAACAGAATTATAAAATAAAGCGATAAAATCACGAAAGATGATTTATAAAGAAAGACTAACCCTAGGGATGCACCAATCCTATCCACAACGATGTTTATTCTCGCTTATTATTAACCGCTTTAATCCGCATAAGACGGAAGATCACATATATAACCAACAACCCGCTACGACAATTGCGGCGCTTGATTACTAATTTTCCCTATCACGATTACGTCTCTAGAGGAAAATAAGCAACCCAAAAGGATCACTAAGAATATGCTTCCTACGATCGTCTCTATCTCGCCACGACTCAAGGCTTAATCGTATCATGCATTCAAGATCGATTGACAATTAATACAGTTACGTCATTAACTGGCAACTAGATATGCATCAAGATTGATTAGAAATCAACACATATAAATAAGCACTATGAATCATGAATCATGCCTGGAAGGTAAATAACGAAAGCAGAACTCACAACATATAGGATCGAATCATGCAAACCCTAGGATTAGAATAGAAAACTAGCCAGACATAATAAACGGAATGAAATACTTAATTAATTATAAAAGCGTAAATTAAATATATAAAACCCGTAGGGAAGCGTCGGATGAACAATGGTTGGTCTTGAATCCAATCCCAAGCGAACGAACGGAAAACAAACGAAAACGATCGGACAAAACGTTCCGATTGATAACGAGACGATAAACTAAACTAGAATAACGTAAAAACAATACTCGAATTAAACTAAACGAAGACTAAAGCTTAAAGAATGTAAAACCGAGAAAACCAAGAAAATAAGGTCCGGGCGTGAATGGGGGCTCTTGGGCGGCGGGGTGTTGCCGTATATATAGCACACCCCAAACCCTAATTTTCTTCGCTGCTGTCTCGCGACCACCCTTCATGGTCGCTAGCGTGGTCGCGAGGTAATCCTCGCTACGCCTTCGCCCGCGGTCGCCACTTGCGCCGCTTGTGTACTCGCGACCCGGCTGGCGGTCGCTAGCCATACTCAGTGGTCGCGAGAAATCGTCGATGGCTTTCGCGCTGAGCTTTACCATGGCGCGTTCTGTGGTCGCGCCTCGGTTCTCGCGTGTTTCCTGGCGGCCGGCCTAGCGACCGCTAAGCCGGTCGCTAGAAACACGCCAGATTGCGCTTGGCTCGCTCGTGGTTCCTTGCTTCGATTTTCAACATATAGACCTTCACAACACCAAAATAACACCCAAGAGCAAGATTCTTCTAAAAATAGATAAAACATTAGGAATCGATACGTAAACGCACATTAAACGAGCTAAACTCATCTTCAAATATCAACTATAAACGTAAAATACGCTTTATCAAACCCCCAAACTTAAAGCATTGTTTGTCCTCAAACAAAAATGTAATGTAAAGACAAACGAAAGATCAACGAGCATAGCAAAGAGGATAACCATTCTAGCCTCCAAACATATCAACGCCAAAACATTAGTGCACATGACGACGTTAGTCCACTCAACACAAACAACAATTTACGGAAAAACTCATTTATTTCAACCCTCACAAAGGCATGTGTAAAAAAATATATAGATACACTCAAACTCATAAAGAAATTAAGGACGGTATACACTCAAAGATCAATGCAATGCAACATCTTACCATAGGCTTGCTGCTTTCTAACATCTCCACCGCGTCAAATGTGTTCAAATAAGGATCAAAGAGGTCTTTTGATAGGTTATAATGTAGGCACATTGGTTAAGGTAGGATAATATATGGCTAAGTGACTCAAGTAAACTCCAAGCACCACCATTTAAATATTTTCACACATACGGACTTTGTCCATTTTCTCTTTCTTTCCCAACGTGCTCAATTGACGTTCTATGCCTCATAAGGTACCTATACTTTGTTTAAAGACCCTTTATGCTCAAAACTCATAGTGAACTTAACATTTTTCTTTTTCTTTTCTTTTCTAGAGCTTATAGGGTTTAACTTTCACGAACAAGGTACTATTCTTCACCACGTATGTATTTTTCTAAAAGAAACTTTTCATCATCACTACATCAAAATTTCACCCTTTTGATTCCCATATCCATCCTCACCTCCTATCATCCGGTTAATCGAAAGAAAAGTCTAATAAAGGCTCAAAGAAGGCGACAAATGGTATATATCATCGGGTTAGTGTTTGGGTGATAAGTGGTTAACAACGATGGCCTTTTATCCTTTCCAAATTGAAACACATATCATAGCCTCGACACGTAAACACGGCAAGTTCTAGAAGATAATCACATGCACGATATCACACAATTAAAAGAAATCGATCAAGATGTTTATACAAAGAAGTTCAAGTCTCACGTTAAGCAAAATGGTGAAAACAACAAGTTTAAGCCATCTCACGTCATTCATCGTCATTTTCTAACAAATCATGTGCACTATCATTAAATTCCACAAAAATTTCTATCACATCGGCCACATGGATTAACACACTTCACTTAACTCGTTGATCGATGCATTACGAAAGCGAAAAGAAAAACGAGAGACACGACACAAAAAAAACAACACAAACGAAACAAAACAAAACATGAAAACAAAAACAAAGAAAACGCTGGGTTACCTCCCAACAAGTGCTTACTTTAACGCCTTTAGCTAGACCATCACTAACCTCGCTAATGCGGCATTTTAGTAGCACTCGACATCTTTCCCGACTTGGAACCTTCTAAACTTCGCATTCACGATGACCACCACCGACTATGGAAGTGGCCCCCAAACTTGAACGAAACACCTTGAGTTCCATGCCGAGTCCACTTTTTCTTCTCACGCTTCCTCAATAGGTCGAGAACCCTCGTGAGCGTCCGTAGCAGATTATGATTGAACAACAATCTTCCGACTTTCCAACGCCGTGTTGCTTGATGGCGCAGATATGGAAATTTTAGCTCCTCATCGTTAACACGAAACGTGAGGTTTCCTTCCCGCACATCAATCAACGCATACGACCAGTTGCTAGAAAAGGTCTACCAAGGATTAGCGGTTGTTGTTCAATTCGGAATATCAAGAATAACAAAGTCGCAGAAAAACAAAATCCCGAATTCTACCAACACGCCTTCGACTATACCTTTTGATATGTGACTGATCCGTCACCATCATCGAGATCTTCGTCGACTTCATCTTTCCAAGGTGTAGCGGTTGAAAACGCTCAATGGCATCGATTGATGCTCGCCTCAAATCGCATAAGACATTTGGGAAAATCGCTCGGCGATCTCGCACTCTAACGTGAAACCGCCGGGATCCTTCGCTCGAGGAGCTTCCTTTGCAAGACGGCACTTTGACTTTCGGATAGGAAATTTTCTCAAATTTCCCAAGTTTCTTCTTGCTTGCAAGCTGCCTTTTTAAGAACTTCATGTAGCTCAAGATGTTTCGCAACGCTCAAAGAGAGGTAAATTTATTTCAACTTTTGAAAACCTCTTTGAACGAGCAAATTCCTCGTCATATTTCGACTTGACAAGTCGACTTGGAAATGGGACCGGAGGAATGTACGTGCGAGGATTAGCCTCTGGTGTTTTCGCGGTCGACCTCGCGACCATTTGGTAGGTCGCGAGGAGTTCCGCTGCGCCGATCTTCGCCTTCGCGCGAAGCTTGCGGTGTGGCTCGCGAGCTACCGTAGCTCGCGAATCGCTCTGCTGATTTCGCGGTCGGGTTTGCGAGCGCTGGTCGCCGCGAACAACTCGGGCGTGCGGATATTCGGATGACTCGCGGTCGGGTCTTGGGCGCGCCGGTCGCGGGCGCTGCGTGGGCAAACTTCCGATGGCTCGCGATCGGGCTCGCGGTCGCGAGCTCGGTCGCGAAGTTTGCAAGGCTGTGCTTTCGCTCTTCTTTCGGTAGGGCTCTGTAGGCTCGCCCACCTCGTCGAATGGCGAAGCATCACTCTTCGGGTTTACCTCCAGACACTCGGAAATCGCCCGCCTTCTCGTAGCGCATTCACTTGCACGGCTATTTGACCAATTTGATTTTCCAACATCTTTATGTGCTTCCCCATAGCCGTCATAGTCGACTCCAAGTGATTTATCTTCTGCCCGGTGTTGCTGATGAACGAATTCTGATTCGTTGCCAATTGTTGGTTGCTTACAACCAACTGCTGCATCATGTCTTCGAGACTTGGCTTCCCGCCTCGAATCAATTCGACTATTGAAGCCTCACAAGGTTGTTGGAAATTTGAATGACCTCCGATTGATGTGGCTCACATTCTCGCTTCAACTGACTCTTCAAAAGAGTGAACTTCTTCATGAGGTCGTCATATTTCGAATCACTCTCAACAGCAGCTGCTTTGAACGATGGCGTTCTCTCCGTTGGCCATTGATAGCTGTTGGCAGCCATCTCTTCTACAATACGGCTTGCCTCGTCGACTGGTCGGTTTAATAAACAGCCCCCCGCCGACGCATCTACCATGCTCCTCGCCCCGCCATGTCGCCCACCGTAGAACCGCGTGATTTGTTGCTCCTGGAGAACCCATGTTGTGGGCATCGCCTCAATAGCCCTCTCGAATCTCTCCATGCCTCGAATAATGATTCGTCGTGGTTCCGCAAAATGAGATTTCGGCAACGATCTTCTAACGCCACGCGGTGAAAGTATTTCAAAGAAACTTCTCACAAAGTTTCCCTGTGTCGATGCCACCGTCCAAACTTCAACCAATCTTTCGCCTGGTCACAAAATGAGAAACCGAACACGCGATCCGGATTGTGTCTTGTGGCACCCCATTCGCTTGATGGTGTCACAAATGTCGAAACGCCTCGAGATGCGATTCGATCTTCCGTGACTCCTCCCCAAACCGCCTCCTCGACCATACCGATCGGGGCGGTTTGAGCTCAAATTATTTCAGATCTACGCAAGGGCCCCAACCGCCTCCTTGAACTGCTCGTGGGATGTCGATACATGTGGTTGTAGGTCTTTCCTCCGGAGCAGGACAACGATTCCCATGTTTGCCATCCGACGCATCTCTCGCAAAATCAGCTAGCATGTTGCTACTTGCTCGGGAGGAATGCCCTGCTCATGGATTTGCCGCCATTGCAGCTCGCCTCTCTCTCGTCCTCTTCTCCTTTGAGAACTTTCGATCTCGAGATCTAAAATATTTCGTGAGGTCCACTAGATCTTAGACGCATAAACCACCCGAGAAACGAGAGAATTTAGCACTAACAAAAATAAATAAAATAATATATATATATAACTTGAATTAATAAATCCAAATCGTCAAATTATTCCTATGTGATCTTAATAACCCCGAACGCGCCAAAATTTGATCGCCCTTTTCACACGTAAAAGTGTAATTATAGGTAAGTTAAGCATCGTATCCACGAGATTGCAATCCAAAACACGTAAGCTAATTCAACGACAATTCATCATTATCCAAGCACGTGATAAGGGTAGATGTTTTAGGGCTTCTAAATAAATCCAAAGCAAAGGTAACCAAATGTAATTATAAATAAAGCGATAAAATCACGAAGATGATTTATAAAGAAAGACTAACCCTGTGGATGCACCAATCCTATCCACAACGATGTTTATTCTCGCTTATTATTAACCGCTTTAATCCGCATAAGACTAAGATCACATATATAACCAACAACCCAAGCATTTACAATTGCGGCGCTTGATTACTAATTTTCCTATCACGCTTACGCCTCTAGAGGAAAATAAGCAACTCCAAAAGGATCACTAAGAATATGCTTCCTACGATCGTCCTATCTCGCCATTCGACTCAAGGCTTAATCGTATCATGCATTCAAGATCGATTGACAATTAATACAGTTACGTCATTAACTGGCAACTAGATATGCATCAAGATTGATTAGAAATCAACACATATAAATAAGCACTATGAATCATGAATCATGCCTGGAAGGTAAATAACGAAAGCAGAACTCACAACATATAGGATCGAATCATGCAAACCCTAGGATTAGAATAGAAAACTAGCCGTACATAATAAACTAATGAAATACTAATTAATCATAAAAGCGTAAATTAAATATATAAACCCGTAGGGAAGCGTTGGATGAACAATGGTTGGTCTTGAATCCAATCCCAAGCTTAACGAACGGAAAACAACGAAAACGATCGGACAAAACGCTCCGATTGATAACTAGACGATAAACTAAACTAGAATAACGTAAAACAATACTCGAATTAAACTAAACGAAGACTAAAGCTTAAAGAATGTAAAACCGAGGAAAATCAAGAAAATAAGGTCCGGGCGTGAATGGGGCTCTTGGCGCGAGGGTGTTGCATATATATAGCACACCCCAAACCCTAATTTTCTTCTTCTGCTGCTGCCTCGCGACCACCCTTCGCGGTCGCTAGGTGGTCGCGAGGTAATCCTCGCGCGCCTTCTCGCCGCGGTCGCCACTTGCGCCGCTTGTGTACTCATGACCGGCTAGCGGTCGCTAGCCATACTCAAGTGGTCGCGAAATCGCCCAGCTGCTTTCGCGCTAGCTTCGCCTGGCGTTCTCATGGTCGCGCCTTCTGGTTCTCGCAGCCTTCTAGCGGCCGCCCAGCGACCGCTAAGCTGGTCGCTAGAAACACGCCAGATTGCGTTTGCCTCGCTCGCGCTCCTTGCTCGATTTTCAACATATAGACCTTCACAACACCAAAATAACACCCAAGAGCAATATCTTCTAAAAATAGATAAAACATTAGAATCGATACGTGGCACATTAAACGAGCTAAACTCATCTTCAATATCAACTATAAACGTAAAATACGCGCTTATCGGACATCGATGGTCTTCCTTTATTCTTCAATTCCTCGATCGCAATTCTTCAATTGAGCTTTTAGTCCCGCCACACTTGATGGGATATGGCCCAACCGACCAGGCCCACTAACAGCCCAAACGAGCTGGGCCTAACGCTCAAGCGGCCCACGCGGTTGAGCCCAAGGCGAGCCCCAATCGCCAAAACCCTAGCCCTTTAACCGCCACCCTCGGCCAATGGAAGACAGGCCCCAGAGCCAAAGTGAGGCGCCACCCTCGGCCAATGGAGAAGACGCCCCAGAACCAAGGTCAGGCGCCACCCTCCACGTGGCGCACATAAGGCGAAAGGTCCCTGCTCCGGCCAATGGAGGGCATGCCAGAGGAAGAGTCACGCCACGACCAATGGAGAGGTTGGGCGCGCCTTCAGTTGCAGACTCGGAGCTGTATAAATAGAAGGAAAACTGACATTAGAAGGGTTGGCAACTTATCGAATACTAAGAGCTTGTAACCACACTGCATTATAGTGAAAGTATTGAGGAAACACTCCTCCGTGGACGTAGATCTCATTAACGATCGAACCACGTAAACGCCTTGGTGTTCTTTATTGCTTTTCCTAAATCTCGCACACTCACTTAACCAGATTTATCATTGGCGCCGTCTGTGGGAACCGTCGAACAAGAAAGCTTCGTTTCCTTCTACAACTAAATGGCAAGAACACGCACAACCGCCGCCCACGCTGGCAACAACCGTGCTGAGGACGACCAGGTGGTCACCGGCGTCGCGAGGAGATCGCGACGCCACGGCGCGCCACACTCGAGGGCAACATGGAAAATGTCTCCATACACCCTCAGACCGCCTCCCCGTAGGGAAGATGTCGACCTCAACGAGGACGAGCAAACAGCCTCATTCGTCCCACGAGGTCCTCGGCCGAGCCGGACGAGTTCCTCCACGCCCATCTCGCCAATTCCAAAGCTTCCTCAACCAGAGGACCAAAGGAGCGGGTCCTCGAGGCCGGACTGATCGAACACGGCCGCCCGAGGCCGCCTCCCCCATCCGAACAGCCACCGGCGTGATAGCCGAGAACGCGCATCACGCCCGACGCTGTGGAGCCACTCACCGCGCCGAGCCGCCGCCCTCATTCGCGCGGTGCCGCCACCGCGGCGAGCCGCCACCACCAGCCGCCTCGCGTCATTCGCGGAGCCGCTTCCACCTCGCCATGCCGACCCGAGAGCCGAGCAAAATAGGGAGGAAGAAAGGCGGAGTCGAATCCCTGAGGACGAGCAGGGCGCCGCTATCGATCCCCCACCCTCCGTAAGAGACGGCAACGATCTCCGGGTTCGACTGCACGAGAATCATCTCCCTTTCTCCGTGGAGATTCTAGACACGCCCGCCCGCCGGGTACCGGGCACCCAATATAGCGGCTCACGATGGCCTCGGAGACCCTCCGACTTCCTTTTCGCCACACTACCAACATGGCGAATCAAGGAATGAAAGATTTTCACATGTGCAAAATCTTCCCGAGGTGCCGATCTCCAACGCACGACGCCGGTTCACCTCGCCCGCCGTAACAAAGATACACCGCCTGTGACCTCATGGATCGCTCAAATGGCGCTTCTATCGTAAGATGCCGCCCGCAGCCTTCCTCCGACTGCTCACAATCCGCCAGGGCGGGACGGAGGCGACGTCAAACTTCGCCTCGAGGTTCATCAAAGAGTCGCCAAAATCGACGATAGCAACGACTTCACATCATCAACGCTCAAAAACGGGATCCGACCCGACGCTACCGAACAAAGAAATCACCGTGGAGAAACCAAAGACGGCGAGTAAGCTTTGGAACCCGTGGACAATGTTCAACCAAAAGTATACTCTCACTGACCACATAATCGCGAGGTGTTATAGTAGGAAAGCTAACCCTAGTCGCCTCTCAAGGAAAACTTAACAGTTCCCTAATGTTCGTGTTGCTCATGTAAAACGATAAAATCCTAAACACTCTATTACCAACACGAGTTTTGAGACATACGAGAATTCAAATACGAGAATCAAATAGCAAACCTAAGCCGTGGTTTGTCAATCCCAGCTAAACTAATTGTTGATAGATCTAAACTAGAGGTTGTCAAACCCTAGATGATAAACTACTAAACACGGAATCGTAAAACAAATCAAAAGCAATTAAATAAGATCTCCAAACAAGAAACGATGAGATTCAACGAAGAAAGATTAATCATGAACCAGTTCAACTCCACTGCATAAAATTCAGATTATTAAAATCAAAAGCTAGAACCGATCAAGAGCCCAACAAAGGTGAATTAAATTCGAGCAAGATGAATCAATACGTCGGCGAGTGAGCCACTGGAACGAGCGCCATCAAGAGATTTGATGACTGGATCGGCCTTGGGTATGGTGGCGGAAGACGGCGGCGAGGTAGCTCGACAGCGAGCCAACGCTGAATGCGCCGGCTGAGGAGACGGGCGTCTGCGAGGCGTCTGGGCAGGCGCGTATGCATGGCGCGCTGGGCGTCTTGCGGGGTGTCAAGGGCGCTCGGCCATGCGACAGTCGGTCGTCTGCGACTTCAACAATTGCTTGCTCTCCTTCGTCCGAACTCCGAAATAGGATCCGCTACTATAAACTCCTATCGCTATGCTCTTCATTATACCTGATCCTTGAAGATAGCTTTCATCCTATTTAATGCCGATTTTCTGCAAAACATTGAAACGAACCAAGTAAGTCCAAACGATAAATAATAATCAACTAACGGCATAAATGTGATAAACTAATGAAGACAACATGCAAAACAATACCAAGAATCAAAGATGATTCATACCAATGATAACTTCGTCAAGGAGACGAATCGGATCGAAGAAGCGGAAACTGGGACGAGCGGTCCGAGAGAAAAAGCCGACGATCAAGTCGAGGCGCCGATCGCCGCGCCTCGATGTAATCAAAGAGGGCCACTGGAGTTCAGGCTCGACCTCGCCCAACCCCGCGGCAGCGCCTCCCCGCTCAAATCAAGGGCGGAAATATTCGAGCCCACCGAGCTCTTCCCAAAGCCCGCCCTATGAAAGGAGGATCCAAGAAGAGGTCCACGATTTAGTATTGTGACTATCACCAGGGCATGGTCATGATACCGAGGATTGCGGTAAACTGGGCTCGCATCGACGAGCTCGTTAAGGTGGAGCCCTCAGAAATACCTCGCCGAGCTGGCCGAGAAACAGAAGAAGTAGGAATGGAGGCGGCAACAAATGCGGTCGACCCCAATGACGACCCAACCCAAGACGAAGAGGACGAAGGTCCCAACGCTATGGAGCAGTGTCTATGTTGTTATCGGACTACCCCTCGTGACGACGAGGTCATCCTCAAGAACGATGCCCGAGGCCGCCCCAAGAGTCAAGAACAAGCGACCGGGATGGTGAGAACATAATGTTCTCAAGGAGGACCCTGTGCCCAAGATCATGCCGCACAGACGCCATCACCATACAGGCCGTGGTGGGCAACAAAACGCCCACCGGTCTATATCGACATCGGAGCCTCCACAAGATCATCTTCCAGGTCAGTCTCGATAAGCTGAGGTCTGAGGTATTCGTGTACTCCGCCTCTCCAGCCAAGGAGTTTCACCAAGAGGCCCAGCCGGCCGGGGGGTCATTACCCTTCCGTAACGGTAGGGCGAGCTCGGTCGGTCACCAAGGCCATCCGATTCTTCCCGGTCCGAGCTCCCTCTCCGCATAACATCATCCTGGGAGACCGGTCAGACGCCACCAAGGCCGCCTGTCTCGGCCTACCACCACCACCGTCAAGATTCCCACCCGGTGGGAGTGCTTAGCATCCGGGGACCAAACGGCGGCAAAAGAATGCCTACGACTCAACCCAAGATGCGGCCTCGCTGCATAGCAATTACCGAGCCCCTGAGATCGACACCCCGGACGACCGACCGGTGGCCTCCAACTATCTGACGACGATCCTCGAGGTCATCCAGTCGGCACCTGTGGCCCACCGACGTCCGCGGCATGTCATACAACTTCGAGAGAATATAGGACGTGTTTGCCCGGTCCCGCCGATATGACCGAGTGTCGCCGAGCTTATAACTCACCGCCAACATCGACCCGCTACCAAGCCATCCGGCGAAGAAAAGGATATTCATGGGCGCAGCGCAGCCTTCATAAGGGACGAGTGACTCAACTTCAAGGCCAAGATCTTGTTCGAGGTCAAACACCCGACACGGATGGCTAATCCGATCGTGGTCCGAAAGCCGAGGAGGTGGCGACAAAGCGTCGATTATACCGACCTCAACAAGCCTCGCCTAAAGATTGCTACCCCTCCCGACATCGACAAGAAGGTGGAGGCATTGGGGGCCACGAGATGTTCAGCTTCGGATCTATACATAGGGTACCACCAAATCTGATGAGCCTTGGGACGACCAAAGACCGCATTCATCACCGACTTGGCGCCTTTGCGTCCGAAAGACGCCTTCGGCCTCAAGAACGCCGGCTACTTACCGAGGATGGTGGATGCAACATTCAAAGACCACATCGGGAGATCGTCGAGGTCACGCCGACGACATCGTAGTCAAAGTTAGAAAACGGAGAGCCGCGCCATGACCCCGGCACCATCCTCCAACTCCTCGTGTCGGCCAACCTCAAACTCAACCCCGAAATGTACATTTATGGTGAAGACCGCAAGTTCTGGGATGCTGGTTTTAGGAGGCCTCAAGGCCAATCCCACCAAGGCGAAGGCAAGGCTCGACATGCGGTGCGAAGGACCATCCGTGAGATCCACAAACTCACCGGTGCCTAGCCGCCTCGGCGATTGCCTCGAGCCGCCGGAAGCAGCTCCCATTCTTCAAGATCCCGAGGAGAGCTCCGGACTTCCTCGCGTGAAGAACACCAGCCGCCTTCAAGACAACAAGGAGTACCTTGCCGACCGCCGACCCCGTCCGCCCGAGCAAGGTGAATCCTCTCTATATCTCGCCACCCCGGGACGAGGCCATCAGTGTGTCTTGGTACGAGATGAGGTGACGACAACTCCCATCTATTTTATCACCGAGCCTCAAAGGACCCGAGACATGGTACACCGCCTCGAAAAGTAGACTGCCCCGTGAACGCCAAGCGACGCCCGACCCTACTTCCAAGCTCACTCCGTCTGGTGCTAATCGACTTACCCTTGAGACAAGTCTTGTTAAAACACGAGTCATCCTGGACGATAGCTAAGTGGGCACTGAGCTCGGCGAGCACGACATCTCGTGACTCACCGGGCCGGCCATAAAGGGCAAGCTCGCCGACTTCCCTGGTTGAGGCCACCACCGAGGTAGGCTCACAACAGGTAACTCCTATCCATTAGAACATTTCGCTCAAGGATATCGAAACTACATTTCTTAATTCACTAAGAATTAGTGAACATCCCACGTGAATTATCCATTATGAGTAGTCAAAGTCGAGCATCGACTAATTAGGTTTTAATAATCGGATTTCTAAATTACGATTTTAGTTATCGTAATTAGATATTAAAACCACGGATATTACAAAAATCATTTCTATCGCTCTACCCATTGCTCCGCATCATCTGGACTTCCTTTTCCATTAAAGGTAGGCGATTTTGCCTAAGGAAAAGTTCCTCTATTCTAAGATCGCAGAGAGGGTGTAGTATTTCTTCTTCCTTCGTTGGGACTCGCCTTTCCCCTACCTCTTCCCAACTCTTTGTTCGCTCCCATCTAGGCGGCATTCGATATTGCAAAGATGTAATTAGCATTTGTAACATTTATGCAATTTACAAGTGCATATATCTTCATGCAATCTTATCATAAAATAGCTTTAGTAAAACCATTCACTTTTCATGCTTACTATTATTTGTTTCACTAAGGTCTCAATATCCAAATCAACTTCGCTTAAGCATAATCATATGGGTTGAGGTATATAGCAAAGATGTTAATTACTAAGACACCCAAACGAGCATTTTTGTCCACATAACTTAGAATACTAAGATCCATTTCAAATAATGAATCTATTTCTTAATCCGTCTTTACTTAAGGAATTCTCCTTATCGAGTCATAATGTTCTACGAAACTTATATATTGTGGCTATCTCATAAATGTATAACTCATAATTTCTTGCTATTTTGACTTTTGTTCCTTTTTTCGACATGGTTCAGATAATATTACTTTCATTATACTTGTTCTCACTATTAGAATACAGTCATTATTGTCATATAGCTTGGTAAGGTAGGTACATTTGTACACCATAACTTAAATTCCAAGCATCTCATACCATGTCTCGACTTTGAGATATTTTCTCCATACTTGATTCACATGCTAGCTATCCTAGTCGTTCACACTCTCAATGATTATGATTCCTTAATCTCATATCATTGGTTTAACCAAGTCTCAATTACTTGGAATCGATTATGCTCAAGCATAATCTCATTGATGAGGTATAAAGCGAGAGATTTATTATTACGAGATGCTATCATTTCTTTATATATATTATTTGAAAAGAATTTTATGCATCTTCATTCCTTTAAACATGTCCAACCTACTAATGGAGTTTTAAGGACAAACAACTATCTTAAAGATAAGTTGTAATCTCTCTGCTATGACATAATAAGGGAAATTAATCCCAGGATATCATATACTTTTCTTTACTACTCTTGCATTCAATGCTAAAGAGTATCTCATTCATAACTTCATTATTATACAATACAGAAGTATAACTTCACGTTATGCAACTTAGTAAGCCCTTAGGTCATTGCATGATGTGCATCATAGGACAATATATCTTCGTCCCCGAAATCTTCTTTACATCATAACTTTGATGTCTATCACTTTTCGATCGAAACTTTGGTGACCTAAATAAGTCAACCCTATCATCCTCAATGTTTATCACTTACTAATCAACTGGTGACAAGTAAGTCAACTTCATCATACTATTGGTTTCAGAATAAGAGAATTCATCATGCAACTTTCAAAGGTATGGATTCAAATTGATCTTAGATTGATCCATATGTTAGTATCTTTGAATAATGGATCTAGGGTCCAAGACCAAAATGACGACTCATGAGATTTCTTTGGTCCTATGGGCTGGCGGACTCACAAATATTTTCTCGAACACAAGGCTTGGTTTCAAAGAACTTTATAATTTTCGGGTTTAAATTTCTTCGTAAAATGAGAAACTCAAGTGATTTCTCAATTGAACTAGGTCCAGAGTTAAACTCAATGACGAAATGGGTAATGAATAAATTTGAAACCTATATAACTCATAATAGGTCATCATCAAAGGTTCTCATGTATGTCATAGCTCTACTTGTATATTGGGAATCTTACTTCTAGTATCTTCTAAGATTCTTATCGATCAAAGTTCTCATTCTATAAAATCAAACTAATTTCAACTGATTCTCAAATTCTGGAGAAGGAATCAGGATTTGGTCCTTCATAAGAAATAAAGTTGCTGTTAGAGTACGTAGGAAAACCATGAAATCGGAGTTCAACGAAGGAGACGGATCGAAACAAAATACCGCGATGTAGAAAAGCCGCGCGAAGTCATTCTTGTTTTGAAAACTCACATTGTTTTCTTTAATCTTGCTCGTTCCGTATCCTTTTTTGCTTTCGATCTCAAGTCTAACTTTACTCACATCATTGAACTAACTTTTCGATTTATCTTATCAAAATTTTCTACCACATCGTGGTCTTTTCAAAAACAATTTCACAATATCAATTCATTCTTTGATCATATTCTATTCGTTCTCAACAAAAGTCATAGTCGATTTGGAGTTCCGCACGCGAACTCCAAATAAAAGACTATTCTCATGTCATTTGATCGCATAGTGACATTTATCATCTTGACATCATTTCTATTTCGCTTTGTTCTCGTGATGAAATAAAACTCATAATCCGCTCTTCTATGTTCTTTTCGATGGGATCAGCTTCAGCTTCTACGCTTCTTGGGATAACATACCCATCATCATAATCAACTTTAAGATTTTAAATAAAGTTCAAATATTATCATAGCACATTTGTACTAACGCATTCTTTGAATTTCAAGAATTCAACACATCATATTTGACATATAAATGTCCATTTTGAGCATTTTCAAACATTAATAACATAACTCATTCCATAACATAAACCTCATTTCAACCTTCATTCACAACTTCCATTCTCAATCCATTTCATCACTTTCACTTTCAACTTTTCATTTCAAAACTTTTGAGAAACCATTTACCTCATTCCGGCTGAGCTTGATGTGATGGAGTGTGAGCATTGTCAATCGATTTTTGTCTAGTGACTCAATCTGACTTAACTCTAAAAGGTGAGCTGATCAAAGAGCGAACCGCTCGATACCACTTTGTAATGTACCCCATAAATCCTAAGTAAGATTTAGCGACTATTACTCAAAACATGGATGAATAAATGTAATACCATTTAACAATAAATTATGATCATAACTTAAGTTCTTGTAATGAAAACATGTGATATGTACATATGAATGTACAATCAGGTATACTATCACGACAACATTCCTATTGCTAACACTCTCCATCGCAGATTGTACTAATGACATTTAAAACAATATGCGAGTCGAGTACAAGAATGCACTAGTGGACTCATGCAAAACATTTTCATTAAATTATTCTCGCCGATTAGTAACACACGAGGTTTTAGTGAAAATACTGCTTACTAAAATATTTTCTCATTTTCAAAAGTTGCTGCCGATATATCGTCTGTATGATCCGTATCATTTCATATAACATTATCATAATCATCATACGCTGGTAGCGAACCAACAATATTTAATATCATCATAGATCATAATATGTTGGTAATAAACCAACAACATCAATCCATTATAATATCATTATACGTTTACGAACCAACAACTTTCATATCATCACATCATCCTCCTCAATAATATCATCATACCATCCTCTCATAAACATTTCATACCATCCTCCTCATAAACATTTCACCTCATCATCATTTCACCTCATAAACATTCTCTCATAAACATTCTCCTTCATCATAATATTCATCATATGTTGGTAAAACCAACACTATCGATAGGATCATACATAAAAACATAAACAATTGGTGTAATCATTTCAACATCATTTCTCAACAGAGCATTGTAAATAAAACATTTGATAAATATTTTATCCGAGAGAAGTAAAAGCCCACCGGATGTAGATAGTCTTAATCGATTTCTTTCTTCGATTACACGCCGTGCTCCAACCTTACGTAAAAACTATTTTGACGCGTGTTTTTGAGATTTTCAAAGTTTAATAAACTTTGATAACATTCTAATATGATCACATCCTTTAACTAAAATAGTACGCTTTCACGATATCTTAACTAAATATTTCTGCTTGACAAGAGGCGTAATATAATCTACTCTCATATTAACCATTTAGGTTAAGCGTCTAAGCGATACTAACGTATTTTGATCAAATGATTTCAATTATGAAATCTTTTCTCACCAATGAGATATTCTTATAAACGTTCGTTTACACGTATTAGTGTATTTATTCAACTTATTTATCGTTTAGACTTAAGTCAATGTTTTGACTTTTCTTAATAAACTTTTCAATTATTCACATAGTTTATAACAATTTTCATATAAATCGATTTTCAATCAATTTCTTTCATAAACCCTAATTCTCGATTTTTCACGTAAACAATAAACTTGATTAATATTTTACCTTAATAACACTTAACTTATACATTTCATATCATTTTCTTTAACATTATTTAATATAACGTTACGTAAACATAGTATACTATGTTTCTAAAATCCCATAAATTCTCAATAGGTCTAAAATATTTTCTAAGCATATAATATGTGATTTTTCTCAATAAATTAATTTAAAACTCTAAATCCTCATGTCTTAGCTCTCGCCCCTTGCTAAATTCTCAAACTTCTTCCAAAAATTCTTCTAAATTCATATAATGTTTTATATTATCATAGTATCAATAATATTTATTAACATTAGCTATAGAAAATTGGGCATCATTTTCCCACACTTAAGGTTCTCGAAAATCATACTTTAATATAGCAAATATTTTCTAAAATTTTATTAAATTCCATAACACCTAATCATCATCATATACCATTAACTTATCATAATATTCAACAATCACAACTTATACATCAATGTACCAAGAGTAGAACCTCTAAAATTTTCCATATATGAACAACTCATTTTATAAAAATCTAATAAATTAATCACATGCTTTAAAATTTATTATAGAACAAGTATACATCACAAATCAACTTCATGATGCTCACGATTCTTCCAAAACCTTCTCAAATAGTTTTCATTTTCTTCTTCTTTATAATTAAATAATAATTATACACCAACATTTTATTTCCACAACATTTTCGTACATACAAATTAATCACAAACAATTCCAAAAATTCCTAATAAAACACAATGGGTTCCATTATCAACATATATTATTAATCCATCAACATTTGGGCATTAAGAATTTTCGATCACTTCAATTAATTTCTTAACATGCTTAGCTTCACTTAAATCATAACATATGATAATACTTAGCATAATAAACAATATTAACAAGCCACTAAGCATTAGAACATTATTCCTCATATTTTCAACATTAAGAACATAAGCATATCATATAAATCTAACGTTAGAAATCGAAAATTTTAACGATATAGGAAGCTCGTTAAATTCCTAACCTTTAACCGTTTTATTTTTAGTGCAAAGGATTTTATCAAGGATTTGGGATATTTGAACGAAGAACACTCTATTTTCTTTTTCTCCTATGCTCACGGTAATAAGAGGTTTGAGAGAGAAATGGGGTTTGTTTGATATTTTATCACTTAAATAATAAAGCTAAAGAAATTGAAGAAGTATGAACTAATTCCTTCTCCATTTCTCACGATACACACACTTTGCAAAGCAAGACTATTAACTTTGGTGACTCACTCCATAGTATGTCAGACTTACACACCATTTACTACACATTGTCAATGTAGATACATCATCACATTGAATGAAACAAAACATAAAATCCTACTCTTAAACACCTTGCACGCCGGCCATTTCCTTTGCCAAAGGGTGAGTTTTATTATTCCTTCCAACCTCATTATCAACAATGTCATGCTAATTAATTAAAATATTATCAATTTAGTAGATGGAACAATTATCCACCTTTATTCTCTATCAATGTCGGCACCTTCAATGTGCAAGGATGAGTATTTAAATTTTTTGTCTTATACTTGATACATAATATCTACACACTACCATATGCAACCATCACCTCCAAGAGTCCAACAATTCCTTCTCACTCAATTTAATCAAAACACACGGCTATTACACAAGCTTTGCACATCCCACTTGATTCTCCATTAATTATCTTGTTTGTGTGTAAACATATCATACTAGTATATTTACTACATAGCATGTCATAAAGATAGTAAAATTCCATTTCATTGTATCCTCAATACTAACCTCACGGCACTTTCATAAATTAAGTGCTAAATATTTTATTTTATTGCATTTAATAGCTATATGATATAATATATGTCTTAGATGATAAATTAGATCATAGGAAAGAATTAGAATGATTCATGTATCAAAACCCTAATTTTCAAATTAGGTTTTCAAAATCGCTACTTTATTCAATAATCATTCCTTAATTTCTAGCATTATTTTTATGATAAATAATGCTCTTATTACATAAAATAATCGAGGAATTTAAATATTATAATTCCTTGATCATTAGACTCATTTTTCTAATCGCTCTAAACGCCGAGGCGTTGAAACGCCTTAAAACGCTCATAATCGACCCATCTCAAAATGGTAGTAATAAAGTCGTAATGACTTTATTATTTCATTTCATTAATAATGAAATTTAATTCTAAGCTTAATTACTTAGAAAGATTTACGTAATATTAACTATCGATATTCAATCGACGTTAAAATATCGCCGAAAGAATTTCTATAGACTTTATTCTTTGATTCACTAATTATTAGTGGATAAGATATAAGAATTCTCACATCATTAATGATCGAAATCAATCTTCGATAATTTACTATTTTAATTATCGAGACGAAACCCTAATTTACGATTTTTAATTATCGTAATTAGCTTTAAATCTTCTGGATATTACAACTACATTATTTCGATATTAGTTTTCAATTCAATATACAATGTGTTCATCTTGATTAATTTATACAATTTATGCTACACTACATTATTTCGATATTAATTTTCAATTCATATATACCATGTGTTCATCGTTTTGAGAAACAATATGATACAATTATATAAAGATGTGATATATTGAAATTTTATAAGTGTTAAACATATATAAATAATGCCTATATATAAGTATGTGCTATATACATGCATTTCATGTGCAGATGTCATATAAAAGCTTTTAGAAAGTGTGATATCTAATATATTAATCATATGCTATATATTTTGAAGATATGTTATACGATATTCTTAAATGATTAACAAATACAAACAAGATGATAAATATATTAATGTGCTATATATTTATACCATATGCAATATTCAAAATAACATATGCTATATATTTCAATCCTTATATCTACACAGAGCATATTACATACGACAAATTAATCGCCTCAATTACATTGTTTTAAACGTAATATTATAAAGTGCTACAAACCTATTAAACATGTACTATATATCAAGAATATATGCAACACCGTAATAATGTTTATAAATTGACATAAAACAGAAATGATATATTAGGTCATGTTTATGCAATATAACTATCGTGCAGCAATATATATTATCAACATTAATGATATTGATGTTCAATATGTTATTAACATGTGTGCATTTTTGGGACACATGTTATATTATATTAACAAAGTATGCAACACAAAAATTTGATGGTCAGATAAATTTATGTATCATATATCGTATTAGTTAATAATTCATATAATAAGGTTGTATAATCATGAACGCTTAATACACAATGCACTCAAGATGTTATTACATAAAAAATATTCACGACTTATAAGTCTCAACATTTAATGAACAGCTTACTACATAAATTATAAATCTTGAACCATAGAATATATCAAAAAAAACTTTCAACATAAAATCAAGTATGATAGCATTTTTCAATGTCAATACATAAAAACCCCAAATCATCCAAACAACTAAGTCTCATACAATGTTTTCAATGTCAATATAAAAACCAATTAACCAAATAACATTGTTTCTACTTTCATATCCGTACAAGTCACATCACGGTAAAATTTATGCACCTACCATTATTGTATCCTTCATGATATTTTGCTCCCAATAAATAATTTCTACAAGATCGAACCCGCATGGTTAGCAATTGCTTGTAAGGATTGGTCTAATTCACATTTTTTTGAAACATCGCCCATGAATGTCTCAAGATGTCGATCAAATATATTCCACTATCCACCGAATTTCTTGTCTCCCCATCTTATTGTTGGAATTTCAAAGTTACTCTTTCAACAATCTTAGCTAATGTCTGCTCGGATAGTATATCACGCTAAAAAATAAAAAGTTTAATGTTAATAAGTTTGAAAATATCAATTTAATTAATTTTTTGAATAAATACTATATAATATAATATACATCATACCAAATTAGTAAGTAAATCATCATATTTTTCACCGACATTCACTTGCAACATCATTCATACTATCAATCACAATTTTTTTCCACTCTTCACATCAACATAGTGCAAAGTATTTCTGCTTCAGATATAGGAAAGAAAAACTACAAAGAGAAAATATAGCATTATATTCCTATTAGTTAAATAGAAACATAAATAAATTCATATTAAACATAACTTACGATGTCAATATCCTTTAATTGAGTGTTGGTTGCTCTCCTTACCGTAATATTCTCAAAAATGAATCCTTCTAACTTCATGAGAAATATCTCTGCCACAGGAGTCCGTCATGTATCAAACAAAAATACCACATATATTTAGTAATAAAAGTAATTTTAGTAGATCAATACATACATAGTGCTACATGTTATGTTTACAGCTAACATTGTATAATTTTTCCGATCGATACAATACTTTCACATGTGCAATATATTTTCCATTATGTGATATATAATGTCGTATATACAAATACGACACATTATTTTATAGCATATACAATTCAAATCGAATTTATTAAATCAAGATATATCGTTTTTAATACAAATAATGCACATGTGCACTTATATTCCTATTTGTGATACATATAATGTTTCATATGCTACAAATATATTGTTAGAGTTGGTTAACCTGACTAACTCTCCGATTTCAAGGAGTTAGTTATTATATATTGTTTTGCGCTTTTCTAGTGCTGTTACGACATGTTTCACGGATGCGATGGTAACACATCTGTAACACAGATCGCTACATATCGGAGGACTAAGTCTGTTTCCTACTTAAGCAAGTCATTCAACAAACCGACATGACTTAGTCTCACCTAGTGGGCCAAATCAGGACACTACTTGCATCAAGGCTCTTAAAATCTATAAAAGCGAGGCAAAGCGACAAAGAAAGATACGCATTCATAAGAAAACTGAGATCTTTATGTTGTTGAGTCTTGTGTAATATTTCCAATATCACATAAGTGTTTTAACTTCTAATGGTGTTAGAAGGTGTCCTTTTAATACACGAGTGTTGTGAGGAAATCTTTAGTGTTTTCATATATCTTGAGAGATAGCTTCTAGCTTTCTCATAGATCTCGATAGATAGTTTTAGTACTCAACTTTCCGACTTTATCTTGTGGTAAAGTAGTGAGTTTTTGTAACGTATGAAATTTTATAGTGAATCATTTCATATATTGCATCTCTGATTATAATTATAATCAGAGAAAAGTTTCTTCGGTGTTCTTCAAGATTTAATTCACTGCTTTACTGTGTGGATAATACATAACATGTGTGTTTGTCAAGCAACACTTTCAATGGTATCGAGCTTACACTGCATAACGAGCGAGATCTCCGTATCTTCGCTATAATTTCGCCATAGATTCAAACACGGTATTATCGACCACCAATTTGGATGGATCGAATTATTCATACCGAAGACAGACCGCTCATACATCAAGTCCATTGATGTCAAAGCATGGCAAACCGTGGAGAACGGATGGTCATCCCAAAGACCACCGATGTTCGTAGATGTTACCCAACACCGCCTGCACAATGGACACGAGATCGTTGACGACGCAAACTTCAACGGAAGGCCCTCAATGCCATTTACACATCCGTGGACATGACAATGTTCAAATTGATCAAGAACAGCTTATGAAAGATGATGGATGTTCTTCAACGGCATTGTGAGGGTGACAAGCATAAAGAGTCTCGATCGTGATTCTCACTTCCAAATTCGAGAATATGAAGATGGGAAGAAGAGAACATCAACGACTACACCAAGAGGATATTGATATTGCCAATGAAGTGTCAAGATCTTGGTATGCGATAAGCAACAAGTTGTCGGTGTCGGCTCTTCAACCTTACCCGCAAGATTTGAGATGAAGGTCACGGCTATTGAAACATCTCAAACGGTGCAGCCATCGAGTTCATGGATCTCATGAATTCACTCAAGACATACGAGATGAATCTGGAGAGAAGTGCAATCAATAAGAAGCGATCGTCTTTTCATCAGGCGCAACATCCAAATGGAACATCGCGGAGATAATTGAGTGATGATGAAGAGTTGCAGGAGATCAAAGCATGGCGATGTTGCTCTAATCACCGTGAAATTCAACACTATGGTAAGGAAGATGAACAAGGAGAAAGCTCAAGCCGTGCCTATGGATCAAAATCATCGAATGGTAGAATATCGCTTCAAAACCTCAAAGCTTCCACCAAGACCTGGAGGAAGTCTTTTCTCGACACGTAGGTATGATCCTCCAACATTGAAGGTATCCAATGCCGTGAATGCAAAGGGTATGGTCGAATGCAAACCAATGTGCAAACACGCTAAGAAAGAGAGAAAGTCATCGGGTATCCGGAGTGATGACGCGAGTTCTTCAAGAGGTAATAATGACAATGACATCGAACCAGACTTGTCACAAAGATTCCATGTCGCAGCTTGCCAAAACATTGTCGACGACGAGGAGATGCAATTTGATCCAAGATCAATGTGTATGGTCTCGATATTATTCAAGTTTATTTTGCTTAAATGCTCTTGTGAATGATATGACAGAGGGCGATTACGATGAAGACTCTATCGCCATAGTACAAGAGTTGAAAAGCTATACGACGAGCTACTTGAAAATGGAAAGGACAAAGTCGAGATCTTGAGCTCACATCAAGAGAAACACGATCGAAAGCATCTTGCTAATCAAGTCTTCGTAACACAAAGGAAGTCTAAACAAAAGGTGACATGTCAACTTGAAGTGGCACAAGGTACGCTCAAAGTGGAACACGTGACGCCTAAATTTGATGACGTTGCTAATGGGTAACCGACATCCGGTTTAGGTTTTTGATGTTCCTAACATCGTTGTACCTAATTGTCGCCACAAATGGGAAACCATTCAAAAAAGGTGAACCGTAAAAGGGTAAAATGACACAAGAAAACATAGAAAATACATATGTCATATCGCTTTCACCGGTCACATTAGCCTTCGTTATAAATCAAGGCTGATTTTAATGGACATAGGATGATGCCGAGGTCATGTTATATGAACACTTCTTGCACAGTCCCTAACGCCGTCACACACCGCAAAACACGACTAACAAGGGAACTACTCAAGAGAGTTTGGGTCGGAAAGATGATATAAATGCCATGTTGTTTATACCGCATTGAAAACTAACATTTCGTGTTCATGGTATTTTGATGAGGTGCTCCCGCACACATCGTAATGTGTCGCCTTGCCAACTATGAGTCGTATGATGGAGGTGTATCATTTGAGGTGGTTCTAAAGGAAAATCATAGGCAAAGGACTCCTAAATGTTCAAGGTTTACCTAGCCTCAAGAATGTCTTGCACGCATAAGTTTAATGGCAAATCTTATAAGCATAAGTCAATTATGTGATGAAGAGTTGCAAGTTAAATTGACAAAGATTCTGCGAGGTCTATGAGGTAAGAACACATGTCTCATGAAAGGACAAAGGTCATCCGATAATTGTTATATGGCCGAACCAAAGTGCAATAAGGCACAAATAGAGAGATGTGTTATGGCATCAAAAGTTGGACATACTAACTTTAGAAATCTGACAGTTAAACAAGATGGAAGCGACGCGGACTACCCAAGCTCAGCGGTGGAAAGGTGGTCGTGGTGATTGTCAGGAAAAATGCACCATGTTCCCCGCTGTAAACATGAACAACATTATGGTACAACACGATTTTTGAACTTCACATGGATTTAGTAGGACTGCCGAGATCGAAAGTCGTGGCAAGAGGTATACATATGTCATGTGGATGATTTTTCAAGCACATGGACATTCTTTCGAGAAAAATCGACACGTTGAAACGCTTAAAATCCTCTTTGCTAGAATTTTTAACATGTTTGGTGTTCAAGTGTCAAGGATTCGATCGATCATGGAAGAGAGTTTGAGAATATCTCTTCACAAATTTTGTGAGAAAAGGAATTTTCCAAGAATTCTCCGCGCCAAAACATCTCAACGAAATGGTGTAATGAGCAAGAATCGAACTCTAATAGAAATGGCACGAGTTATGTTAAGCTCGAAAGGTCCGTCAAACGTTTTGCGAGAGGTCATAACACCGCATGTCATATCAACAATCGTGTGAACATTCGACGTGTTCCTTCAAAACACCATATGAAATTGGAGGAATGAAACCGAATCTCAAATATTTTCACGTGTTTGGTGTTATACATCTGAATGATAGAGAGTATCTCACCAAGTTTGATGAGAAGAGCGATAAAGGAATTTTCGTAGGGTACTCTAAATAGTCAAGCATATATATATCCGAGATTACGGACCATTCAAGAGTCCTAAATGTTGTTTTGATGATCTTGCTAATCTCGCAGGAAAAGGCGGATGAAGACGTGGTCGAATTAATAGAAGATCCTATCCAATGTGATGCTAGCGTGATGTCACAGTTGTGAGGCCACCACGAACATCGACGCAAACATCTCAAGGTTCCAATGACACAGGATGAACAAACCGACGTCCAACAACAAGAAAGACGAGATCCTCCGGAAGAATACGTAAGAACCATCCAATCTCTCAAGTCAGGTGACGCTCAAGATGGTATTCGAACAGAGTGCAAGCACCATGAACTACCGAGATGGTATGCTTTTCATCCATATGTTTCAATGCCGTGTTTTATATGCTTCGCTCAAAATCGAGCCTAAGAATATAAAGAAGCTCTGGGTGATGAGTTCAGGTAGTTGCTATGCATGATGAACCAATTTGTTCAAATGATGTGTGGTATCTTGTTTCGAGACCCATGACAGGAATGTTATTGGAACAAGGTGGATTTTCAAGAACAAATCGACTGAATTTGGTGTCATAATCCGCAACAAAGCCGGACTTGTCGCACAAGGATACACTCAAGTGGAACGTAGACTTTGATGATACATTTGCAGTTGCCGCATTGAGTCCATAAGGTTGCTCCTAGCATTGCATGTTATTTGAACATCAAGCTATATCAAATGGATGTCAAGAGCGTCCTAAATGGTGAACTCAAAGAAGAGGTATATGTTGAACAACCCGGGATTTGAAGATCCACATAAGCTAACCATGTTTTCGAGGTTAAAGAAAGCATTATACGGTCTTAAACAAGCACGAGAGCATGGTATGGTCATTTAACAAAGTTCTTAATTGATTTCGGTTTGTTCGAGGGAATGACATTGTTTATAAACGAAGTCGATAACATTCTTATCACACAAATTTATGTGGATGATATGATTGTCGGATCTACCTCAAAAAATGCTTGATGAGTTTGCAGGCTATGTCGCTTAAATTTGAGAGAGCATGGTAGAAGAACTAACGATTTCTTAGGTCTCCAAGTCAAGCAAATGGATGATGGAATTTTCGTGTCCCAAAGCAAGTATGCACGGGATATGGTGAAAAATTCGAAATGGAAGGAGCAAAGCATATAAAAGCATGGGGTCAAGTGACAACCGATGAGAGATGTCTGAGAAGATGTTGACCCGACACTCTACGGATCAATGATAGGAAGTCTCCTATCTCATACCACACCACTGCATGTTGATGTTCGGTGCGCCGTACCAAGCTAGCAAAATGTCACACTTAAAGGCTGGCAAACGTGTTATCGGTATGTTTCTAGACACCGACCTCGACATTTTCTTTTCAAAAGACACGAACAATTTGGTGGATTTAGTGATTCGATTGGCGGGATACGGATGATAGGAAGAGTACGAGGGAGGCGTTTTTACCTTGAAATAATTTGGTGTCTTGCATAGTCGTAAGCAAATGTGTGTCCTTATTCATCGCAGAGGAATACTGAGTGGAAGTTGTTGTACACAACCCTTTGGTGAAACAAATGCTTAACGACTATGGTATTGTGAGCACGAGTTGTTGGTATATTGTGATAACATAAGTGCAATCAATATCTATAAAACCGCTCAACATTCTAGACAAAACACATAGATATACGACACCATTTATAAGAGATTTGTGGAGGATGAGGTAATCGAGTTAGATTATGTGAAAACCAAAATCAAATCGCGATATTTTCACTAAGCCCCTAGATCACGAGAGATTTATGAGTCTTGAGATCTCTGGTCTTCCTCGCCAATAAAGCTTGAATATATTTGTTTGATCACAAAATGTAATATCCAAGGTGATACAACTGTTGATAACACTTATCAGGTTGATGGTTGTTATCTAACATGTTCTCCGAGCATGTTCAATATGATGAAGAATATCTAGTACGAAAAACACCAAAGTAGTTTGGGGGCACGCAGTAGCGACGATGCTACCTTACTAAAGCAGTGTCGATCTTCAGTTCTCTGAATAACAAGTGCAATCAAATTTATATGGTGTATTTATATGTTTTATTACGATTAAAATGAGCCTATGTTTATGGAGATGTTATGATAACATTTTGTGAATACCCCTAAAAATCCGTGAGTAATCCTGCAATTTTGGAATTTACTTTTAAATCCTCTATTTTTGGAGATATCACAGAAATTGGTTAAGTGGTATCACATTTATTTGATCGATTTTGTCTCAACAAACTCCATATTTATCTCCTATTTAACTGCATCAGACATGTGGTGTTAGTTCCTTTAAATTAGGGTTTGTTACAAGAGATATTATTTGTTTTAAATCACATCAACCTGCATGTCTATCCACTTCTCGCGTTTCTATCCGCTCGACACAAGATCAAATCATCGAGGCTTTATTCATTGCAAATCTTGTGGAAAAGTTTCTTTTATCTCCTTCATCTTGCTGGTACGCCTCACATTTCTCCCGAGAAAAGAAATGGATCCGGCGACCCTCTCCTCACCGCCTCGCAAATTTCTCGGAAAATTCCCGAATTCCACAGCAGTTAGCGACACCAAAGCCATCCACGAGCCAAGCCCAAAACGACGCAAATAGCACGGAGAGGACTCTAGCGCCATTGGAACCGTAGCAACGCCTCTTCAAGTCGTGTATCCCAGAAGGCGAGCCTTCTAACCAAAGAGACCGGAAGAAGAAAAGGTCGAGTGTTCCAACGAGGAGATGGAAGCGGATACCTCGCCAACCACGGTGGAGGTCCAGTCCACCAATTCATATTGATATTTCTTGGTGACACACCGTGATTTCAAAACTAAAGAAAAGGACGCTCCGCCTGAGAACCTTTCTCCAGTTGACCGCGTGACGCCATGTACCACGAGACATCCTCCGAATCGAATCGAAACATTGATATCCCGCAGTGACTCTTGACACTCTAGAAGAAGATGATGGTTCGAAATCAAAGAGCATGGCAATCGATTCACTCTAGTGATGATGACATTTCACTCGGTGATTTTTAAAAAGTAAGGACAATAATAAAGAAAGGAAAGCAAAAGGAAAGTGTGCGAACCTAAGTCCAAGTCACCGTCCCACCGGTTGTTCCACGAGAGCAGGACTAACATGCTCCAACACCTCATATCCCGTTTCCGATGAGGAAGATTGGGACTCAGCTGGAAAATCCTCAATCTTTGCAGATTCAAGTCGAGGTGGAGAGAGCGATCTCCTTCAAATTCTACCGAGGGAGGCTAAAAGAGATGGGAACAATTAAAACATCTAAAGTGTTTGAAGAAAGGATTGACGAGGTAACCTTGCTCAGCATAATCTTATTAATTTTGAAAGAACGCTGTCTATTTCGAACTATCTCGCTATTTATCCCTATCCTAAGAATGTGATAAGACATGTATGCAAACATGGATAAATCCTTACGAGTGTACTAAACAAGTATTGTAAGGTGTACTTTAGGCCGCGTTTTCACATTCGCTCGTGATATCAACGCTTTATGGGATTGACTGAGCGACTAACGATGTGGTCGTTGAGGATTTTGATATGGTGGCGAGCGAGATAAGTGGAAGAGTCGAAGTGGAAGAATCCAGATGTCAAGTGGTAACCGACATATCTTCATTCATTTCTATAAAATCATGACTTGACGATTGTGTCCTCCAATAACACTCGTTATAATGCCCCACGGTGTTATGTTATATAAGCTTGGAAAAGGATTCGATTTAACCTCGGAAATTGATTGTGGAACAAATTGGATCGATTTCTTTGCAAGGCGAACTCGGATTCGCTGCTTCTTCATGCGATATACCAATGTTGAAGCAACAAGGCCTTCGATGGAGCACAGATGCACTCTTGAAGATTTTCGAACTTCACCTAAGCAATACCTTATTTACAGTAACAAGCTCCCAAATCTTCCATGGACTAATCCTTCTAAAGGAATTGATGATGATGGTTTGACGGCTCCCAAAGAGATGGTGACACTCTAAAGTCTATGGTTCACTCCATGCTTGAGCAGCATTACAAAGTGGAGCAAACCCTCTTAGAAAGCTCTTGGTGCGTATTGACATGAATGATTTGAAGATCGAATTATCGACCTTCTTTCTTCCCAAAAGGGAGAGACAGTGGCAACATCTAGAATGATGATATGGTAAGACGACTGAATTTGAATTTGGTTTTATGAACTCGTGAACATGTTTTTGGTTTTTGGTTGGTTGATGATGCGCGGACATCTTATTGTTTTGATGAACATCCGATGGTTTCTTATGAAATGCATGTTTTATATATGATGCCCAGCTCTTAATGGTGAAATACTATGATGGTGTCATTGTTTGATAATTGTTGATGATGTGTGAGCGACGGTATGATGATATTTCCGTAAGAGTGTAGATTGTTTCTGGGGAGTTTTTCTTTCGAGTTTATTCTGCTCTACATATATGTTTGGGTTTCGGAGTTTGTATATTCAGTAAATTGTATGTATACAGTGTTTTGTAGAAGGCAAAAGGAGTTTGTTAGAGTTGGTTAACTCTGGACTAACTCTCCGATTTCAAGGAGTTAGTTATTGATATTGTTTTGCCGCTTTCTTCTAGTGTGCAGTTCGACATATTTCAGGGATGCGATGGTAACACCTGGGAACAGAACAGATCGCTACATATCGAGGACTAAGTCTGTTCGGTTCCTACTTTCTAGAGCAAGTCATTCAACAACGACATGACTTAGTCTCTACCTAGTGGGCCAAATCGTGGATCACTACTTGCGATAAGGCCTCTTAACATCTATAAAAGCAGAGGCAAGGCGAAAGATACGCATTCATTGAAGAAAAACTCGAGATCTTTATGTTGTTGAGTCTGTTGAACATTTCCAATATCACACGAGTTTTAACTTCTAATGGTGTTAGAAGTTGTCTTTTTAATACACAGTGTTGTGGAGGAAATCTTTGTGTTTTCATATATCTTGAGATAGTTCTTAGCTTTCTCATAGATCTCGATAGATAGTTTAGTACTCAACTTTCCGACTTTATCTTGTGGTAAAGTAGTGAGTTTTGTAACGTCATGTAAATTTTATAGTGAATCATTTAATATTGGCATCTTGATTATAATTATAATCAGAAAAAGTTTCTTCGATGTTCTTCAGATTTTAATTCACTTGTTTTACTACAGTGTGTGGATAATACTACATAACATTGTGTTTAACAGCAACACTTTCATATATGTTATAAATAGAGTTAATTTAATGCATTATTACGTTTTAGATATGGTATAAATAGATTTATATATGCAATATTCATGTCTAGAATCGTATGTTTGTTAAATATTTGCTATTTTTTTTTGAAAATGCTACATTATATTATTGCTTTTTATATGTGTATTTAGGCAATCATGGAAGCGTATATTACGAATGATGATGCATATTGATAGATGTATGCAATAAAATCATTTGAATATAAAATGTTAAAGAAAACTTACACCAATAAAAGTACTTGCAAAAATCTTTCTGTGAGCCATTAGCACGGAACTTTTCCATATTGTTAAGCATTACACACCATGCGTCCACTACACCAACTCCTATAATGCTATTCTGACAATGTAGCCATATGCTTTCTTGTTAGTTCTATGTCTCCATCGCAAACAAAGTTTCTTCCCTAATGTTAACAAATAATTATAATCATTTATAATTAAACAATACTAAAATGAGAAATGATGAATTAATCATACTCATTAGGTAGAGTTGTAGGCGATAAATCCACACTTTAATTTTTCATGAGACTCTTGCATACGTGATCTTTCTTACCAAAATGGAGATTTTAAAGCGGTCTTATTCAAAACACTCTTACTTGGCTTTTTGTTGTCTTGCAACTCCATCAGATGTGAAATCTACAAGCATATTTATATCCATTAAGACAATAGTAATAAAAATAATATACAATACAAATATTACATAAAAGATATAATAAAATTCGAAACATAAGATAATTACAAAATATACCACATAATTGCAATATTACTTCAAAATATAATCAGTATCTTTAGAGACCGTACTACATCAATGCAACATAATATAATTTCGACGTATCACATCATTGCAACATAATATAATTATACAGATGACAACATTGTAACCAAATATAATTACAGACTTTAATATTACTTCCAAGTATCATTCCTAGACTTCTTGTTTAATCTTAGTACAACCCAATTGAAACTAGTTTTTCTTTTCCTTTGCACCCAACAACAACCTTCTTTTTTCAACTACGGTTGGTCCCGCTTCTCTCAAAGTTGGTTCAATTGTAGTATCTCGCCGACTCCATGTACTTCATTAATCATTCCGCCTATAATAAATAATTGTGGAAATGTAATATGTTAAAAATAGTAGTGTAATATATATAACAAACAACAAATATTTTGGTCAATAGTAGTTCATATATTTGAGATTGCATATAAAACAATAAATATTTTGACAGATAATATTGTATGTAAAACAACCAACTTGGAAATAACAACCCGTGGTTCAAACAATGTTGGATATTGTCCTGAGGGTTAGGTGTATCAATTTTCGTGTTCTCAAGAAACTGTTAATATGGAATAATAAATGTATTCAATATCATCATATATAGTTATTTGGCAACAATTTAGTTAATATGCTATATATAGCTTATGTGCAACATTACAAAACACAATGAAATCGTATTTTAATTTTGACAGATGTTATTGTATTTGAAACCATAATATTGAAAATATCAACCCGTGGTTCAACTGTTGTTGTGTTATTCTCCAGTAGATATATCAACCCTTCGGGTTCTCTAGAAGCTGCTAATACGTAATAATCAATGTATTAAATATCATATTACATGAAATAATAGCATGGCACAAAAGTTGAATATCGATAACGTACATAGTTAGTGTGCACAGAGAACTTTATGTGCTACATATAGTCACTTAATGTGCACACTACTAACAATATGCAATTATCTTAATGCCTGACAAAAAGTTATCTGACAATGTTGTAAAATATCTAAACCTTAGAGACTATCTTTTATATAATCAATGCATAATATATTTATAAAAGTATAGCTGAATTAAAACACTTATGGTACATAATCAAATTGCAAAACAAAAAAAAGGTAACTAACAACATTCGACATCGACATAAAAAGATAGCATAATATCGATATTCTTAGCACAAGTTTATAAAATATGTTGCACAAAAAGATGGGCTATATGGATTTAGCACAATGGTGACGATTTTACAAAAAAAATTGAAAATTAAGAATGAATGTTAATGTGTATATAGTCACACAATGTATTAACCCCATATGTGTTATCGAGAAAATATGAATATGTAAAAGTAAAGTGTTAAATATAATCAAGTTATTAATTAATAACTGACTAACAAACCGACATCATATGTTAAATATTATATAGTTAATATCACAGTGAAGAGCAATTAAAGCACCCGCTTTTTCATTAAAACAATGGAACTCAATAATTTTTAATTGACCACAATACCAACCTCTGCTTGTAGACTTGCAACAAGTGTCAACAATACGTGTAGCCTCGTTGACAACACCTTCACACGATGTTCTACATCAATCCCCATATCAAACTTTTTTAAACAATTTATTCAAAGAAATATACATCAAATGTTATAAATTGAATTTCATTTTATAAAAGTAATACATTACCCTCATGCATCATGCTCGAACGCCAACATTTTTCTCAACGAGGTTGTGTGTCTATAATTGAGTAAGTCAAAACTAAAGGATGGCGATCTTCAAGCTTGCTCATGTATGCATCTCTATGCAACAATAGCATCTACGCCATCCCACGCTTATGAACATCTTTGTTGTTCCAAAACAATCATCATCTTCTTCGCTTCATGTGTTCGACCAGCCCTTTGCAGAGTGCAGCAGTGGAACATGATATCGACTTGAAAGTCGTCTATCTTCACAGGAAGAACGAGAAAGCCTACTTCTCTTGGTGCCAACTCTATAATCTTCATCATTTCCATCTAAGTGTTGCAATCTTTCGCAATGGTTAAACCTCAATATTTGGACACAACACTTCCATCGCTACCTAAATCTAAACTTCATTTCCATCGCACGACCTCAATTGGTGGATTTGGATATCCGCCAAAACTCCCCTTTAATTTCTGCGACTTGTCGCTTTCTCAAAGAATTGGTACTCCAATTACCTATTATGGGATAATGTCTTGCAGATTGCAATTTATAAACAACCCCGTACATGAAAACCTACGAAAACTAAAGTTATATTTTGATAAACAAAATAGTAATAATAAAAGAATAAACAATCATTAAATAAAAAGTTATTACCATCAAGAATAACAATGGTCCAACAAAAGTCAAGAATTCTTTTCCACCCAAGATGTCTTGTGCTCAATCAAACTCCTCATTACATACTCACCCCAATTCCATTTTTAACTTGCAACGCTTTTTAAACAATTGAGTATATATGGTATAATATACCCATCGCGTTTCCATGAATGAAATGTCAAGAATCATAAATGACGCTTAAACCAATCCCTCCATCTTCACAACTCAAGAAAGCATTATGTAACTTCCGAAGAAACTCTATGTCGAATGGGTATCGGAAAACGCCATCCATTCATCAAATAGAGTCAGTATGTGTCTTCAAATATCACACGATTCTACGCCTTTAGGAAGCCATACACGGTAAACATCTTCCGTGTTACATGAATTCTCCTATTTGAGGTTAGAAGAGCTCGAAGCTGTGGTTGAAGTTCTTCACCACCAATAAGCAAGCTCAGCAGCCTCTTTAATATTAACATCTCTAACATGTCCAAATCCTAACTCATCTATCCGCTTCGACGATCATTTAAACTTGCAAGAGTGTTAAAAATGTATTCAGATTACACCTAGACACCGCTTAGGAAATAAACTATCACTATCGATTCCCTTATCTTCATCCCGATTATCATTTCCTATATCATCGCCACCGATCTGTATCCCTCGTGATCATTCCTTTTTCTTCACTGATTTTTCAACCTCTAAATGTAATCCTCGTTGTCTAATTATATCTGCAATTTTACTCTACCTCGATCTATAGAAATGATAATATTATAAGATTAGAATAGTAAGTAATATAAAATTTAAAAGCTAATCCAGGCATATATGATTTATATATAGTCGCAATAATGTGCCACATATAGCATATAATATGTATACATGCATTCCATATGCAATAGTATAGTTCGTGCAAGATATATAACAATGATTTGTAAATATAAGTGCAAATAAAATACAAATGCTAAAAATCAACATTATATGCAATACAAGAAATGCAATGTGCAATAATTACAAATATTCTTAATGTGCCAAGATATACAAAATCGAATAAATTTTTTGCAAATAAACAAAACATATTACGCTTTGATAGCATATTATGACAAAAATGTTAAAAATATATGAGTCACATTAGTAAGCAAATATATATATATAATGTGTTGTATACATACCTTCCATATTCAATGGTATAAATTGTGCCAAGATATACAATAACGTAATTTTAAATATTATTGCAAATAAAACACAAATGTTATGTAAATCGTAATTTTATGCAATACAAATAATGCAATGTGTCGAGAAACAAAATATGTTAAGTTTTGACAAAATATTATGACAAAACAAGAAAATATACAGAGTCACATTATGTGCTAAATATACATATATATAATATGCTTTATACATGTCTTCCATATGCAATAGTTCAGATCGTACAAGACATACAATAGTAATTGTAAATATTATTGCTAATATAATACAATGCTACAAAATCAACATTATATGCAATACAAATAATGCAATGTGCAATAATACAAATATTCATAAGTGCCAAGATATACAATAATGTAATTAAAAATATTATTACAAAATAGATTGTGCCAAGATATACAATAATAGAATTGTAAATATTATTGCAATTAATAAACATGTGCTACAAAATCGGATTTTATGCATTACAAATAATGATGTGCAATAAACAAAACATGTTAAGTTTTGACGATATTATTACAAAAAGTTAAAAATATATAGATTCATATTTAGCCACATAGATATAGAATGTGTCAGACACCGCCCATATGCAATATTCTAAATTGTGTCAAGATATACATCAATGAATTGTAAATATTATTGCAAAACTCAAATGCTACAAAATCAGATTTTATGCAATACAAATAATGTAATGTGCAATAAACAAATATGTTAAGTTTGACATTTATTTGCAAAACATGCTACATATATGTAAAATATGTCGTAATTCAGTAATATACCAATTGCATTATAATGTTTATAATTGGACAAAATACACAAATGTTATATTAGTTAAAGTTTATGTAATATGTTTATATGCATATATAATAACTAACATCATAATTTTCATATATGTGAAATATGTTCTATAAAGATGTAATATAATTCTAGGGTCATTTTCAGTGAAATGTATACATTATCCATATGACTAAACTATACAGAGGATATAAATTTGATAGTTAAGACATATATAAATAATGTGATAACTATAATAATGTTCAGATATAACTCTTCCATATGCAATATCAACAATCAATATGCAAATTTACAAAGAACACCAACAACATTTGACAAAGATCAATTAATAACAAAGAATGTATAAACGCCATGACAAAAAAGGGATAAAAAGCACAACAAACCAAAGGACCAAATATTCAACGATACAATAAACATTGTTGGGACCACCAAGAACATTCACATAATTATTAATTCATGTATAATGACAAAGATTTAATGTTCTACTTTGACAACATATTTTTACTCAAACAGAAACCAAAAGCAAGATAAAATGAAACCTAATGCGAATCAATACTTTTTAAACATAAATCAAACCCTAGATGTAATGATAGAAAACGACACTAGAGAATCAAATTGTTGTATCTTAGCAAAAAATGATTAAACCCTTTCAAACTCACCATCGCTCTTGAAGCACTTACCCTTCCGTCCTTTGTTCTTCGCTCACAATTTTGTAAAGTGGATGATAAATCAATTTGTGTGTGTGAATCGTGCTTAATGTTGAACAATGATTATGGAAAGACGAGAACTTGACTGGGTATGCGGAGACTATTGCGTGAGATTTTTGTGTGAAAATCAAGAATGGAATGTATTGCCCGTATTCCATTTGCACGGATTTGTTGCCAGAACGAAAGGTTGATAATTAAATGTGGAGTTAATATATTGTTCTTCAATTGATGCGTCGACGAGTTATACACAATCGCTTTCCAGACTAGATTTTGGCAAACTTTGCCATGGATTGATGATATAATTATATTGCATTTCTCGCTTTTACCCTTACACTAATTATTAAACCCTCAAAATGATTACAATAATTTAACTGTTTTTTAATTAAAGATTTCAGCACAAATTTGTCCGCTTATTTAATTAGAATCAATGGATGAGATTTATTCCTATTTCTTACACTTAATACCTTTCTCATAACCATCCCCTATATATATATATTATATGACAGCCATAAAAATCATTAAATTTGTTCATAATAAACTATCCATATATATTATATATGACAGCCATAAAAATCATTAAATTTGTTCACAATAAACTATCCATATATATATATATATATAGTATGTAATACACACATACGTGAATATGTTGACATATTAACAAGAACTGTTGGAAATGAAAGGATAGTCCAAATGTAGACGATATATGTCTGGAAGATTTGTCCTCCACAAATCAATTTTATATAATTTGTCCAAACCATAGTGGTTATTGGGTTAGACTATTACAAATATGGTCAATCCACGCAACTAGTACGTAATGAATGATCCATTTCATCGACTTCATTTTCACCAATAGCTAGCACCTTTTCAAATAGTGATATCAATGTGACCTATTAGTCTTCCACATAAATATGTCGCTTCTCGATCTCTTCCAACGGCGAAACAATATATGAAGAGACAAACACTTTACAATAAAAACAAAATTTATTGAAAACTCTAAAATTAGTATAAATGAATTTCACATAAAATACAAAAAAAGTATTTAGAGACCTTAAACGAATCTTATTTCAAAAGGAATCAAAATCCACAAAAAAAAACAATTTACTAGAAATTGAACTACTGAAAAAGGCACGAAAAGATAGAATTTGGTCTGAGAAGCCCATACTACAAAGCGGTGATTCTTGCTCGTCTCGTCGTTCTATTTCCAAATATTGATTCTTGAGCGCAAAATTATGCGCATTTCATATCCCACCGACAACTGATTTAGCTCGATCCTTAGCAGCCAAATATGCATCAGCTACTTATTCCATCACGCCTTGGAAGACTATCTAGGACTCAATTAATTAGAACAACTGATATAATGAACTTCTAAGGATAATTTCGCAAGTATCACTAATTAGTTACCCTTGATATGATTATGACCAATTCATTGAAAATTAATTAGTGAAAATGTAACTTGTAACTTGTGTCGATCAATATATATTTAAATAATCTAATAGGAGTTAGGAAAAGGTAACGTTATCGCCCTGAAGTTTTTCCTGCAATCTTATGTCCCCCTCTCTAAAAGACTTTGAGTAAGTAGTCACGTAAATAATATAATCTTCGGATAACGTGTTCTTACAAAATATAAAGTAGCATTGTTAGAGTTTACTTACCAAATCTGATTGCTCGAGTATAAGACTGAACCTCCTCAGCTTATTTAGGGTTAAAGTGGATGAGATCGCCATTATAATAGATTGTTACGCCTACTAGACTTCTAGTTTATGTCGCTACATCATTGATGAGTCCCACGAGTATGTATTGGTATATACGAGGAGATACATCGCTAGATAAATTTTAAATTATTTATTTGACAAGAATGACTAGTTATCATGATGATCGGTAACGACAGCTCAAGATCGATCAAGATCTGTGGTCACTTCAAATAAGGGATATCAGATCGAGTGTTACGCTTCAAACATATGACGCTAAGATAGCTCGGTTGACCGATAACATGTGCTTGTGGAATGTGGTGTTAGTGATTTGCTTACCAAAACTTAAAGCCAATTTGAAATACTTTGTCAAATATTGATTAGGCAAGTCATTATATATCTTCGTATCAAGGATACGATAGATAGTTTCAAAATTATGTCAGGTTGTTGTGTCTTGGATGGCTCAATAATATGTAAATTTAAAGCAATACCGAAAGTAAATAATATGTTGATTTTACGGACTCGGAGATCAACTCCTACGTCCCATGATCGCCCAATCAATCCACTAACTTCGGATCGATCTTGTTTCCGGCATAAAAGTAAACCTAGATACCGAGATCACCTTACAAAGATCCCGCTCTAACTGGTGTTCTCCCACACCGCCGGTGTTCGAAAATTACTAGCTCAGATACAATCGATTTAATCTCTAGCTTACGAGTGCTAGATGACCAAACTTTCAATAACTAATACTTCGTTACTACCCAAACTCATACTTAATTTTTGTGGGTTTAGTAAAGCGGTTCCCAACTAAGGATTTGAGTGATCATGTATGTCAAACTCAAGATGTATAGCTTAAGATATACAAGATGAATATCTTAAACTTAAGAAGTGTATCGAAATCTCGAGCTAATAGATATATGTGAGCTCTGAATTCTATCGAAGACTTAAATTCCTTCTACTAAATCGTTGTTTGATTGGTTTGTGCTTGAACTGATTGTTTGAGATTTCAATGCAGCTGTCGTGACCTTCAAAGGTCGGATTCTACACATAATATATATATAGGAATATTAATAGACAAATCCATATCATTGTACATTGTAGCTCTATAACTTGAAAAGGTCTTCGACAAGAGAGATCTTATGCAAATATGCTAACACGTGGCGAGTCAAACACTCAAAGCTTAATATCTTTTATGTTTCTTCGAGATGACTACATGTTTTATCAAGATTGACTTCAGTGGGTCACCGAGACGCCTATCCTATATTTTGTCAACTTTGACACAGTCATATGATGCATTCATCGACGTAGATAGATAGTCACTGACCTTTATCACCGCTTTAACTTAATAAAGCCAACATCGACTACTTATCTCCAACTTTGACTATCGATAGACGCTTTGATTCTCGATTCTAGCTGACCCAGACACCGCGCCCGATTGCCGCCTTTTGACTTCCACGGATAGTCGATCGCCGATATGATACTTAATCATATCCCGACTATTCATCTTTTCACCGAGTCTCAATTTGATCTTCACTGATCTTCAAACGTTAGTCTTCATTATTCGACTTTACACCAAGAGTCTCGCTCATCGCTCGACATACTTAAGTTCTTCGACATTGATGCTCCTTTTCACACGTAAAAGTGTAATTATAGGGTAAGCATCGATCCACGAGATTGCAATCCGAAACACGTGGTAATTCAACGACAATTCATCATTATCCAAGCAGTGATAAGGGGAGATGTTTTAGGCTTTAAATAAATCCAAAGCAAAGGTAACCAAGCAATTATAAAATAAAGCGATAAAATCACGAAAGATGATTTATAAAGAAAGACTAACCTAGGGATGCACCAATCCTATCCACAACGATGTTTATTTCGCTTATTATTAACCGCTTTAATCCGCAAAGACGGAAGATCAATATATAACCAACAACTCAGCTATTATAATTGCGCGTTGATTACTAATTTTACCCTACTCTAGAGGAAAATAAGCAACCCAAAAGGATCACTAAGAATATGCTTCCTACGATCGTCTATCTCGCCACGACTCGAGCGCTTAATCGTATCATGCATTCAAGATCGATTGACAATTAATACGTTACGCTATTACGGCAACTAGATATGCATCAAGATTGATTAGAAATCAACACATATAAATAAGCACTATGAATCATGAATCATGCCGAAGGTAAATAACGAAAGCGTAACTCACAACATATAGGATCGAATCATGCAAACCCTAGATTAGAATAGAAAACTAGCGTACATAATAAACGGAATGAAATACAATTAATTATAAAAGCGTAAATTAAATATATAAAACCCGTAGGGAAGCGTGATGAACAATGGTTGGTCTTGAATCCAATCCCAAGCGAACGAACGGAAAACAACGAAACGATCGGACAAACGTTCGATTGATAAGCAAGACGATAAACTAAACTAGAATAACGAAAAACAATACTCGAATTAAACTAAACGAAGACTAAAGCTTAAAGAATGTAAAACCGAGAAAAGCCAGAAAATAAGGTGCGGCGTGAATGGGGCTCTGCGGGGTGTCATATATAGACACCCCAAACCCTAATTTTCTTCTGCTGCGGCTGACCACCCTTCGTCGCTAGCGTGGTCGCGAGGTAATCCTCGCGCCGCTTCTCGGTCGCCACTGCGCCGCTTGTGTACCTGACCCAGGCTCGCGCACATATCAGTGGTCCGAAATCGCCCTGCCCGAGCCGCTGCTGGCTGCCGCGGTCGCTCGGCTCGCGTGCCTGGCGGCCGGCCTAGCGACCGCTAAGCGGTCGCTAGAAACACGCCAGATTGCGCTGCTCGTGCTCCTCCTTCGATTTTCAACATATAGACCTTCACAACACCAAAATAACACCCAAGAGCAGATTCTAAAAATAGATAAAACATTAGGAATCGTCTACGACACATTAAACGAGCTAAACTCATCTTCAAATATCAACTATAAAGCTGTAAAATACGCGTTTATCAAACCCCAAACTTAAAGCATTGTTTGTCCTCAAACAAAAATGAGAAAGACAAACGAAGATCACGAGCATAGCAAAGAGGATAACCATTCTAGGCCTCCAAACATATCACGCCAAAAACATTAGTGCATACGACGCGTTAGTCCACTCAACACAAACAACAATTTACAGAAAACTCATTTATTTCAACCCTCACAAAGGCATGTGTAAAAAAATATATAGATACACTCAAACTCATAAAGAAATTAAGGACGGTATACACTCAAAGATCAATGCAATGCAACATCTTACCATAGGCTGTGCTTTCTAACATCTCCACCGCTCAAATGTGTTCAAATAAGGATCAAAGAGGTCTTTTGATAGGTTATAATGTAGGCACATTGGTTAAGGTAGGATAATATATGGCAAGTGACTCAAGTAAACCCAAGCACCACCATTTAAATATTTACACATAGGACTTTGTCCATTTTTCTTCTTTCCAACGTGCTCAATTGACGCTCTATGCCTCATAAGGTACCTATACTTTGTTTAAAGACCCTTTATGCTCAAAACTCATAGTGAACTTAACATTTTCTTTTCTTTTCTTTTCTAGAGCTTATAGGGTTTAACTTTCACGAACAAGGTACTATTCTTCACCACGTATGTATTTTTCTAAAAGAACTTTTCATCATCACTACATCAAAATTTCACCCTTTGATTCCCATATCCATCCTCACCTCCTATCATCCGGTTAATCGAAAGAAAAGTCTAATAAAGGCTCAAAGAAGCGACAAATGGTATATATCATCGGTTAGTGTTTGGTGATAAGTGGTTAACACGATGGCCTTTTATCCTTCCAAATTGAAACACATATCATAGCCTCGACACGTAAACACGGCAAGTTCTAGAAGATAATCACATGCACGATATCACACAATTAGAAAGCAGTATCAAGATGTTTATCATGAAGTTCAAGTCTCACGGGTTAAGCAAAATGGTGAAAACAACAAGTTTAAGCCATCTCACGTCATTCATGCGCATTTTCTAACAAATCATGTGCACTATCATTAAATTCCACAAAAATTTCTATCGTCATTGGCCACATGGATTAACACACTTCACTTAACTCGATCGATGCAACGAAACGAAAAGAAAACAGAGACACGACACAAAAAAAACAACACAACGAAACAAAAACAAAACATGAAAACAAAAACAAAACGCTGGGTTACCTCCCAACAAGTGCTTACTTTAACGTCTTTAGCTAGACCATCACTAACCTCGTAACTGGCATTTTAGTAGCATGACATCTTTCCCGACTGGAACCTTCTAAACTTCGGATTCACGATGACCACCACGACTATAGGTGGCCCCCAAATTGAATGAAACACTGAGTTCCATGCCGAGTCCACTTCTTTCTTCTCACGCTTCCTCAATAGGGTCGAGAACCCTCGTGGGCCAGAGAGCGTTATGATTGAAACAATCTTCCGACTTTCCAACGCTCGTGTTGCTTGATGGCGCCGATATGGAAATTTTAGCTCTCATGTAACACGAAACGTGAGGTTTCCTTCCCCTGCATCAACGCACGACCGGTTGCTAGAAAAGGTCTACCAAGATTAGCGGTTGTTGTTTGAATTCGGAATATCAAGAATAACAAAGTCGCGAAAAACAAAACCCGATCTACCAACACGTCTGACTATACCTTTTGAATGTGACCATCCGTCACCATCATCGTGAGATCTTCGTCGACTTCATCTTTCCAAGGTGTAGCGGTTGAAACGCTCAATGGCATCGATTGATGCTCGCCTCAAATCGCATAAGACATTTGGGAAAATCGCTCGGCGATCTCGACTCTAACGTGAAACCGCCGGGATCCTTCGCTCGAGGAGCTTCTGCAAGACGCACGACTTCTTTGGGAAATTTTTCAAATTTCCCAAGTTTCTTCTTGCTTGCAAGCTGCCTTTTAAGAACTTCATGTAAGCAGCATGCAACGCTCAAAGAGAGTAAATTTATTTCAACTTTTGAAAACCTCAAACGAGCAAATTCCTCGTATATTCGACTTGACAAGTCGACTTGAAAAGGAGGAATGTACGTGCGAGGATTAGCCTCGGGTCACGACCGCCGATCACCGGTAGGTCGCGAGGACGCCGCGCCCGACTTCGCCGCGCGAAGCTGCGTGGTCGCGGCTACCGTAGCTCGCGAATCGCGCTCGCTGATTCGGTCGGGTTTGCGGCTGGTCGCCGCGAACAACTCGGCGGCGGATATTCGAGACCGGTCGGGCGCGCGGGCCGGTCGCGGCCCGGCAACTGATGGGTCGCGACGGCTGCGGTCGCGAGCTCGGTCGCGAAGTTTCGTGCTGTGCTTTCGCTCTTCTTTCTGGTAGGGCTCTGAGGTGCTGCCCACCTCGTCGAATGGCATGAAGCATGACTTCGGTTTACCCCATTACTCGAAATCGCCCGCCTTACGTAGCGCATTCACTGCAGGCTATTGACCAATTTGATTTTCCAACATCTTTATGTGCTTCCCATAGCGCTATAGTCGACTCAAGTGATTTATCTTCGCCCGGTGTTGTTGGATGACGACTCGATTCGTTGCCAATTGTGTTGCTTACAACCAGCGCATCATATCTTCGAGACTGCTTCCCGCTCTTGAATCAATTCGACTATTGAAGCTCTGAAGGTTGTTGGAAATTTGAATGACTCCGATTGAGTGGCTCACATTCTCTGCTTCAATCGACTCTTCAAAAGAGTGAACTTTCATGAGGTCGTCAGATTTCAAATCACTCTCAAAGCAATGCTTACGATGGCGCTTCTCCGTGGCCATTGATAGCTGTTGGCGCCATCTCTCTACTACGGCTTGCCGACTGAGTCGGTTTAATAAACAGCCCCGACGATCTACCATGCTCCCCCGCCATGTCGCCCACCTAGAACTGCGTGATTTGTTGCTCCTGAGAACCCATGTTGGGCATCGCCTCAATAGCCCTCTCGAATCTCCCATGCCTCGAATAATGATTCTCGTGGTTACGCAAAATGAGATTTCGGCGATCTTCGGCCACGTGAAAGTATTTAAAGAAACTTCAAAGTTTCCCGTGTCGATGCCGCTCGGTCCAAACTCAACCAATCTTCGGTCGATGAGAAACCGAACACGCGATCCGGATTGTCTGTGGCACCCCATTCGCATTGAGTGTCACAAATGTCGAACGTCTCGAGATGCGATTCGATCTTCGTGACTCCCCAAACCGCCTCCTGGACCATACGATCGGGCGGTTTGAGCTCGAAATTATTTTGATCACGCAGGGCCCAACGCCTCCTTGAACTGCTCGGGGGATGTCGATACATGTTGAGGTCTTCTCCGCAGGCAGGACAACCATTCTAGTTGCCATCGACCCGATCTCGCAAAATCAGCTAGCATGCTACTTGCTCGAGGAATGCCCTGCTCTGGATTGCGCCATTGACGCCTCTTCTCTCGTCCTCTTCTCCTTTGAGAACTTTCGATCTCGAGATCTAAAATATTTCGGAGGTCCCCAGATCAGACGATAAACCCGAGAAAAGAGAATTTAGCACTAACAAAATAAATAAAATAATATATATATATAACTTGAATTAATAAATCCAAATCGTCAAATTATTCCTATGTGATCTTAATAACAACGCCAAAATTTGATCGCCCTTTTCACACGTAAAAGTGTAATTATAGGAAGTAAGCATCGATCCACGAGATTGCAATCCAAAACAGAAGCTAATTCAACGACAATTCATCATTATCCAGCACGTGGATAAGGTAGATGTTTAGGGCTTGAAATAAATCCAAAGCAAAGGTAACAAGAATTATAATAAAAGATAAAATCACGAAGATGATTTATAAAGAAAGACTAACCTAGGGATGCACCAATCCTATCCACAACGATGTTTATTCTCGCTTATTATTAACCGTTTTAATCCATAAGACAAGATCACATATATAACCAACAACCAGCATTCGATCAATTGCGGATTGATTACTAATTTTCCTATCACGCTTACGCTCTAGAGGAAAATAAGCAACTCAAAAGGATCACTAAGAATATGCTTCCTCATCGTCCTATCTCGCATTCGACTCAAGCTTAATCGTATCATGCATTCAAGATCGATTGACAATTAATACTGACGCTCATTATCGGCAACTAGATATGCATCAAGATTGATTGAAATCAACACATATAAATAAGCACTATGAATCATGAATCATGCGAAGGTAAATAACGAAGCTAACTCACAACATATAGGATCGAATCATGCAAACCCGATTAGAATAGAAAACTAGCCGACATAAACGAATGAAATACTAATTAATCATAAAAGCAAATTAAATATATAAACCCGTAGGGAAGCGTGGATGAACAATGGTTGGTCTTCAATCCAATCCGCAACGAACGGAAAACAACGAAAACGATCGGACAAAACGCTCCGATTGATAAGCTAGACGATAAACTAAACTAGAATAACGTAAAACAATACCGAATTAAACTAAACGAAGACTAAAGCTTAAAGAATGTAAAACCGAGAAATCAAGAAAATAAGGTCCGGGCGTGAATGGGGCTCTTGGCGCGGGGTGTCCATATATGGACACCCCAAACCCTAATTTCTCTTCGCTGCTGCTCCTCGCGACCACCCTTCGCGGTCTAGGTGGTCGCGAGGTAATCCTCGCGCGCCTCTCGCCCGCCACTATCGCCGTGCACTGGCACCGCCAGCGGTCGCTATATACTCAAGTGGTCGCGAAATCGCCCGCTGCTTTCGCGCTCGCCATGGCGCTCGCGGTCGCGCTCGGTTCTCGCCGCCTCAGCGGCCGCCCACACCGCTGGTCGCGAAACACGCCAGATAGGCTGCTCGCTGCCGCTCCTTGCTCGATTTTCAACATATAGACCTTCACAACACCAAAATAACACCCAGAGCAAGTATCTTCTAAAAATAGATAAAACATTAGAATCGATACGTGAAGCACATTAAACGAGCTAAACTCATCTTCAATATCAACTATAAACGTAAAATACGCGCTTATCGACATCGCTGTCTTCCTTTATTCTTCAATTCCTCACCGCAATTCTTCAATGAGCTTTAGTCCCGGCCACACTTGATGGGATGGCCCAACCGACAGGGCCACTAACAGCCCAAACGAGCTGGGCCTAACGCTCGCGGCCCACGCGGTTGAGCCCAAGCGAGCCCTAATCTGCAAAACCCTAGCCCTGTAACCGCCACCCCTACCATGGAAGAGACAGTCCCGGAGCAGGAGGCGCCACCGCCAATGGAAGCGAACGGTCGCCACCTCCACGTGGCATATAAGGCGAACTCCGGCTCGCCAATGGAGGGCATGCGAGGAAGAGTCACCAGCCCACCAATGGAGAGGTTGGGCGCTCTGCATGAGACTGAGAGTAAATAGAAGGAAAATGACATTAGAAGGTGTAACTTATCGAATACTAAGAGCTTGTAACCACATGCATTATAGTGAAATATTGAAAACACTCCGTGACTAGATCTCATTAACGATCGAACCACGAACGCCTTGGTGTTCTTTATTGCTTTTCCTAAATCTCGACACTCACTTAACCAGATTTATCATGCGCCGCTGTGGAACCGCCGAACAAGAAAGCTGCTTCCTTCTACAACTAAATGGCAAGAACACGCACAACCGCCCCACGCGGCAACAACCGTTGGGCGACTCACTGTGGTCACCGAAGATCATGCGAGACGCCATACACACTCGAGGGCAACATGGAAAATGTCTCCACACCCTCGACCGCCTCCCCAAAGGGAAGATGTCGACTCAGACGAGCAGCATTTCCCACGAGGTCCTCGGCCGAGCCGTGACCGAGTTCCTCCACGCCAATCTGCCAATTCCAAAGCTTCCTCAACCAGAGGACACAAGCGGGTCCTCGAGGCCGGATCACCACGGCCGCCCGAGGCGCTTCCCCATCCGAACAGGCCACCGGCGTGATGCGAGACGCGCATCACGCCGACGCTGGAGCCACTCACGCCGAGCCGCCGCCTCATTCGCGCGGTGCCGCCACGCGGCGAGCCGCCACCACCGCCGTCCATTCGCGAGCCGCTCCACCTCGCCATGCCGACCGCGAGCCGAGCAAATAGGGAGGAAGAAAGGCGAGTCGAACTCCCTCGGAGGACGATGGGCGTCGCTATCGATCCCCACCCCTCCGAAAGAGGCAGCGATCTCCGGGTTCGCTGCACGGAGAATCATCTCCCTTTCTCGGGAGATTCTAGACACGCCCGACCCACCGGGCACCCAATATAGCGGCTCTGATGGCCTCGGAGACCCTCCACTTCCTTTTCGCCTACACTACCAACATGGCGAATCAGGAATGAAAGATTTTCACATGTGCAAAATCTTCCCAGGTCTTGATTCTCAACGCCGACGCGGTTCACCTCGCCCGCCAACAGATACACCGCCTGTGGACCTCATGGATCGTTCAAATGGCGCTTCTATCGAAGATGCCCCGCAGCCTCCTCCGACTGCTCACAAGCCAGCGGGCGGACGGATCGTCAAACTTCGCCTCTAGGTTCATCAAAGAGTCGCTCAAAATGGCGATAGCAACGACTCTACATCATCAAGCGCGTTCACGGGATCCCCGAGCACCGAACAAAGAAATCACGGGAGAAACCAAAGGCGAGTAAGCTTTGGAACACGGTGGACAATGTTCAACCAAAAGTATACTCTCTGACACAGTAAATGCGAGGTGTTATAGTAGGAAAGCTAACCCTAGTCGTCTCAAGGAAAACTTAACAGTCCTAATGTTGTGTTGCTCAGAACGATAAAATCCTAAACACTCTATTACCAACAGAGTTTTTGAGAGAATTCAAATACGAGAATCAAATAGCAAACCTAAGCGGGTTTGTCGATCCGAGCTAAACTAATTAGCGATAGATCTAAACTAGAGGTTGTCAAACCCTAGATGATAAACTACTAAACACTGAATCGGAAAACAAATCAAAAGCAATTAAATAAGATCTCCAACAAGAACGATGAGATTCAACGAAGAAAGATTAATCATGAACCAGTTCAACTCCACTGCATAAAATTGAGTTATTAAAATCAAAAGCTAGAACGATCGAAGCCCAACAAAGGGAATTAAATTCGAAAGATGAATCAATACGTCGAGGTGGCCATTGGAACGGCACCATCAAGAGACATGAGCGTGGGTAATGGCCAAGACTGGTGGCGAGCAGTAGTGCAGCAGTCAGCTGAATGAGCCGGCTGAGGAGACGGCGTAGGCGATGGGCTGTGGCGTATGCTGGCAGCGGGCGATGTCTGCAGGTTCACTGCGACGGGTCGAGCGACTTCAATAATTGCTTGCTCTCCTTCGTCCGAACTCGAAATAGGATCCGCTACTATAAACCCTATCGCTATGCTCTTCATTATACCGATCCTTGAAGATAGCTTTCATCCTATTTAATGCCGATTTTCTGCAAAACATTGAAACGAACCAAGTAAGTCCAACGATAAATAATAATAACTAACGGCATAAATGTGATAAACTAATGAAGACAACATGCAAAACAATACCAAGAATCAGCATGATTCATACCAATACACCAAGAGGTCACCTTATCCCTTAATTAAATGCATTGAACCTTAGGTGTCACATAGTATAAAGTTTATCACATAGTATTTGTGCATGTGTAATTTTCGATCCCCTCACATAATGCCACCTTAGGTTACTTTTTTAATTTGATAACTATCACTACTTTACACCTAATACATGATAAGATCTTATCTTATCTCTACACAATTCATCACATGGTGTAAAATAATTTTAATCACATAAAAGAGTGATATTTTCGGCAACTACTAGAAGTCTCCATAGGTTACTTGTTCAAATCGCTTTTAACTCTATCTTACACCTCATAATGTGATAAGATCATATCTTATCCTTTACATTAATTATAGCAAGATTTTTATTCACAAAATCTTATAAAAGATCGCAAAATTTCGTCCCTTATGCACAAGTGTGCTTCCACTTGTGAAACTTGCTATAATATTATATATTATCCTTAATAATATCATTTAATATAATAAATATCATAGGATCACAATTGGGTAGCAATTAAAATTAATTAACACATATAGTAGCACATTTTTAAAATTAGGGTTTCTATGTGCTAGACATTCTATTTTATTGTAACAATTAGCTAACACATATTTATGAGTCATATTATAATCATAGGTGATGAATTTAATCATAGAAAATAATTAGAACAAAATTTAGATCACAAAACCCTAAATTTCAAAATTAGGGTTTTCGAACCCATCAATAAGGCACATCTTATTCCTAAATTTTCTAGCATTATTTTGATGATAAATAATGTTCGATATCATAAAATAATCATAGGAATTTGAATTTTATAATTCGAGATCATTTGGTTGTTATCGCATTATTCTAAACGAGACGTTTGAAACGCTCCAAAATTCTATAGTTGGAACATCTCTAAATGTTCAAAATAAAGTTGTTACAACTTTATTTATTCCTATAATAATAAGGAATTTCAATTTTAAGCTTAACCGCTTAAAAATACTTGTAGGCTTAACTGTCGAATTCATCCGACGCTCGCTTTCATTCTCGCTTCTATCGTAATATTTCTTCTTTATTTTCAAAATTTTAAGCCCAAAATTCGGGTTGTTACATTCTACCCCTTAAAGAAATTTTGTCCTCGAAATTTACGATTCTCACGCCGTTTTCTCTCCTTCTCCATATCAGATTTTCCATTCGACGCTGGTACCTTGTACCCATTTATTCGTCGCTTGATCTTATCTTTCATTCGTATTCACTTAACTATCGATTCTCATAGACGGTGAATCTTATGTTCAAATCTAAGTTTGCTTAACTTATGCTAACGCCGACTTCCCCGCCTTTGACGAAGAAGATTCAGATTCCTTTATCTCGTTTCGTGCTAAGTTCAAAATGCTCACAGATAATATCGTGGTCTTAAAATTCTCATAGCAATAACATATTCACAAGTATGTCGAAAGCGATTCTGCACTGGCCGGGTTGTCTTGGTCATTCTCGGTTTGTTGGTGGAGAGCATAAGCCCGCCGCGTCAGTACGCCGATCGCCTTTCGCGGTTGGGCTTGTTGTGGCGGATTAGGTCTACCCACCATTCCTTGTCCTTGTTGGGCAATCCCGCAAAATGTCCTTGTTGGTCGATCTATAACAGCCACACGCCCCGCTCACAAGGACCAGCAAGCGCCTACGCATCGAGGACATTGAGGGTATGTCGCTTATTGTTCCTCCTCGTCCAAAATTCATCGACGACCTTGCCTCGCCTCGACCCACGATGGCCTTTCGACTACTTGACCATGGCCTTTCTCACTGGTTGTAGTGTATACCTTTATTGCGAATTCCTCCCATTTCCTTTTACCTTTGTCCTCTGGGTTATAATCGGTTTATCTTCGGCAATGCCTCTTTCGATATCCAAGGCCCTACCTAATGCCTCTCAAGATAGGTCATTTCTCCACGGTCGGCAAGAGATATCCTAATCTTAGCCTTAGTCCGATCTAAACTTGTCACCATCCTTTCATCGGTATCCACTAGATGCATAGCAAATTCGACATATCACGTAATATCCTATCGTATTCATTACCGACTTATCTCCTCGCTTGAGGTCAGAGAATTCATTTTCCGCTTCTTCCTATAACTTTGGGAATATACTTATCATATAATACCGTTTAAAATCTTCCCAAGTGAATTCTTCCATTTGCTCATCAACATAATTTTCCTTCGTCTCCCACCGTAAGTCTCACGAACCCGTTAATCGAAAGGTAACGCAGAGAGTCTTTCCGATTCGTGCAATGCAGAAATTGAAAATTGTTCTATCACCCTTACCCACAATTCAAATTTCATTAGGGTACCATCCATTAAATGTAGGCGGTTTTGCTTGAGAAACAATGCCTCTATTCTACTAGGAGGTGGTGGTGTTTCACGACGCTCGGTTCTGGATTTCCTTCGCCCCTCCCACGCCCCGCCTCTTCTAGGAGGCATTCTTAACGCTTTGAACAAAACAAACGCCAACTTAATTAATATCTAACACATAACTTTGTTATAGGTCATAGATCATAAAACATATCACACGCTAGATATTTTCCACAATAAGTCACGTAAATATCATGTATCACCAAAATGCTTCAACGAGGACTTTTCCATATATTTAGCTTCACAAAGATTTATCTTTTAACTTAATACATAACGTGATGTTCTAAGTCCGAACATATGTGCTTGTGTTCTTACCCTTATCATCCCTATTTCCGCTATCTCAAGACAGATAGTTGTAAGTAAGTTTATCTTTAAACTTACAAGCAATAGGGGAAAACTTAAATTATAAGGATTTCTAAACTTCACAAAACACAAAGTTTGTGAACATTCTTTAATATAAGCTCAGAACGCTATCTCATTTTTCATTTATCATTCAAATTCTTCAAGTTTATCTATCGCTCTTAGATTAATTCATGAACGACAACCGATTATGCCGCCAGAGAATCTCATACGAGAAAACTATGCCCACGCTATAGTATTCCTAAGCTTCCATTCCTTTACGTAACAGCTCAAGCCTCGTCACAAATCGAATTTAAAAGCATTCTAGGTTCTCAAGTTCTCGCTTCATCAAACACTACTTTATACATAAAAGAGAAATTTTATGATCTCGCTCAATCTAAGTTCTTATGAGACTTAGAGCTTCATCTACATTCTTTTGAAATTCAACACAATTTCACAATTCAACTTCGCTTCATACCTTTCATTCAACTCACCGACATATAACTCTATATATGTCCATCATCAATACTTATATACCTCCCGAGTATAAACTTTTATCCCTTCCAAATTCATTACAACAAAACCACATACCAACCGGTATGAACTCAAACTTCTTCGCATAAACCACTGCTTGTCCCATGAATTTTCACAATTCAAAACCACGCTTCATATACATACTTTATCGACATATAACTCTATATATGTCTATCATCAATACTCATATACCCCCGGTATAAGCTTTAATTTCTTTCAATTTCATCACATACCAACCGGTATGAGCTTATACTTCTTCGCACAACCCACTTGTTGTCTAATCAATGAATTATCAAAATTCAAAGTCGTTTACTTTTCAACGGCATGTCCACTTTAAAAACATTTTTCACAAATGGTTTCTCAAACCGTATATAACTTTCAAAGCTTTTAAACCGCACCTTTTACTTGTCGAAACTACTTTTCCTTGCCGGTTGAGCGTGATGAACAAGAGCGATGAGCGGTGATGACTGTTTCATAGAAGGTCTAGTGATTCAAGCTAGACTTTGATAGAAAGGATATTTTTGGTTCAAAGCAAACGAATCGCCTCGATACCACTCGTCACGATCCGGTTTGGCTTATCCTCACCGGACCGTGACTTGGGGTTCGGTTTAGTGAATATGAAAAGAATAAGGTTTTCAACTCATTTCATCTACGATGAAATATAGGTGTTTCAAACAGAATCGAGAATCATGATGGAGCAAAACAGTTTATATGTATATAAAAAGGTTTCACGGTTTCAACAAAACAGTAGCTTTTACAAAGCTTAACATAGTGACAAAATATAACAGTAGTCTCAAGAGTTTGGCAATGAATAAACATGTGAGACATGCATGTGAAGATGATTCTCAAGGCGAACCAAAATACTTCATACTTCAAGAGATTCCGCTCAACTCCCGCCTGCTCCATCATCCGCTCAACCCGCACATTTAAAAACAATATGCGGTCGAGTACAAATAATGCACTCAAGTGGACACATTCACGAAAACATTTTACTTTACGAAATATCAGACCGCCTCATCACGAAGAAGACACGAGGGTTTTGTTTGAAAATGCCTTGTTTTACAAAATACATTTTCTCATTTCTCAAAGTTATTCGCCGACGTTTCTCATCACAACCACAATGTATATTCCAAGTCGGCATGGATAACGCCACGGAGTGAGGCCTCCCTACACCGGACGCAACTAACCGCCCAATGTTCAGAGCATGACCGCCCGGTTCAGAGGCCCAACACGTACACAACCCTAGCCGGAATTTCTACTACACCTCCAGCCTCAGATCCGACCAGAACTTCGTCATTGCCCTGTGCAACCCGAATGGACATATACAAAACATAAAACATTTTTCGCGGATAATATCGTATCTCAAAAGTTTTCAAGAAAATGTAAGCAAGAATAAAAGAAATCGTTTCAAAAGCTCAGAATAGTTTTGTAAGAAAGCCCACCGGGAACTTAAAGTTCTACGCCACTAGTACTTAATTATCGCCTTCTTTCTCCTCCGAAAGGACCCTTTTTCAATGTGAGAAACGAGGTTTAGTACATCGCTATACTTTTCGATAGAGATGAACATCGCCTATAACGCCCTATGCATCAAATAAGGCTAACGCTGACTTATAACGACGCTTCCTAATCAAATGATGTCGATTATGACATCGCTCATTATATAAGAGATGTTCTATCTCTTTAGTATATAATGACGTTTTAATGTACTTACGTAACGTAAGTTACATTGTTACTAAACGCACCACGTCACATAGATCACATATTATCGATTTCGTGCCTTCGACCTTGGTCAACGTTTTTGGTCAACGATTTTGACTTGGTCAACAGTTAGTCAACAATTTTGACTAAAGTCAACATTTTGACTTTTAATTCCTTTTATGTAATTCTATTATTTTATGTGCAATTTTGTTCTAAAATTCCATAAAATCATAATATGTTTAAAACATCATTTGGATCATATTATGCAATTATATCTCATAAAATAAATTTATAACATTAATACTTATAACTTATAGTTTTGAAAACCCTAATTAAACTAAGCAAACAATTTCCAAAATTCCAATAAAATCACATAACACATAATTATCCATAAGCATCCTTATTATAACATCATTTTTATTTATTGCAAGCTATTGAATTTAATCTTCCTAAGTCACTTTTGAAAATTTGGACTTAAGTCCAATAAATTTTAACAACCGATAAATTCCTACAACACTATATTATGATTCTACACTTTCAATATGTTATGATAACACTCAAACATGGATTAAATCTCAACATAATATCATGTTCTATAATTTTCGAAATTCATAAACTTAGGTACTAAAGTGTTCCAAAATTTCTACATAAATTCATACAAGCATAATTAATACCCTAGATCATGATTCTATGTTCAAATCAACAATTACAAATCATACTCATCAACATATCACATATTCAAATTTTCGGTCCATATATAGAATTTAATATCATGCTTGATTTTGTGATATAATTATACTACATGCTCAATAACATCATATAAATACAATATCTAAACATATTGGCACAAGTCACATAATTTTGAAAATTACACATACGAACTAAGCTTATAACATGAATTCTAACGATATATGAAGCTTGTAAGAAATCTAACCTCTTAATCGAGTAGAATCGACCACGAACGCTTATTTGCTCTAAGTTTGGGTTTGAAGGATTGGAGAACACTCTCTCTCTTTCTTTCTATATTTTCGGTTATTATGAGTTGTGAATGAGAAATGAAGAGCTCCATCTTATATTTATAGGCATATGCAAGTGGTATTATAATTATTACACCTAAAATATCTTATGTACACTTGTTATCTTTCATTAATTTTTGTCCCCACTGCATAATGAGACAAAACTTTATCTTATCTTTACAACTCATACTTAGGTCACCTTATCCCTTAATTAAATGCATTGAACCTTAGGTGTCACATAGTATAAAGTTTATCACATAGTATTTGTGCATGTGTAATTTTCGATCCCCTCACATAATGCCACCTTAGGTTACTTTTTTAATTTGATAACTATCACTACTTTACACCTAATACATGATAAGATCTTATCTTATCTCTACACAATTCATCACATGGTGTAAAATAATTTTTAATCACATAAAAGAGTGATATTTTCGGCAACTACTAGAAGTCTCCATAGGTTACTTGTTCAAATTGGCTTTTAACTCTATCTTACACCTCATAATGTGATAAGATCATATCTTATCCTTTACATTAATTATAGCAAGATTTTTATTCACAAAATCTTATAAAAGATTGCAAAATTTCGTCCCTTATGCACAAGTGTGCTTCCACTTGTGAAACTTGCTATAATATTATATATTATCCTTAATAATATCATTTTAATATAATAAATATCATAGGATCACAATTGGGTAGCAATTAAAATTAATTAACACATATAGTAGCACATTTCGAAAATTAGGGTTTCTATGTGCTAGACATTCTATTTTATTGTAACAATTAGCTAACACATAGTTATGAGTCATATTATAATCATAGGTGATGAATTTAATCATAGAAAAATAATTAGAACAAAATTTAGATCACAAAACCCTAAATTTCAAAATTAGGGTTTTCGAACCCATCAATAAGGCACATCTTATTCCTAAATTTTCTAGCATTATTTTGATGATAAATAATGTTCGATATCATAAAATAATCATAGGAATTTGAATTTTATAATTCGAGATCATTTGGTTAAGTTATCGCATTATTCTAAACGTAGACGTCAAACGCCTCAAAATTCCCATAGTTGGAACATCTCTAAATGTTCAAAATAAAGTTGTTACAACTTTATTTATTCCTATAATAATAAGGAATTTCAATTTTAAGCTTAAGCGCTTAAAAATACTGTAGGTTTAACCGTCGAATTCATCCGACGCTCGCTTTCATTCTCGCTTCTATCGTAATATTTCTTCTTTATTTTCAAAATTTTAAGCCCAAAATTCGGTTGTTACATTCTACCCCTTAAAGAAATTTTGTCCTCGAAATTTACGATTCTCACAAATTCTCTTCTCCTTCTCCATATTGCATTTTCCATTCCGACGCTGGTACCTTGTACCCATTTATTCGTCGTTTGATCTTATCTTCATTCGTATTCACTTAACTATCGATTCTCATAGACGGTGAATCTTATGTTCAAATCTAAGTTTGCGAACTTATGCTAACGCGACTTCCCGCCTTTGATGAAGAAGATTCGTATTCCTTTATCTCGCTTCGTGCTAAGTTCAAAAATGCTCACAGATAATATCGTGGTCTTAAAATTCTCATAGCAATAACATATTCACAAGTATGTCGGAAAGCGATTCTGCACTGCCGGGTTGTCTTGGTCATTCTCGGTTTGTTGGTGGGAGCATAAGCCCTCGCTCGTCGCGGTCAGCTGCATTGCCCTTTGCGGTTGGGCTTGTTGTGGCGGATTAGGTCTACCCACCATTCCTTGTCCTCGTTGTGGGCAATCCTCGCAAAATGTCCTTGTTGGCGCATCTATAACAGCTCACACGCCCCGCTCACAAGGACCAGCGGTGCTTTACCACGCATCGAGGACATTGAGGGTATGTCGGTTGATTGTTCCTCCTCGTCCAAAATTCATCGACGACCTCGCCTTGCCTCGACCCACGATGGCCTCGACTACTGACCATGGCCTTTCTCACTGGTTGTAGTGTATACCTTTATTGCGAATTCCTCCCATTTCCTTTTACCTTTGTCCTCTTGGGTTATAACTGGTTTATCTTCCGGCAATGCCTCTTTGATATCCAAGGCCCTACCTAATGCCTCTGCATAGGTCATTTCTCCATGGCTGGCAAGAGATATCCTAATCTTAGGCCTTAGTCCAGATCTAAACTTGTCACCATCCTTTCATCGGTATCCACTAGATGCATAGCAAATTGACATATCACGTAATATCCTATCGTATTCATTACCGACTTATCTCCTCGCTTGAGGTCAGAGAATTCATTTTCCCGCTTCTTCCTATAACTTTGGGAATATACTTATCATATAATACCATTTTAAAATCTTCCCAAGTGAATTCTTCCATTTGCTCATCAACATAATTTTCCTTCGGTCTCCCACCGTAAGTCTCACGAACCCGTTAATTGAAAGGTAACGCAGAGAGTCTTTCCCGATTCGTGCAATGCAGAAATTGAAAATTGCTCTATCACCCTTACCCACAATTCAACCTCATTAGGGTACCATCCATTAAATGTGGCGGGTTTTGCTTGAGAAACAATGCCTCTATTCTACGAGGAGGAGGTGGTGGTGTTTCACGACGCTCGGGTTCGGATTTCCTTCGTCCTCCCACGCCCCGTTTCTTCTAGGAGGCATTCTTAACGCTTTGAACAAAACAAACGCCAACTTAATTAATATCTAACACATAACTTTGTTATAGGTCATAGATCATAAAACATATCACACGCTAGATATTTTCCACAATAAGTCACGTAAATATCATGTATCACCAAAATGCTTCAACGAGGACTTTTCCATATATTTAGCTTCACAAAGATTTATCTTTTTAACTTAATACATAACGTGATGTTCTAAGTCCGGAACATATGTGCTTGTGTTCTTACCCTTATCATCCCTATTTCCTGCTATCTGAAGACAGATAGTTGTAAGTAAGTTTATCTTTAAACTTACAAGCAATAGGGGGGAAAACTTAAATTATAAGGATTTCTAAACTTCACAAAACACAAAGTTTGTGAACATTCTTTAATATAAGCTCGTAAACGCTTATCTCATTTTTCATTTATCATTCAAATTCTTCAAGTTTATCTATCGTTCTTAGATTAATTCGCGTAACGACAGTCGATTATGCCGCGTAGAATCTCATACGAGAAAACTATGCCCACGCTATAGTATTCCTCGAAGCTTCCATTCCTTTACGTAATGATTCAAGCCTCGTCACAAATCGAATTTAAAAGCATTCTAGGTTCTCAAGTTCTCGCTTCATCAAACACTACTTTATACATAAAAGAGAAATTTTATGATCTCGCTCAATCTAAGTTCTTTATGAGACTTAGAGCTTCATCTACATTCTTTTGAAATTCAACACAATTTCACAATTCAACTTCGCTTCATACCTTTCATTCAACTCACCGACATATAACTCTATATATGTCCATCATCAATACTTATATACCTCCCGAGTATAAACTTTTATCCCTTCCAAATTCATTACAACAAAACCACATACCAACCGGTATGAACTCAAACTTCTTGCATAAACCACTGCTTGTCCCATGAATTTTCACAATTCAAAACTACGCTTCATATACATACTTTACTGACATATAACTCTATATATGTCTATCATCAATACTCATATACCCCCTGGGTATAAGCTTTAATTTCTTTCAATTTCATCACATACCAACCGGGTATGAGCTTATACTTCTTCAGACAACCCACTTGTTGTCTAATCAATGAATTATCAAAATTCAAAGCTGTTTACTTTTCAACGGCATGTCCACTTTAAAAACATTTTTTCACAAATGGTTTCTCAAACCGTATATAACTTTCAAAGCTTTTAAAACCGCATCTTTACTTGTCGAAACTACTTTTCCTCGCTTTGGTCGAGCGTGATGAACAAGAGCGATGAGCGTGATGACTGTTCATAGAAGGTCTAGTGATTCAAGCTAGACTTTGGATAGAAAGGATATTTTTGGTTCAAAGCAAACGAACCGCCTCGATACACTCTGTCACGGTCGGTTTGGCTTATCCTTACCGGACCGTGACTGGGGTTCGGTTTAGTGAATATGAAAAGAATAAGTTTTCAACTCATTTCATCTACGATGAAATATAGGTGTTTCAAATGTAATCGAGAATCATGATGGAGCAAAACAAATTATATGTATATAAAAGGTTTCACGGTTTCAATAAAACAAGAGCTTTTACAAAGCTTAACATAGTGACAAAATATATGTAGTCTCAAGAGTTTGGCAATGAATAAACATGTGAGACATGCATGTGAAGACGCATTCTCAAGGTGAACCAAAATACTTCATACTTCAAGAGATTCCGCTCAACTCCCGCCTGCTCCATCATCGCTCAACTCGCACATTTAAAACAATATGCGGTGAGTACAAATAATGCACTCGGTGGACACATTGTCGAAAACATTTTACTTACGAAATATTGATCGCCTCATCACAAGAAGACACAAGGGTTTTGTTTGAAAATGCCTTGTTCTTACAAAATACATTTTCTCATTTCTCAAAGTTATTCGCCGACGCTTTCTCATCACAACCACAATGTATATTCCAAGTCGGCATGGATAACGCCGGGAGTGAGGCCTCCCACACCGGACGCAACTAACCGCCCAATGTTCAGAGCATGACCGCCAATGTTCGAGGCCCAACACGTGTACACAACCCTAGCCGAATTTCTACTTACACCTCCGGCTCAGATCCGACCAGAATTCCTCGCCTCTGTGCAACCCGAATGGACATATACAAAACATAAAACATTTTTCGCGCATAATATCGTATCTCAAAAGTTTTCAAGAAAATGTAGCAAGAATAATAAAGAAATCGGCCAAAAGCTCAGAATAGTTTTGGTAAGAAGCCCACCTCGGAACTTAAAGTTCCTACGCCACTAGTACTTAATTATCGCCTTCTTTCTCCTCCGAAAGGGACCCTTTTTCAATGTGAGAAACGAGGTTTAGTACATCGCTATACTTTTCGACAGAGACGAACATCGCCTATAACGCCCTATGCATCAAATAAGGCTAACGCTGGACTTATAACGACGTTTCCTAATCAAAATGATGTCGATTATGACATCGCCATTATATAAGAGATGTTCTATCTCTTTAGTATATAATGTGACGCTTTAATGTACTTACGTAACGTAAGTTACATTGTTACTAAACGCATCACGCCACATAGATCACATATTATCGATTTCGTGCCTTTGACCTTGGTCAACGTTTTTGGTCAACGATTTTGACTTGGTCAACAGTTAGTCAACAATTTTGACTAAAGTCAACATTTTGACTTTTAATTCCTTTTATGTAATTTATTATTTTATGTGCAATTTTGTTCTAAAATTCCATAAAATCATAATATGTTTAAAACATCATTTTGGATCATATTATGCAATTATATCTCATAAAATAAATTTATAACATTAATACTTATAACTTATAGTTTTCGAAAACCCTAATTAAACTAAGCAAACAATTTCCAAAAATTCCAATAAAATCACATAACACATAATTATCCATAAGCATCCTTATTATAACATCATTTTTATTTATTGCAAGCTATTGAATTTAATCTTCCTAAGTCACTTTTGAAAATTTGGACTTAGGTCCAATAAATTCTTAACAAATCCGATAAATTCCTACAACACTATATTATGATTCTACACTTTCAATATGTTATGATAACACTCAAACATGGATTAAATCTCAACATAATATCATGTTCTATAATTTTGAAATTCATAAACTTAGGTACTAAAGTGTTCCAAAATTTCTACATAAATTCATACAAGATAATTAATACCCTAGATCATGATTCTATGTTCAAATCAACAATTACAAATCATACTCATCAACATATCACATATTCAAATTTTGGTCCATATATAGAATTTAATATCATGCTCGATTTTGTGATATAATTATACTACATGCTCAATAACATCATATAAATACAATATCTAAACATATTGGCACAAGTCACATAATTTTCTAAAATTACACATACGAACTAAGCTTATAACATGAATTCTAACGATATATGAAGCTTGTAAGAAATCTAACCTCTTAATCGAGTAGAATCGACCGTAACGCTTATTTGCTCTAAGTTTGGGTTTGAAGGATTGGAGAACACTCTCTTTCTTTCTATATTTTCGGTTATTATGAGTTGTGAATGAGAAACGAAGAGCTCCATCTTATATTTATAGGCATACGCAAGTGGTATTATAATTATTACACCTAAAATATCTTATGTACACTTGTTATCTTTCATTAATTTTGGTCCCCACTGCATAAGGAGACAAACTTTATCTTATCTTTACAACTCATACTTAGGTCACCTTATCCCTTAATTAAATGCATTGAACCTTAGGTGTCACATAGTATAAAGTTTATCACATAGTATTTGTGCATGTGTAATTTTCGATCCCCTCACATAATGCCACCTTAGGTTACTTTTTAATTTGATAACTATCACTACTTTACACCTAATACATGATAAGATCTTATCTTATCTCTACACAATTCATCACATGGTGTAAAATAATTTTAATCACATAAAAGAGTGATATTTTCGCAACTACTAGAAGTCTCCATAGGTTACTTGTTCAAATTGGCTTTTAACTCTATCTTACACCTCATAATGTGATAAGATCATATCTTATCCTTTACATTAATTATAGCAAGATTTTATTCACAAAATCTTATAAAAGATTGCAAAATTTCGTCCCTTATGCACAAGTGTGCTTCCACTTGTGAAACTTGCTATAATATTATATATTATCCTTAATAATATCATTTTAATATAATAAATATCATAGGATCACAATTGGGTAGCAATTAAAATTAATTAACACATATAGTAGCACATTTCAAAATTAGGTTTCTATGTGCTAGACATTCTATTTTATTGTAACAATTAGCTAACACATAGTTATGAGTCATATTATAATCATAGGTGATGAATTTAATCATAGAAAATAATTAGAACAAAATTTAGATCACAAAACCCTAAATTTCAAAATTAGGTTTTCGAACCCATCAATAAGGCACATCTTATTCCTAAATTTTCTAGCATTATTTTGATGATAAATAATGTTCGATATCATAAAATAATCATAGGAATTTGAATTTTATAATTCCGAGATCATTTGGTTAAGTTATCGCATTATTCTAAACGTGAGACGTTTGAAACGCCTCAAAATTCCCATAGTTGGAACATCTCTAAATGTTCAAAATAAAGTTGTTACAACTTTATTTATTCCTATAATAATAAGGAATTTCAATTTTAAGCTTAGCGCTTAAAAATACTTGTAGGCTTAAGCGTCGAATTCATCCGACGCTCGTTTTCATTCTTGCTTCTATCGTAATATTTCTTCTTTATTTTCAAAATTTTTAAGCCCAAAAATTCGGGTTGTTACATTCTACCCCCCTTAAAGAAATTTTGTCCTCGAAATTTACGTATTCTCACAGCGTTCTCTTCTCCTTCTCCATATTGCATTTTCCATTCCGACGTTGGTACCTTGTACCCATTTATTCGTCGTTTGATCTTATCTTTCATTCGTATCTACTTAACTATCGATTCTCATAGACGGTGAATCTTATGTTCAAATCTAAGTTTGCGAACTTATGCTAACGCCGTACTTCCCGCCTTTGATGAAGAAGATTCAGTATTCCTTTATCTCGCTTCGTGCTAAGTTCAAAAATGCTCGCAGATAATATCGTGGTCTTAAAATTCTCATAGCAATAACATATTCACAAGTATGTCGAAAGCGTATTCTGCACTGCCGGGTTGTCTTGGTCATTCTCGGTTTGTTGGTGGAGAGCATAAGCCCTCGCATCGCGGGTCGCCGCATCGCCCCTGCGGTTGGGCTTGTTGTGGCGGATTAGGTCTACCCACCATTCCTTGTCCTTGTTGTGGCAATCCTCACAAAATGTCCTTGTTGGCGATCTATAACAGTCACACGTCCCGCTCACAAGGACCGGGTGTCGCCTACCACATCGAGGACATTGAGGGTATGTCATTGATTGTTCCTCCTTGTCCAAAATTCATCGACGACCTTGCCCCTGCCTCGACCCACGATGGCCTCGACTACTTGACCATGGCCTTTCTCGGCTGGTTGTAGGGTATACCTTTATTGCAATTTCCTCCCATTTCCTTTTACCTTTGTCCTCTTGGGTTATAATCGGTTTATCTTCCCAAGAATGCCTCTTTGATATCCAAGGCCCTACCTAATGCCTCTCAAGATAGGTCATTTCTCCATGGCTGGCAAGAGATATCCTAATCTTAGGCCTTAGTCCAGATCTAAACTTGTCAGCCATCCTTTCATCGGTATCCACTAGATGCATAGCAAATCTTGACATATCACAGAATATCCTATCGTATTCTGTTACCGACTTATCTCCTTGCTTGAGGCTGTAGAATTCATTTTCCTGCTTCTTCCTATAACTTTTGGGAATATACTTATCATATAATACCGTTTTAAAATCTTCCCAAGTGAATTCTTCCATTTGCTCATCAGTCATAATTTTCCTTCTGGTCTCCCACCAGAAGTCTGCTGAACCCGTTAATTGAAAGGTAACGCAGGAGAGTCTTTCCTGATTCGTGCAATGCAGGAAATTGAAAATTCGTTCTATCGCCCTTACCCACAATTCAACCTCATTAGGGGTACCAGTCCCATTAAATGTAGGCGGGTTTTGCTTGAGAAACAATGCCTCTATTCTACGAGGAGGAGGTGGTGGTGTTTCATGACGTTCGGGTTCTGGATTTCCTTCGTCCCTCCTACGTCTCAGTTCTCTTCTAGGAGGCATTCTTAACGTTTTGAACAAAACAAACGTCAACTTAATTAATATCTAACACATAACTTTGTTATAGGTCATAGATCATAAAACATATCACACGCTAGATATTTTCCACAATAAGTCACGTAAATATCATGTATCACCAAAATGCTTCAACGAGGACTTTTCCATATATTTAGCTTCACAAAGATTTATCTTTTTAACTTAATACATAACGTGATGTTCTAAGTCCGAACATATGTGCTTGTGTTCTTACCTTATCATCCCTATTTCCGCTATCTCAAGACAGATAGTTGTAAGTAAGTTTATCTTTAAACTTACAAGCAATAGGGGAAAACTTAAATTATAAGGATTTCTAAACTTCACAAAACACAAAGTTTGTGAACATTCTTTAATATAAGCTCAGAACGCTATCTCATTTTTCATTTATCATTCAAATTCTTCAAGTTTATCTATCGTTCTTAGATTAATTCGCATGAACGACGATCGATTATGCGCGTAGAATCTCATACGAGAAAACTATGCCCACGCTATAGTATTCCTCAAGCTTCCATTCCTTTACGTAACAGTTCAAGCCTCGTTCGTCAAATCGAATTTAAAAGCATTCTAGGTTCTCAAGTTCTCGCGTTTCATCAAACACTACTTTATACATAAAAGAGAAATTCTTATGATCTCGTTCAATCTAAGTTCTTTATGAGACTTAGAGCTTCATCTACATTCTTTTGAAATTCAACACAATTTCACAATTCAACTTCGTTTCATACCTTTCATTCAACTCACTGACATATAACTCTATATATGTCCATCATCAATACTTATATACCTCCTGAGTATAAACTTTTATCCCTTCCAAATTCATTACAACAAAACCACATACCAACCGGGTATGAACTCAAACTTCTTCAGACAAACCACTCGTTTGTCCCATGAATTTTCACAATTCAAAACTACGTTTCATATACATACTTTACTGACATATAACTCTATATATGTCTATCATCAATACTCATATACCCCCTGGGTATAAGCTTTAATTTCTTTCAATTTCATCACATACCAACCGGGTATGAGCTTATACTTCTTCAGACAACCCACTTGTTGTCTAATCAATGAATTATCAAAATTCAAAGCTGTTTACTTTTCAACGGCATGTCCACTTTAAAAACATTTTTTCACAAATGGTTTCTCAAAACTGTACATAACTTTCAAAGCTTTTAAAACCGTACCTTTTACTTGTCAGAAACTACTTTTCCTAGCTGGTTGAGCGTGATGAACAAGAGCGATGAGCGGTGATGACTGTTTCATAGAAGGTCTAGTGATTCAAGCTAGACTTTGGATAGAAAGGATATTTTTGGTTCAAAGCAAACGAACTGCTCTGATACCACTCTGTCACAGTCCGGTTTGGCTTATCCTTACCGGACCGTGACTTGGGGTTCGGTTTAAGTGAATATGAAAAGAATAAGGTTTTCAACTCATTTCATCTACGATGAAATATAGGTGTTTCAAACAGAATCGAGAATCATGATGGAGCAAAACAGCTTATATGTATATAAAAAGGTTTCACGGTTTCAACAAAACAGTAGCTTTTACAAAGCTTAACATAGTGACAAAATATAACAGAGTCTCAAGAGTTTGGCAGCGGAATAAACATGTGAGACATGCATGTGAAGATGCATTCTCAAGGTGAACCAAAAATACTTCATACTTCAAGAGATTCCGCTCAACTCCCGCTCTGCTCCATCATCGCTCAACCCGCACATTTAAAACAATATGCGGTCGAGTACAAATAATGCACTCGGTGGACACATTGCGAAAACATTTTACTTTACGAAATATCAGATCGCCTCATCACAAGAAGACACAAGGGGTTTTGTTTGAAAAATGCCTTGTTCTTACAAAATACATTTTCTCATTTCTCAAAGTTGTCCGCCGACGCTTTCTCATCACAACCACAATGTATATTCCAAGTCGGCTATGGATAACGCCACGGAGTGAGGCCTCCCACACCGGACGCAACTAACCGCCCAAATGTTCAGAGCATGACCGCCCAATGGTTGAGAGGCCCAACACGTGTACACAACCCTAGCTGGAATTTCTACTTACACCTCCAAACTCAGATCCGACCAGAACTTCCGTTGCCTGTGCAACCCGAATGGACATATACAAAACATAAAACATTTTTGGCGCATAATATCGTATCTCAAAAGTTTTCAAGAAAAAGCGAGAATAATAAAGAAATCGCCAAAAGCTCGTAAATAGTTTTGGTAAGAAAGCCCACCTCGGGAACTTAAAGTTCCTACGTCACTAGTACTTAATTATCGTCTTCTTTCTCCTCTGAGCAGGACCCTTTTTCAATGTGAGAAACGAGGTTTAGTACATCGCTATACTTTTCGATAGAGATGAACATCGTCTATAACGTCCTATGCATCAAATAAGGCTAACGTTGGACTTATAATGACGTTTCCTAATCAAAATGATGTCGATTATGACATCGCTCATTATATAAGAGATGTTCTATCTCTTTAGTATATAATGTACGTTTTAATGTACTTACGTAACGTAAGTTACATTGTTACTAAACGTACTACGTCACATAGATCACATATTATCGAATTTCGTGCCCTTTGACCTTGGTCAACGTTTTTGGTCAACGATTTTGACTTGGTCAACAGTTAGTCAACAATTTTGACTAAAGTCAACATTTTGACTTTTTAATTCCTTTTATGTAATTCTATTATTTTATGTGCAATTTTTGTTCTAAAAATTCCCATAAAATCATAATATGTTTAAAACATCATTTTGGATCATATTATGCAATTATATCTCATAAAATAAATTTATAACATTAATACTTATAACTTATAGTTTTCGAAAACCCTAATTAAACTAAGCAAACAATTTCCAAAAATTCCAATAAAATCACATAACACATAATTATCCATAAGCATCCTTATTATAACATCATTTTTATTTATTGCAAGCTATTGAATTTAATCTTCCTAAGTCACTTTTGAAAATTTGGACTTAGGTCCAATAAATTCTTAACAAATCCGATAAATTCCTACAACACTATATTATGATTCTACACTTTCAATATGTTATGATAACACTCAAACATGGATTAAATCTCAACATAATATCATGTTCTATAATTTTCGAAATTCATAAACTTAGGTACTAAAGTGTTCCAAAATTTCTACATAAATTCATACAAGCATAATTAATACCCTAGATCATGATTCTATGTTCAAATCAACAATTACAAATCATACTCATCAACATATCACATATTCAAATTTTCGGTCCATATATAGAATTTAATATCATGCTTGATTTTGTGATATAATTATACTACATGCTCAATAACATCATATAAATACAATATCTAAACATATTGGCACAAGTCACATAATTTTCGAAAATTACACATATGAACTAAGCTTATAACATGAATTCTAACGTATATATGAAGCTTGTAAGAAATCTAACCTCTTAATCGGAGTAGAATTGACCGGCGAACGTTTATTTGCTCTAAGTTTGGGTTTGAAGGATTGGAGAACACTCTCTCTCTTTCTTTCTATATTTTCGGTTATTATGAGTTGTGAATGAGAAATGAAGAGCTCCATCTTATATTTATAGGCATATGCAAGTGGTATTATAATTATTACACCTAAAATATCTTATGTACACTTGTTATCTTTCATTAATTTTTGGTCCCCACTTGCATAAGGAGACAAAACTTTATCTTATCTTTACAACTCATACTTAGGTCACCTTATCCCTTAATTAAACGATCAACCTTAGGTGTCACATAGTATAAAGTTTATCACATAGTATTTGTGCATGTGTAATTTTCGATCCTCACATAATGCCACCTTAGGTTACTTTTTAATTTGATAACTATCACTACTTTACACCTAATACATGATAAGATCTTATCTTATCTCTACACAATTCATCACATGGTGTAAAATAATTTTTAATCACATAAAAGAGTGATATTTTCGGCAACTACTAGAAGTCTCCATAGGTTACTTGTTCAAATTGGCTTTTAACTCTATCTTACACCTCATAATGTGATAAGATCATATCTTATCCTTTACATTAATTATAGCAAGATTTTATTCACAAAATCTTATAAAAGATCGCAAAATTTCGTCCCTTATATGCAAGTGTGCTTCCACTTGAAACTTGCTATAATATTATATATTATCCTTAATAATATCATTTAATATAATAAATATCATAGGATCACAATTGGGTAGCAATTAAAATTAATTAACACATATAGTAGCACATTTCAAAATTAGGGTTTCTATGTGCTAGACATTCTATTTTATTGTAACAATTAGCTAACACATAGTTATGAGTCATATTATAATCATAGGTGATGAATTTAATCATAGAAAATAATTAGAAAAAATTTAGATCACAAAACCCTAAATTTCAAAATTAGGGTTTTCGAACCCATGAATAAGGCACATCTTATTCCTAAATTTTCTAGCATTATTTTGATGATAAATAATGTTCTGATATCATAAAATAATCATAGGAATTTGAATTTTATAATTCGAGATCATTTGGTTAAGTTATCGCATTATTCTAAACGTAGAGCGTTTGAAACGCCTCAAAATTCCATAGTTGGAACATCTCTAAATGTTCAAAATAAAGTTGTTACAACTTTATTTATTCCTATAATAATAAGGAATTTCAATTTTAAGCTTAACCGCTTAAAAATCTTGTAGTGCTTAACCGTCAATTCATCCGACGTTCGTTTTCATTCTCGCTTCTATCGTAATATTTCTTCTTTATTTTCAAAATTTTAAGCCCAAAATTCGGGTTGTTACAAAGTAAGGATATATGAGAAATATATTCCTAAGATAGATAAAGTAAAAAGGAAGTTGAATCATTCATCTTGGATTAGGAATGAATGATAGTGATAGAGACATGACGATCTCTACGATAAGATTTAATTATCGATATATCAATATCAAAAGATAGGTTGATGTAGACCTAACCACAAAATGCTATTGGTAAAAGCATAACGCATGCGATACCGAAAAGGATACGTAAACGAGGTGATAAGAGACTATAGCAAGGAACGAATGTCCCAATGGAAAGGACAATGATATACTAAATAGATGTTTACTTGAATAGAGCGGGAACACCGTGAGACCAAAGCCTATACTTCACCCCTAAAACCGAATCTAACAAAACCAAGGAGGCACGATAGATATGAGAAAAAAATTCTCGAATACCTATAATATTTTGTTCGATATAGGTGCTTTATGTTCTAACATCGCACAAGTATGTGTAGAAACGATAGAACCTAATTCGATAAACGAAACAAGAAATGAAAATTTCTTCACCTATATGAGGATTATGGCCGCAGTGTTGCTCAAACTTAGAATTGGACCTCGGATCGCCTAAGGTTCTAACAAATGATTTGGATCATAATATTTATGTGGAACGTAGATATAATTCTAGAAACCGAAGTTTCGAAATGGATGTCACCACGTGATTAGAAACATGGACATAGTCTCTTCATGGGAGATTCTACGCGACGGGATTTTGATCCCCTATTGCTTAAGTTAAGTCTGACTTATCTATAAATATCTGTTTATAGATGGCAGGAAAAGGAAGTAATACGGGTAAGAAGATAATCAGGCCTACAAGCTTAGAACTCACACATGCATATCGGCTCTTTAATTATAAATTGGGCATGGGTTTAGGACAGTTTTTGGAGGAATTTCTGCACCTTTGGAAGGATGCTCGTAACTATGGAGTTACGGATGAGGATGGTATCCAAAGGTTTATTCGTTGTTTGCCAACAGAATGGCAAAAGTTTGCAAAAGAAGTATCAAGAGAATATCTTCTGCATGTAGAAAATTCCAAGACTTGGGCAGACTTACCAGGATTTGTCAACCGGCTCAAGCATACATATTATGCGTATGGAACGGCACCGATGAGCACTTGTCCTGGTTCCCAGAAAGTTTTACAGCATTATATAAAGGAATGGTTGTACCCTGATGTTCCAAACGCCGCCCCACGTCCTGTGCCGTCAATTATACCTGAAAGGGATGAGAATGGCCAAAGGACAGGATCTTACCGCCCTCGCGGATTAGGAGAATTACCGCTACCAACTCAACCATACTTTCTGATAAAAGCAACACAAACTGCATGCTGAAGAAACGGGGCAGCGACTTGACCCGGCTCGAAGGAGAATGATCACCGGAAGTGCGAAGCAAAAACGTACTTGGAGAAAGGCAAGTTTCTAAGGGAGGAGTACGATTCCGATGAAGGTCACTCAGAGACATAGAATCCTATGATAACATGAGACTTATATGTAGATAGTGAATATGTTAAAATGGTGTCAAAATTTTGAATGTAAAAGAACTAGATGCTATGTAATCACCGACGATAGACCGACCCTTGTAATTAATGTATGAAAAGTCCTCATTGAGGCATTTTGATGTAATATATTATGTGGTCTTCATAGAATGGTTTCCGAAATACGAGAATGAATTATTCCGAATAATATATGGTTACTATGAGATAATAGTTAAGCCATTCGGACTAACAAATGCACCAGCCCTGATCATGAACCTCAAAAATCGAGTGTTCCATACATACTTAGACAATTTTGTCTTAACCTTTATGAATAATGTTCTTATCCATATGAAGTGCGAGAAAGAACATAAAGAACGTCGAAGGACTGTCTTACGAATTTTAAGAGCCGGGCAAATTTTGCCAAGTATAGTATTGTGAATTTCGGCTTAAAGAAATATTCCTCAGGCACATAGTGTCTTTAGAAGGAATCAAAGTAGATCGGGCTAAGGATAAAGCAATTAAGAATGAAAGTCGTCAATGACCTAAAATGAGATCAGGAATCTCTTAGATTAATTGCCTACTATCAAAGATCCATTGAGAACTCTCTAAAGTAGCAAGGCCAATACCATAGCTACCCCAAAAAGGAATCAAATTTACCTGGATTAATTAAAGTAAAGCTATGTATTAATATGAGAAAGAAAATAGCTTACGCATCACAATGACTTAGGCCACATGAATAGAACTTCCCAACTCACGACTTGAAATAGTAACAATAGTATAAGTACCAAAGTCTTGGAGACTTCACTCCTATGACAATAAGTTAAGAATTCTTCATAAATTACAAAAAGTTTGAATTAAGTCTTCGAGTAAAGAGACTTGAATACGGGATATAGAAGATGGCTCGAATTAGTAAAAGATTACAATTGTGATATAAATTATCACCTAAGGAAGGTTAAGGTAGAATCTAATACCCTAAGTTATAAAAATTCAGTCTAAATTACGATATGTCCTTATAGAAAAGGAAAACTCATTGAAGAGTTTAAGAAAATGAGAACAGAAATAGTTGGGCAATCAGGGACGAGCATAAGTTGTTTTTCTCACACTCAAGGTGACATATATGACTAAAGAGAAAGGATGAAATGAGAATAAAATACTAATTAAGATAAGGGATGAAGAGTCAAGGATTTTAAGAAGACCGACAATATCATATTGTTTAAAGAAAGGATATATATATTTCAAACAATAATAAGCTTAGAAAGAAATCATGAATGAAGCTCATGACCTTTCTCATACCGCCCACCCAGCAAGAGATTAAGATATATTATGAGTAACGAGAAAAGTTAGATAGTAAGGAATAAAATGAGATATAACCATATCGTCGAGCAAATGTCTCGGTTATCAATAAGTGGAGGCATTGTATCAATGACCTTATAAGAGGTTATAATCTCTAGAGCTACGAATGAAAATGGAATGACACAAGAATGGATTTTATGACGGGTTTGCCAAAGTCATAGAAGTCGACTACTATACGGGTAGTAGTGGATGGACTCACCAAATATGTTTTCTCTCGCCTATTCGGATGACTCGTAGATCCGATAAGTTAGCTTAGTCGCATATAAAAGAAATCGATATTTACAGAGGATACTCAAAACCTATCGCTTTGGATAGAGACTCCAAGTTATCCCTAGATTTTGAACTAACTCACAAAAGCGAGTTAGACACGATATGAACCTTAACATAAATGTCCACTCACAGATAGATGGACCGTTAAGAAGGACAATATGGACGTTTAAGCATACGATAGACCATTAATGATAAATCAAGGTGCAAGTGGGAACGTGTTGTACCACTTGTTAAGTTCACGCACGACCATAGTCACAAGCAATGATCAATATAAATTTTATGAGGCATTATGCGGAAAGAAATATCGATCACCACTTTATTGTGATAAAGTAAGTGAGAGAAAGTATAAGGTCCTGACAATGTGAATGAAATGATTAAGATATCTGCCAAATGAGGCAAAGAATAAGAAAAGCTCAGGACAGACAAAAGTCTTACGACACGCCAGAATGAACTGCATTTTAAATGCGGAATTAAAGTTTCTTAAGATTTCTCCATCGAGGAAAATTATAAAGTTCAGATACAAGAATGTAGAGATTATGTTTTGTAGGACCTTACGAGCTCCTAGTAATGATAGGCCCAGTAGCCTATAGATTGGTACTTCCACCAAATTTGGGGAAAGTACGTTATGTTTTCCACGTGTCACAGTTAAGGAAATATGAATATGACCCAAAACACATGATCCGCCATAATGACGTGATCTTTAACTCAGATGAGTTGTGATAAAAATCTACGACTATTTTGATCGTACGATTCAACGATTAAAGAATCAAGTTTGGGTCTTTAATGAAAGTCCAATGAAGGAATCATGGACAAAAAGAAATCACGTGGAAAATTTAAGATGTTATGATACAAAGATACCCCTTACTTTATGAGGAATGCAAATTTCGGGACGAAATTTCTTTTAAGGGTGGTAGAATGTAATATCCCGAAGAATTAAATGCCTAATTACGATATTTAAAATTCGTAAATTAGGGTTTCGCCGAAATAATTGAATTAGAAATATATCGAATAATGATTTCGATTATTTACGAGATAATGAATTCCTATTTTATATTCACTAAGAATTGTGAATTAAGGAATAAATATATATAGTGTTTCGACAAAGAGTATTTTAACGTCGATCAATATCGATAGTTAGAATTTCGTAAAATTTTCTAAGTGATTTAAGCTTAGAATTAAATTCCATTATTAATAGAATGATTTAATAAATTGATTACGACTTTATTACGACCTTTTTGAGATGGGTCGATAATGAACGTTTTGAGACGTTTCAAACGTCAACGTTTAGAGATGAATAGAAAAATGAGTTTAATGATCAAGGAATTATAATATTTAAATTCCTATGATTATTTTATGTAATTAGAGTATTATTTAGCATTAAAATAATGCTAGAACATTAAGGATTAATTATTGAGCAAATTTGAAATTTTCGAAAACCCTAATTCGAAAATTAGGGTTTTCACACATGAAATGATACTAATAAATTTTCATATGATATAATTTATCATCTAAGATATATATTATGTTATATATCTATAATTAGCATGAAAATAAAATATGTACCTATTGCTCTATGAAATAGCCGTGACTTATGTGTGTGAGTAACAAAGTTACGTATGAATTTTTATGTTGCATTGCTAAGTTATGTTTTAATGATACAAGTGGGATTAATTACACTCTTATCAAGATAATAAATGCAAGAAACAATTGAAAGGCTTGAGTGCATAGGAACCGTGTATTTTGGTGGACAATTGAGGTTGGAAGTTCTCATACAACTCTTATTGTGATGATGTATTTTACATGTGGATGAGTGTAGATTTGTTTATACCATTAATAAAAAAAATAAAATTAAAATCCTTCTCTTGCATGGAAGAACCGACGGTGATATCAAGAAGAGAATCAATTGTTTTGTTCAAAAACTTTGTAAGAAAATACTTACTATCATGATGTAAGGAAAGTGAGTCATCACATGAATTATAAAATGTAGTGTGTTTTGCATGAGGGCCGACGACTTCTTACATCCCAAGGCAAAAGAATTTTGTTTTGTTCAAAATTTGTGTAAGAGACATTAACTTTCATGATGTAATACTTAGTGAGTCATAAAGTATATTTTGAAAAGGCTTCCAAATTGTTTTGTAAGTGAGAACCGAGAGAGAGAGTGAGAGAGGTTATAAGGTTTTATTCCTATTACATAAGTAATATGTATCATAAAAATCAAAACATTTCCTCTCTCTCCAAAACCAAGTGAGCCGTGAGCTTTTCCTTTAAAAATACCTTGAGTGTTCTTCATCATTTCTTAGCAAAAGCTTGATCTAAAGCTTGAGCGCATAAAATCGATAATCGTTAAAGGTTAGAAATCGAACGAGCTTCGATTATACATTAAGATTTTAATTTTCTAATGGTTTGATCTTATGTTTCAAGCATGGTTCTTGATTAAGAAATTATGCTAAGCATGATAGTTGTTAATTAATAATGTGTAGTATGATGTTATAGATGCATATACCATGTTTAAAATTTAATTTGCACATGTTATGAAATCTTAGAATATAATCGAAAATTTCTAGAGTTGAATTTATGATGGATTAATGTTATATATAAGCTAAGGAGTTCATAGTGAATATTTGAGAATTTTTAAACATCATATGCTATTAATTGTTAATGGCCGAAAATTTGATAAATTATAAGTTGGTGCACAATTTTATTTAAGTAATATTATAGCATATTATTGATCTAGGGTATTGATTTAGTGATATGTGAATTTACTAGATTTTTAAGAAAATATATGTGCATGTTCTTGGAAAGTTTCGAGAGCTTCAAGACTTGATTTAGGCATGATTAAGTTGTTTTTAATGAATGTAATGATGTAATGTTGCTATGCTATAGTATATAAGCATAGTGTATTTTTGTTGGAGTTTTATAAAAATGTTTAGTATATAATGTGTAGAAACCGAGCCTTGAACATTGATTCCTTGATGTAGAAATTGAAAATGTTGGACTATATACTATAATTATGTTATAGATTCATGTTGAGGCCTTGTATACATTAACTAGAATTTTAGAAAATTATTTGGACAATTTGATGATAATAGCCGTGACCTATGAGATCAAATAAGTAATGTCCAAAATTTTCTATAGTTAATGTTAATAAATATTAGTGATACTATGATAAAATAGTACACTATATGAATTTAAAAGAATTTTTGGAAGAAGTTTGAAAATTTAAGCATGAAGGCCGAGAGCATATATATATATATATATATTATTGATTTTAAATCCTTAATATCAAGAAAAATAATACATTATATGTCTACAAATTATTTTAGACATATTAAGAAATTATGAAATTTTATAAACATAGAATACTATGTTTATGGCGAAACGTTATATTAAATAACGTTAGAAATGAAAAATAATGTTTAATGAATAAGTTAATGAATATTTAAGAAAATATTAATAAAGTTTATCGATTTGCGTGAAAATCGAGAATTAGGGCTTTATGAAAGAAATCGATTGAAAATCGATTTATATTAATTTAGATATTAAAATATGAATTATTAAAGAAATTAATAAAGAAAAGTCAAAATTGTTGACTTTTCAAATTAACGTATGAAATCGTTCGATAAATACGCTTAATACGTGTGAAGCGTATTAATTATATAAGGAAATCTCATTGGTGAGAAAAGATTTCATAATTAAAATCCTTGTGTCGAAAAGCGTGTAGATCGTTGAGCGTTTAACCTAAAAGGTTAAAATGAAATAATTGAACATATCTCGTCTCTATCAAGCACGAGAAATGTTTAGTTAAGATCTGTGATTGAGCGCGTATTGAATTGTTAAGGAATTCAAATTATATTAGTATAAGTTATCAAAGTTTATTTTAAACTTTGAAAATCTCAACGTGATGAGACATACTAAAATCGCTTTTACGTAAAGGTGAGATCTTGGACGCGATCGGCGACATAGAAGGAAAACGAATTAAGAAAGCTTACGCCGGTGGGCTTCTTTTCTTATCCTCTAGGATAAAATGCTCTATTTATGATGCTTTCTTGAAATGAAAAGTAATTATTTATGATGCTCTCTTTCGAGAAATGATTATGAAATGATGATGAAATTACACCCAAAATATTTATGTTTTATGTATGTATCCTATCCACGAATGAATGAATGATGAATGTTGTTGGGTCGCTCCCAACTTATGAATGAAATCGATATCGGATCCTATGGGAAGGCTTATACCGCTAGGATTAACGTGTACACCTAATGGCGATGTGTCTTTGTAAGGACAATTCACGGCCGGTCACATGACGTAGAGTGAGGCCTCCTTCTACGGCGTAAATGTTAATGTTATGATGAAATGAAGGATATGGATCATACATACAAGGAAAATGTCTCACAGGCGAATATTTATGAAAATGATGAAAAGTTTAGTAAGCTCGAGGCCTTTTAATCAAAACCCTTGTGTCTTTACCATGATGGGCGTAGTAATTAAAGATGATAAAATATTTTTGGCATAAGTCCACCGAGTGCATTATTTGTACTCACCGCATATTGTTTTTAAATGTGCGATTGAGCCGGTAATGCGATGGAGCGGTGTTGAGCAATAGGAAGGTTGTCATTGAAAGTTATACCTTGATAGTACATCGTCATATGTACATATCACATGTTTTCATTGCAAGAACATAAGTTATGTAGTAAGGTCCAAAACATACTTGATATATGTATCACGAGTTTAATGTTAAATGGTCTCATTGTTTATTCATCCCTGTTTAGAGTAATAATCCCTGCTAAATCGTACTTATGATTTAGGGGCTGTTACATATATAAAGAAATTATTTTAAAAAAATTGGTAACTATTTGAGAAATTTATTGAAAAATGTCGAGAGCACCATGTAATGGGTTATGATGTATGCTTGTTTTATGTTAAATGTAAAAGCATATTATGGATCTATGATATATTTGAAGCATGTGATTAATATATTAGATTTTTATAAAATGAGTGATGCATTTGTTGGGGGTTTTCAAGAGCTATAGAGAGTAGGAAAGTGATGTCCAATTTTCCTATAGCTAATGTTGATGCATATTATTGATACTATGATAATATAGTGTATTATATGAATTTAGAAGAATTTTTGGAAGAAGTTTGAGAAAATTTAGCAAGAGGGCCGAGAGCTTAAGGTATGAATGTAGGGTTTTTAAATCCTTTATATCAAGAAAAATAATACATTATATGTCTAGAAATTATTTTAGACATATTAAGAATTTATGGGATTTTATAAACATAGTATACTATGTTTACGGCGAAACGTTATATTAAATAACGTTGGATATAAAAAACAATATCTAATGTATAAGTTAGGTGATATTAACGTAAAATAGTAATCATGTTATTGATTTACGTGAAAAATCGAGATTTATGATTATATGATAAGAAATCGATTGAAAATCGATTTAGATGAAAATTGGTTATCAACTATGTGAATAATTCGAAAATATGTTAAGAAAATCAAAAACGTTGACTTAAGATTAAACGTATGAAATACGTTGAATAAATACACTAATACGTGTAAACCGTATTAATTTATAATAATATCTCATTGGTGAGAAAAGATTTCATAATTGAAATCATTTTATCGAAAGATATTAGTATACGTTTAACGTTTAACCTAAATGGTTAAAATGAGATAGTAGATCATATCTCGTCTTTATCGAAGTACGAGAAATATTTAGTTAAGATACACGATGAAATGACGTATTAAATTAGTTAAGGGATTCGAATTATTATATTATAAAGTTATCAAAATTTATTAAGCTTTGAAAATCTCAAAACGTGACCGACGTCTTGAAATAGTTTTACGTAAAGGTTGGACACGGACGTGATTTAATCGACGAGAAGGAAATCGAGTTAAGGCGATCTGATCCGGTGGGCTTTACTCTACTCAAAAAGATCAAACGCTTATCAAATGTTTTATTTACGATGCTTTATTCGCAAGAAATGATGATGAAATGATTATTTAATTACATGCCCAAAATGTTTATTTTTATGTATGTATCCTATCCATGATCGAAATGTGAATTTTGTTGGGTAGCTCCCAGCATATGAAATGTTGAATTCGTATCCTGTAAGTACCCACAAGGATGATTGAGAATTCGTATCCCGTGCCGGAGTGGCGAGGATTTTGTGCACTATTTGTGTTGTGTCTTTGAAAGGGTGCTCGGCCGGTCATGGCGTCCGTGGGAGGAGGCCTCCTCTCCGGCGCAAGATGATTTTATGACATGAGTTTATGATGATGTTATATGAGAAATGAAAGGAAAGGGATATGGATCATACATACAAGGAAAATGCCTGGCCAGGCGATGATTTATGAAAATGATGAAATGTTTTAGTAAGCACAGGGCTTTTCAAATAAAACCGCGTGTGTCTTACCATGATAGGGACGATGTAATTTAAAAATTGATAAAATGTTTTGGCATGAGTCCACTGAGTGCATTCTTGTACTCACCGCATGTTTGTTTTAAATGCGAGTTGAGCAAATGATGGATGGAGGCTTGTTGGCGGTCGAACCCTTTTGATAATTACATGTTAGAAACCTTGACTACACATCGTCATATTTGTATTCACACGTCTTTCCATTGTAATAGAACAATAAGTTAGCTTTTGATGTTGTGATTGATTACCTTCGGATCATTTAAATTCTCGTGTTAAGAATCTGTAGGTCTCTCTCTCCTCATATGTAAATCATGTATGTCTTGTATATAATGGTTAAAGCTTCTTAGTTTACTTGAATTTAGTCCCACAATTCTATGATTAATTGCCTTTCACGTTCCTTGATTACTGTTCCAAGCATTAGTCCTCGTTAATCCGTCGTTAGGATTAGAGGGCTCGTTAATCCGTCGTTAGGATTAGAGGGCTGTTACAAAGTGGTATCAGAGCGGTTCGCTCTTGATCGAAAACCACCTTTTAGAGTTAAGTCTAGATTGAGTCACTAGACTTCTAGAGATCAGCTGACTATGCTCAACACTCCATCACATCAAGCTCAACCGGAATGAGGTAAATGATTTCTCTTCAAAAGTTTTGAAATGAAAAGTTGAAAGTGAAAAAGGAAGAAAATAATTTTTCAAAAAGAGAGATTCCCACAATATGCAGGTATGGGACTGTATATTTAAGGAAAGCTCAAAGGATTCCAACAATATGGAGGTATGAGACTGCATATTTAAGGAAAACTTACAGGATTTGATTTGTGCTAAGTAAATGATTCTTTCTCAAAGTTTTGTAATATTTTTCAAGTGAAATGAAAGTTATGAGAATTGATTGAAAGTGAAAGTTATTGCAAATGTTGCAAATGAAGTTTATGTTGTGAAGTGGAGAGTGATGAGATGATGAGAAAAAGTTGTTGGTTCGCTACCAACATATGATGGTTTGATGATGTTTATGAGGAGTATTGTTTAATGATGTTATGATGATATTGAAAGTTTTTGGTTCGCTACCAATATATGATAATGTGATGATAATGTTATATGAGAAAATGTTGACATTGAGATGTCAAAAATGAAATGTTTGAATTCATGAAATTCAATAAAGATTTATTGTTATTAATGTATGAAAATGCTCAAAAATGGACATTTATATGTCAAATATGATATGTTGAATTCTTGAAATTCAAAGAAGTACATGAGTACAAATGAGCCATGTTATAAATATTTGAACTTTTATTTCAAATCTTAAAGTTGATTATGATGATGGGTATGTTATCCCAAAAGAACGTAGACTGTATAAGAAGCATGATCCCTTTTGCGAAAGAACATAGGAAGATGAATTATGAAAATTTTATTCCATCCCGAGGACAAAGCGAGATCGAAATGAGAATCTCGAAATGAATGATGAGAAGAAATTTTTCGAGCAGAAATGGAAATGATGTCAAGATGATAAATGTCACTATGCGATCAGTGACATGAGTATAGTCTTTTTATTTGGACGTTCACGCGTGACGGAACTCCAAATCGACTATGACTTTTCGTTAGAAACGAAGTAGAAATGTGATCGAAGAATAAGTTGATGCAAGTGTTGTGAATTTGTAAAAAAAAAAAAAGACCACGATGTGGTAGAAAAATTTTGATGAGATATATCGAAAAGTTAGTTCAATGATGTGAGTAAAGTTAGACTCGAGATCGAAAGCAAAAAGGCGGATACGGAACGAGCGAAAGATTAAGCGAAAACAATGTGAGTTTTCAAAACAAGAATGAATTCGGCGCGAGCTTTTGCCCGCAAGTATTTTTGTTTTGAACCGTTCTCCTTCGTTTGAACTTGAATTATGCATGGTTTCTCCTACATACCCTAAAGCATTGTACCTTATTTCGTAAGAAGGACCAAATCCTGATTCCTTCTCCGAATTTACGAGAATCAGTTGAAGTTAGTTTATGGTTTTATAGAATGAGAACTTTAGAGTGCGATAAGAATCTTAGAAAGTTATTGGAAGGTAAGATTCCCGATATTACAAGTGAGCTATGACATACATGAGAACCTTTGATGATGACCTATTATGAGTTATATAAGGTTTCAAATTTTATTCATTACCCAATTTCTGTCATTGAGTTTAACTCTATGACCTAGTTCCAATTGAGAAATTACTTGAGTTTCTCATTGTTTCTGAAAGAAATTTATAACCCAAAGATTTATAAAGTATCCTTTGAAACCAAGACCTTGTGTAACTGAGAAGATATTTGTGACGGGTCTGGCCAGCCCATATGACCAAATAAATCTCAGTAGTCGTCATTCTGGTCTTCGGACCCTAGATCCCAATTATTCAGTATACAAAACATATGGATTCTAATTGTAAAATTTGTTATTTTGGATTGTGAATCCATATCTCTTGTAAGTTGACATGATGAATTCTCTTCAATCTTTGAAACCAATAAGTATGGTGAATGTTGACTTACCTTGTCACCTAAGTGCGAATTAGTAAAGTGATAAACATTAGGCATGATATGGGTTGACTTAATTTAGTCACCTAGAAGTTTCAGACCAGTAAAGTGATGGACATCAAAAAGTTATGATGTAAGGAAGATTTCGATGAGGCGAGATATATTGTCCCATATGATGCACATCGATGCAATGACCCTTGAAGGGCTTACCAGTATTGATAACAGTGAAGTTATACCTTCGTGTGATTGATATGATAATGGAAGTTATGAATGAGATACTCTTTAGCATTAAATGCAAGAGTAGAAGTAAAGGAAAGCATATGATATCCGTGGGATATAATTTCTCCTTTTTATGTCATAGCGAGAGAGTGATTACAACTTATCTTTAAGATAGTTGTTCGTCCTTAAAACCTCATTAGTAGGTTGGACATGTTTAAAGAATGGAGATGCATAATATTCTTTTCAAAGGATATATATATATAAGAAATGATAGCATCTCAGATAATAAATCTCTCGCTTTACACCTCAATCAATAAGATTATGCTTGAGCATAATCGATTCCAAGTGATTGAGACTTGGTTAAACCAATGATAGTGAGATTGAGGAATCATAATCATTGAGAAGTGTGAACAGCTAGGATAGACCTAGCACTTGAATCGAGTATGGAGAAGATATCTCCGAAGTCAAGACATAGTAATGAGATGCTTGGAATTTAAGTTATGGTGTACAAATGTACTATCTTACCAAGCTATATAACGATAATGACGGTTCCAGTCCTGAAAGTGAGAACCGAAGTATAATGAAAGTAATATTACTTTCAGATACCATGTTCAAGAAAAAGGGACAAAAGTCAAAAAAAGCAAAAGAAATTATGAGCTATACAATTATGAGATAGCCACAATATAATATAAGTTTCAGAGACATTATGACTTCGATCAGTAAGGTAATTCCCTTGAAGTAAAGAAACGGATTAAGAAATAGATTCATTATTTGAAATGAATCTTAGTACTCTGAGTTTTATTGACACAAAATGCTCGTCTTGAGTGTCTTAGAAATTAACAAGCAAGATAGCTTCCATAAACTTTACAAAGGGAATACATCCAAGAGAACAAATGAAAAGATTCACATGGAAGGATCTTAAGGTGAATCTAATTGGAAAGATTACCCCTCATACTTTTGTGACGATCAATAAAGTGAGATATTAAGTATCTCTGACAAGGAAGTAAAGCAATCATTGAATGTCGAGAAAATGGTAAAGATATTTGATGTCAAGGCAAAAGTATGATACGTCCCCAGTGGACAAAGGATTTTATCCTATATGAAAACACTTGATCAATCAATGTAGCTAAAGGCAAATGATGTATATCCTAAAAGGATATTACAAGTGAAGGCACTAAATGCCGGTATAAGGATTTCTCCGAAAAGAGTTTAAAGTAAGGATATATGAGAGATATGTTCCTAAGATCGATAAAGTAAAAGGGGAGACTGAATCATTCATATTGGATCAGAAATGAATGATAGTGATTGATCGCTATATTTCTACCAAAATAAATTGATAGTAAAACAACAAGTATATATATCGTATCCACATGGACTGCGACTCGAGAACACAGCAATTAATTAACACACAATCTTGATTATTATTCAGGAAAAAATATATCAAGAGAGAAAATAATAAAACTAGACTCAAAGATAAATAGGAATAAAAACCAGATATAAAAGCCGACCACAGGGATGTATTTAACCTAACCGATTCACACAATTAACCTATTAATCTGTTTACCAATTTAATCCGCATTCATATGAAGGATCACTAATGTAGCTATAGTTTCCTTGAGACAGCCTATAGTAGTAGGTTAGCTAAACTCTATCTCCGTCGGGTCTCAAGAGAAGTAAGCTAATTACCAAAACTCACAAAGATTTAACCTCCTCAGTTCACCTATCTCTCAAATCGGGTCTCAAGGCAAAACATTATGAATTCAAGAAATCGATTATGCAATTAATTTCGTCAAGACATCAATCACATAACTAGCATACATTAATATTGGTCAGATACCAACACATGAGAATTAAAGCCAAGAATCATAAATCATGAATGGGACGGCAAAACAGTATCAACAGATCAGTCCTATAAATCTAGTCAGACATACAAACCCTATGATCAATACGGAATTTAGCTACGCATAATTAAATTACTAAAACAATAAATAAATAGGTAAAGCATAAATTGAGATAGATAGATAAAACCGTAGGAATCCACGAAGAACAATTGTAGCGACTTGAATCCGGAAGATAAACTGAAATCTCGAATAAAAACTAAACTAAGAACTTGAATTAAAATAAATGGAAAACTAAAATCAAAAGAATTGAAGAACAAACTAATAACTAATCTCGAGTAAAAAAAACGTGCAGAAGAAAAATAATGAAATATGTGTTCTGTTTCGTAAACTAAAGTGTCGCTCTAAAGTGTTTGCTTCACGTGTATATATATATATATATGCAGCCCTAGGACCTCTCTAGCTTTGCTAGAGAGAGCTTCTCGTGAGGATAGGTCGAGAAGTGCCTCAAATTGCCGCAAAATCATGTTTTCTCGCGAGTTGTCATCTCGACCAGCGATCATGAGCGCTTCTCTCGGCGTAATTCCTACGTCTTGCGACTTAGCCGTTTCGCTCCGTTCTCTCGTCTGGACTCCGAAGTGCGATCCGTTTGCACCTACGGACTCCTATCGAGATGCTCTTTAACATAGTAAACTTTTTTACATCCATCCTTGTCAAATCCATTTCATCATATTCAACGTCGTTTTAAAACAGTTCTTCTTCGCATGAGCTCGCGACTGGGCTATTGATTCCTCTTTATTGTGATCCACCTTTTTTACATCAAAACCTGTGCTAAAATGGCATAAAATACACATGGAATAATATCTTCCAAGATAAACATAAATATATCGAAAGACCGCTCAAAAGATCACTTATCAATTAGAAGCGAAATGAATATAGCCTTATAAATCGGGTAAATGGGCTTATCAACTCCCCAAACTTAACCTTTGTTTGTCCTCAAACAAATCGGAAGAAAAGAGGCGACCGGAGGCGTGTAAAGAGTCGAACGACAAAAGCAATAAGCCTCGAGCGATGAGCGATAAGCGATTCATAAATGAATCAAATCACAACATCTTTCGCTAAACTCCACACATCATAATAATCATAAGCACAAGCCTTCTCAAACTTGAATCCTCACGACATGGATATATATATAAGAAATCTTAAACACTCAAGTGTATCGGGGAGGACGTGTATACTCACAAAGTTTAAAAACACATGGAATCTACCATAAACTTGCAAATCGTCTAATTCTCCATTGCTCAAATATCTGCTTAAGAACTAGGATCAAAAAGGTCTTATAAAAGGTTATAATGTAGGCTCTTTGGTAAGGTAGGATATATTTAGGCTAAGTGACTCATAATCCCATAATGAAAACCACCATAAGTATCACAAGACACAATTCCCAAACTTTCACAATTCATTTCAATTCTCCATACCAAGAAGTCATTTTTTCTAAGAATTCCACAATTTTCATATAAGCGATATATGCATCTAAAGCTCTAGTTACTTACCCATTCATGTTCTTTTCCCACACTTGTGTCAACTTTTTCTTTCTTTCTCTTTTTTTTTTTTTTTGTTTTGAACTTATATGGGTAAGCAACTATTTTTTATTATCACTTTCTCAACATTTATTTTCTTTCCTTTCTTTTCTCAACCTCAATTTCAAGCAACCAAAATCACACTAACTACATAACCCAACCCCGGCTATATGAAAGAATAAGGTAGGCTCAAGCGGGTTCGTCAAAGGATAATAAAATAACGAGGTTAGTGTTTGGACGGTGTATAGGCTAAGAAAAGAATGCTAATATCATCTCATAATTCTTAAGCACATCAATGCAACCTCGAAAAGAACGAGCAAGTTCTAGAGAACACATGCTATTTCAAACTATTCACACAGAAAGAAACAAGGCGAAAAAATATGGCGATCAAAAGCACAAGTCTCATGGGTTTGAAAGTGTGATCAAGTTCTCAAAGGCTTAATACTCACAATAATCATAACATGCTTCGTCTCACAAAATTAGTTGCAATAAAATTTTATAATAAAACAATTCTCATCATCGGTTTTCGTCATTCAACTCGACCCAAAAACAGACACAAAACCCAAACAAGAAAAGAAAACAAAAACAAACAAAAAGAAAACAGAACAAAAACGAAAAACAAACCAAAACAAAGAAAATCATTGGGTTACCTCCCAATAAGTACTAAATTTAAATGTCTTTAGCTAGACCGATACTAACCTCGATCAATCGGCGTTTTGGCGTGACTTCTTCCCAAATCTATGCTTGCCTCCATATTTTCATTCTTCGAGACCACCGAGTGTGGAGTGGTCTCACAAACTTGAACAAGTCACTCGAGTTCCATGTCGAGTCCATCTCTTCTTTGTAGCACCCTTGTCAATTGGTGGGTTGGCGCCCAAGCTCGAGATTTGGCTAGCGACAGCGGTGGTGATTGAATGACACTCTTCGTGCTCACGAACTATCGTGTCGCGGGATGGCGTCATAGATTGAAATTTTAGCTCCTTATCGTTGACACGAAAAGTCGGATCACCTTCGCACATCAATTAAAGCACGACCGGTTGCTAGAAAAGGCCGACCAAGATTAGTGGTTGATTTTAAATTCGGGAATGTCTAAAATAACAAAATCGCGAGGAAAGATAAAATCCAATTCTTACCAACACATCTTCAACTATTCCTTAGGGTATGCAACCGACGTCGACCATCATTAATGAAATGGAAGTTTTCTTTATTTTGCCCGACTCAAGCGGTTGAACACAGATAAAGGCATCAGGTGTATGCTTGCTCCCAAATCACACAACACGTTGGGAAATGTATGCTCGGCAATCTCGCACTCCAACGTGAAACTTCTCGGATCTTTTTGTTTCAGTGGCAACTTTCTCTGCAAGATAGCACTGCATTCTTCAGAGAGGTTGATCTTGTCAAATTTCCCCAACTTCTTCTTATTCGCCAATGTATCTTTGAGAAATTTAACATATCCAGGCATTTTTCTGAGCGCATCAAAGAGAGGTAAATTGATATCAACTTTTTTGGAATATCTCCTTGAAGCGGGCGTACTCCTCATCATATTTTGTCTTCCCGAGGCGTTGATGAAACGGAGCAGTAGGCTTTTGGCTTTTCTGATCCTTTGCGTCTTCAGCTCACGAGTTTTCATCTCTGACTTTCCCTCGCGAGACGCTATCGCTGGACTCCCTCGCGACGAGCTCCCCGCCTTCCTTCGTGACCTTTGGTAGCGATGCTTTGTCGCGATGCAATGTCGCGAGGTTCTCTCCATCTGGGCTCGTGTTTCGAGCTCGCGATCCTTCCTTGCGAAGGTTTGTCGCGAGGTCGTTCTTCTTCTCAGGCGAGGCTTTCCTCGCGACTTGATCTCGCAACGAAAACTCGCGAGGCGAGTGTTCATCCGATCCTCGCCTTCTTCTTCTTCTTCTCCTCTTTCACTGTATTGCTTATCTCCTTGGTTTTCCGGATGACTTTCATATGAAACTCCACTCCTCAAATATATCGCATTGCACTGATTCGGAGGAGTATGATTCTTCGGATTTTGCTCAGTGTTGCTTGGGAATTGCCCTTGCCTGTGCATCACAGCTCTCTCATTGGCCATTTGCCCCACTTGGTTCTCCAACATCTTCAATTGTTTTCCCATGGCTATCACCGTATTGTTGATGGCATTGACTGTGCTCTCTAGAGTGTTCCAAGCTGCTGGATCTGAATATTGTGCTGAGCCACAATTTATTGGTGACTCGTTGCTATTTGCTGATTGCTCGCCAACAATTGTTGCATCATATCCTCGAGGCTCGGCTTCTTGGGCTCCACAATCATTCTATTATTAACAAAGAAACCGGTGGTGGTTCTTGAGCATTACATGCATTGGCATAGGAAAAATTGGGATGATTCTATTGTTGGGATGATATAGGCGGATTCCCACTCGATTCCCAGCCATTACTCCTTTGGTTCAAATATTGAACCTCCTCCATATTCTGCGTCATGGCCACAGTCATCTGCCCTTTTCTCTCGGCTTCGTACTCCTTCTGCAGAGTTATGAACTTCTCAACAAATCATCATACTTATCATCCAACTCTGCGCAGCCCACTCTTACGATCGTTTGTCTCTCCATCGACCATTGATAGCTATTGGATGCCATCACCTCAATAATTCTCAATGCTTCGTCTATTCCACGATTGAGAAGGCATCCTCCTACCGACGCATCAACAATGCTCCGGTGTTAACATTGAGTCCACTATAAAGCGGGTTACTTGCGCTCGGTGAAAACCCGTCTGTGGACACTTATGAACATGTTTACGAATCGCTCCCGAGCTTCAAATAATGACTCATCACCGATTGTGAAAATGGGAGATCTCCGCAGTGATCTTTCGAGCCTTAGCGGTGGGAAGTATTTGGATAAAAATTTCTCCTAGCTGCTCCCATGTGGTAATCCTCGATCTATCAAGCTCTTGAACCACTCTTTCGCTTGACTCCTCGTGAAAATCCGAACATCCGCATTCGAATAGCATCGGTGACACTCCGATTACGCTTGATAGTATCACGAGATATCGAGGCAGCTTCAAGTGCGCATTGGGGTCTTGATCACCCTCCCCAAAGCCGCTCCGCTTATATCATCCGATGAGGCGGGCTTTAATTGAAATTATTCGCATTCACGTTCGGCCCCCCTCCTCCACCCTGGAACAAGTCTGTCGGTGGTCTATACATGTGGTTGAGCGATATGGGCTGTGCTCGTCCACAAATCTCGCCTATCTCATTCTGCAACGCCATTGGTGGCTGCATTGTTGCCGAGATCGCCTCCATCTCGGCCATCCTATCTGGGATTTGCGGTTGTCTATCGCCATTTCTTGTTGTCTTCTTTCTCGGCTCTCTCTTATATGATCATCGATCTCGAGATCGATGGAATAATTTCTTTCCTTTGGGATCTTGTAATCATGCTGCTAGCGTAGAGATGAAAACCAAGTCAAATCGAAGCAACACGAAATAATACTTTTTTAATTTTTTTTTAATTTTAATATTTTTTTTAAACGCTTGAATTAATAACTACAATCCAGAAAATTATCACTATGCAATCTAAACAGTCCCCGGCAACGGTGCCAAAATTTGATCGCTATATTTCTACCAAAATAAATTGATAGTAAAACAGCAAGTATATATATCGTACCCACAGGGGCTGCGACTCGAGAACACAATAATTAATTAACACATAATCTTGATTATTATTCAGGCAACAATATATCAAGAGAGAAAATAATAAAACTAGACTCAAAGATAAATAGGAATAAAAACCAGATATAAAAGACTGACCCTAAGGATGTATTTAACCTAACCAGATTCACACAATTAACCTATTAATCTGTTTAGCAATTTAATCCGCATTCATATGAAGGATCACTAATGTAACTATAGTTTTCGTCACGACAGCCTATAGTAGTAGGTTAGCCTAAACTCTATCTCCGTTGGGTCTCAAGAGAAGTAAGCTAATTACCAAAAGCACACAAAGATTTAACCTCCTACAGTTTACCTATCTCCGTCGGGTCTCAAGGCAAAAACTGTATTATGAATTCAAGAAATCGATTATGCGCCAAGACATCAATCACATAACTAGCATGCATTAATATTGGTCAGATACCAACACATGAGAATTAAAGCCAAGAATCATAAATCATGAATAGGACGGCAAAACAGTATCAACAGATCAATCCTATAAATCTAGTCAGACATACAAACCCTAGGATCAATACGGAATTTAGCTATGCATAATTAAATTACTAAAACAATAAATAAATAGGTAAACAATAAATTGAGATAGATAGATAAAACAGTAGGAATCCATGAAGAACAATTGTAGCGACTTGAATCCGGAAGATAAACTGAAATCTCGAATAAAAACTAAACTAAGAACTTGAATTAAAATAAATGGAAAACTAAAATCAAAAGAATTGAAGAACAAACTAATAACTAATCTAGAGTAAAAAAAACGTGCGTAAGAAAAATAATGAAATATGTGTTCTATCTAAGTAAACTAAAGTGTGCGCCCATATAAAATTCGCTTCACGTATATATATATATATATATATATATATATATATATATATATATATATATATATATATATATATATGCAGCCCTATAAACTCTCTAGCTTTGCTAGAGAGCTACTAATGAGGATAGGTCGAGAAGTGCCTCAAATTGCCGCAAAATCATGTTTTCTCGCGAGTTGTCATCTCGACTAGCATCGCGCGCTTACCATGCTTCGCGTAATTCACTGCGTCGCGACCGCCCGTTTCCTCCGTTCTCTCGTCCGGACTCCGGTGCGATCCGTTTTGCGCCACGGACTCCTATCGAGATTCTCTTTAACATATCCGGCTTTGTACATCCATCCTTGTCAAATCCATTTCATCATATTCAACATCGTTTTCAAACAGTTCTTCTTCGCATGAGCTCGCTACTGGGCTATTGATTCCTCTTTATCGTGATCCACCTTTTTGACATCAAAACCTGTGCTAAAATGGCATGAAATACACACGGCATAATATCTTCCAAGATAAACATAAATATATCGAAAGACCGCTCAAAATATCACTTATCAATTAGAAACGAAATGAATATAGCCTTATAAATCAGGTAAAAATGAGGCTTATCAGTGATAGAGACATCACAATCTCTACGATAAGATTTAATTATCGAGATATCAATATCAAAGATAGGTTGATATAGACTAACCACGAATGCTATTGATAAAAGCATAAGCGTATTGATGCCGAGAAGTATATGGTGAGCGAGGTAATGAAGGCCATAGCAAGGAAACATAATGTCGAGGAAAGGACAATGATTTATGATATAGATGCTTACTTGAATGAGCGGAACACCGTGAGCAGAGCCTATACTTGCATCGAAAACAAAGCGAACAAAAACCGGGAAGGCCTGATAGGTATGAGAAAAATTTCTCAGAATACCTATAATATTTTGTTCGATATAGGTGCTTCGCATTCTAACATCGCACGAGTATGTGTAGAGACGATAGAACCAATTCAGGATAAACGAATCAAGAAAAAAAAATCTCTTCACCTATATGAGAATTTTGGCCGTCGCAGGTGTTGCTCAAACTTAGAATTGGACCTATGATCGCCTAAGGTTCTAACAAATGATTTGGATCATAATATCTATGTGAAACGTAGATATAATTCAAGAAACAGAAGTTTCGAAGATGGATGTCACTTACGAGATTAGAGACGTGGGCATAGTCTCTTCAATGGAAATTCTACGCGACAGGATATTAGTATCCACTATTGCTTTAATTTAAGTCTGGCTTATCTAGAAATATCTGTTTACAGATGGCAGGAAAATGGAGTATTACGGGTAAAAAGTTAACCACGAGGCCTACAAACATAGAACTCACACGGGCGTATCGGCTCTTTTATTATAAACCAGGCATGGATTTAGGATAGCTTTTGGAAGAATTTTTGCACCTTTGGATGGATGCTCGTAACCATGGGTGACGGATGAGAATGGTATCCAACAACTTATTAAATCGTTTGCCAACGATGGCGGTATTTTGCAAAAAGTATCGAGAATATATTCTCATGTAGAAAATTCCAAGGCTTGGACAGACTTATTAGGATTTGTCAACAGGCTTAAGTATACATATAATGCGTATGGAACGGCACCTATGAGCACTTGTCACGGTCCCGGCAAGTTACGGTATGATATAAAGGAATGGTTGTACCACGATGTTACGAGCGCCCCACGTCACGTGCGTTAATTATACGAAAGAGGCGAGAATGACAACGGGGCGTGATCTTATCGCCCTCGAGGATTAGGGAATTACCGCTACCAACTCAACCTTACTTTACGATAAAAACAACACAAACTCCGGCATCAAAGAAGAAAGCGAGGGCGGTGTGACCCCGGCTCTGTGAAAGAGATAGATCGTCGGAGAATTGAGGCAAGCATTACTGGAAAAGGCAAATTTCCAAATGAGATGCGGTTCCGACAAAGGCCACTCGAGACTTAGAATCCTATGATAATATGAGACTTATATGTAAATAGATGATCATGTTGAAAATGGTATGGTTAGAATGTATAAAATAAACGTAGTTTGGAATATTTTGTGAATATGTTGAAGAGGTGTCAAAATTTTGGATGTAATAAGGACTAGGCGCCATGTAATTAGTAAACGATAGTGACCCTCGTAATTAATGTATGGAAAGTCCTCATTGAGGCATTTTGAGAAATATATTATATGGTCTTTGTAGAATGGTATCTGAGTTACGAAAACAAATTGTTAGAATAAGATATGGTTACTATGAGATTATAGTTATGTCATTCGGACTAACTAATGTACCGACCATTCATGAACCTCAAAATCGAGTGTTCCACACATACTTAGACAGTTTTGTCTTAATCTTTTAAATGGTGTTCTTATCCATACGAAGAATGAGAAGAACATAGAGAACATCGAAGGGCTGTATTGTTGACATTTAGAGCCGAACAAATTTTGCAAGTTTAGTATTGTAAATTTCGGTTTAAAGTAATATTCCTTAGAAACATGGTGTCTTAGGAAGGAATCAAAGTGCCGGAAAAGAGATGAAGCAATACAAGGATGGAAGTCGTCAATAACCTAAAAGGAGGTCGGGAAAATTTTAGGTTAATTGACTATTATCGAGATTCATTGAGAATTCTCCAAGATATGAGGCCGATAACACCGCTACCCCAAAAGGAACCAATTTTACATGGACCAATAAATGAGAGGCCATGTATTAATATGAGAAAGACAATAGCTTACGCATCACAATGACTTAGGCTACGTGCATAGAATGACCCAACTCATGACTTGAAATTGCAGTAATGGTATAAGTACTAAAGTCTTGGAGACATCACTCATATGAAACAAGTTGAGGATTATTCACAAATTACAAAAGTTTGAAATATATCTTCTAGCAAAGAGACTTGAATATGGGATAGAAAAGATGGCTCGAATCAGTAAAAGATTCCAATTGTGATATAAATTATCACCTACGGAAGGTTAATGTAGAATCTGATGCCTAAGCTATAAAATTCAGTCTAAGTCATAGTATGTCCTTATAGAAAAAGAAAACTCATCGGAGAGTTTAAGAAAATGAATATAGAAATAGTGGAGCAACCAGAGACGATCATGAGCTGTATCTCCACACTAACGATTACGTCAGACTTGAGAAAAATGGTATTAAATGAAAGGAGAAAGGATGAAAGATTTGAAAGAATACAAGCTAAGAAGAGGAACGAAGGGCTGAAGGATTTAAAAAGCGCGGACAATGTCATATTGTCTAAGGAAAGGTTATATATATATTTCAAGCAATAATAAGATTAGAAATGAAATCATGAGTGAAGCTCATGATATTCCTCATCTAGCCCAACCGGTAGCATTAAGATATATTATGATTTACGAGAAAGTTAGATAGTAAGGAATGAAATGAGATATAACCACATTGTCGAGCATTGTCTCGGTTACCAACAAGTGAAGGCATTGTATCAATGGCTTTATAAGAGTTATAATCTCAGAGATACACAAATGAAAATGGAATGACATAGCGATGAATTTTATGGCGGGTTTGCCAAAGTCGTAAAAGTAACATCTTCTTATATGGGTAGTAGTGGGTTGACTCACCAATTATGTTCATCTCTGCCTATTCGGATGACTCATGGATCGATAAGTTAGCTCGATCGTACATAAAGGAAATCATATATTTACGGGGTGCCAAAACTATCACTTGAGATAGAGACTCCAAGTTTACCCTAGATTTTAAACTAGCTACCAAAAGGGAGTTAGACACGAGATTAAACCTTAACGTAGATATCCACTCACGGACAGATGGACGATCAAAAGGACAATATGGATGTTTAAGGATACGATGAGAACATTAATGTTAAATCGAGGTGCAAGTGGGAACATGTTGTACCACTTGTTAAGTTCACGTACGACCATAGCTGTCAAGCAACGATCAATCGAGCCACATGAAGCATTATGTGGAAAGAAGTATCGACCACCACTTTATTGTAATAAAGTGAGTGAGAGAAAGTATAATGTCCTGACGACGTAAATGAAATGATTAAGATATCTGCCAGATGAGGTACGGAATAAGAGAAGCTCAGGATAGACAAAAGTCTTACGCTGATACGCGTAGATCCGAACTGGATTTTGAATGCGAAAATAAGTTCCTTAAAATTTCTCTATCAAGGGAAATTATAAAGTTCAAGGTTTAAGGAATGTTGAGATCACGTTTTATAGGACCTTGCGAGATCCTAGAAATGATAGGCCCAGTAGCCTATAGATTGGTACTTCCACAAAATTGGGGAATGTACGTATTGTTTTCCACGTGTCGCAGTTAAAGAAATACGAATATGACCCAAATCACGTAATCCATCATAAGGACGTGATCCTTAACTCAAATATGAGTTGCGATGAAAAATCGATGATTATTTTGATCGTACGATTCAACGATTAAGAATCAAGTTTGGGTCTTTACTGAAAGTCCAATGGAGAAACCATGGACAAAAGGGAATCACGTGGAAAATTGAAGATGTTATGATGCTAAGATACCCCATGCTTTATGAGGTATGCAAATTTCGGGACGAAATTTCTTTTAAGGGGGGTGGAATGTAATATCCTGAAGATTTAAAGCCCAATTACGATAATAAAAATCGTAAATTGGGGTTTCGCCTCGATAATCGAATTAGTAACTTATCAAAGATGGATTTCGATTATTTATGATATAATGAATTATTGTATCATATTCACTAATGATTAGTGAATCAAGGAAAATATTTATAAAATTCTTTCGGCAGTAATATTTTAGCGTCGATTGAATACCGAAAGTTAATATTACGTGAATTTTTCTAAGTGACGAAGCTTAGAATTAAATTTCATTATTAATGAAATGAATTAATAAAGTCATTACGACTTTATTACGACCATTTTGAGATGGGACGATTATGAACGTTTTGAGACGTTTCAAACGTCAACGTTTAGAGACGATTAGAAAATTAAGTCTAATGATCAAGGAATTATAATATTTAAATTCCTATGATTATTTTTTGTAATAAGAGCATTATTTATCGTCAAAATAATGCTAGAGAATTAAGGAATAATTATTGAATGAAGTTAGCTATTTTCGAGAAACCTAATTTCGAAAATTAGGGTTTGGCACATGAAATCATATTAATGATTTTTCCTATGCTATAATTTATCATCTAAGACATATATTATGTTATATAATTATTGATTGCAAAGGAAATAAAATGTCTAGCCTTATATTACCATATTGTCGTGAACAATTGAATGCAATGGACTAATTAAAGATAATTTTTACTATCTTTGCTATGATGTACAACTATATGAATCAAGTGGGAATTAATTACCCAATTACCAAGAGAATCAATTAGAAATCAAGTAAAGTGTGTTGATTTGTGAAAGTGTCGTATATTTTGACTCCATGAAGAAAGAAGAAAATGTAGGACTCTTTGGGTGATTGGTTTGCATATGGTATTGTGTAGGATGCTTTATATGGAGTATAAGACAAAAAATTTAAAAGCTTCTCCTTTAAGTAAAGCAAGATGGCGATGCATGCCTTGAACAAAGGTAGGATATTATTTGTGTCTTTCGATGTGTAGTAAATGGTGTGTAAGAGATGACATGCTATGGAGTGAGTCACCAAAGTTAATAGTCTTGCTTTAAATTGTTGTGTGTGTACCGAGAGTAGTATAGCATGAAATAAGTAGTCATCAATTTTATTTCCTTTAGTTTCGTGTACAAGGTATTAAAAACAAACATCACCTCTCATTCTTTTGCTTCATTACCGTGAGCATATTGAGGAAAAAAAAAAAGAGGTGGGAAAGAGTGTGTTCTTCATTTCATTCACCAAACCTTAATATAAATCCTTTGTACAAATCAATCGACACCGGTAAAAAGCTTAGGAATCGAATAAGCTTTTTATATACGTTAAGATTTTCAATTTCTAACGGTTAGATTTTATTTTATATGCTTGTGTTCTTAAGGAGAAAAATAGATTAAATTATGCTAGCATGTTTTGTTGTTTGTTAATATTGTTTAATATGCTAAGATTGATCATATGTTAGGAATTAATTAAAAGCTAAGCATGCTTTGAATTTAATGGTGATGACCGATTTATTTTGATAATTATATGAACATGATTTTGAATGTTGATAGTTGAATAGAGTATACATATGTTGTTGAAAAAAATGTTAAGTATATAAAGAAATTATTTTAAAAAAAATTGGTAACTATTTGAGAAATTTTTGGAAAAATGCCGAGAGCACCATGTAATGGGTTATGATGTATGCTTGTTTTATGTTAAATGTAAAAGCATATTATGGATCTATGATATATTTGAAGCATGTGATTAATTTATTAGATTTTTATAAAATGAGTTGTGCATTTGTTGGGGGTTTTCGAGAGCTATAGAGAGTAGAAAAGTGATGTCCAATTTTCCTATAGCTAATGTTCATGCATATTATTGATACTATGATAATATAGTGTATTATATGAATTTAGAAGAATTTTTGGAAGAAGTTTGAGAAAATTTAGCAAGAGGGCCGAGAGCTTAAGGTGTGAATGTAGGGTTTTTAAATCCTTTATATCAAGAAAAAAATACATTATATGTCTAGAAATTATTTTAGACATATTAAGAATTTATGGGATTTTATAAACATAGTATACTATGTTTACGACGAAACGTTATATTAAATAACGTTGGATATGAAAAACAATATCTAATGTATAAGTTAGGTGATATTAAAGTAAAATAGTAATCATGTTATTGATTTACGTGAAAAATCGAGATTTATGATTATATGATAAGAAATCGATTGAAAATCGATTTAGATGAAAATTGGTTATCAACTATGTGAATAATTCGAAAATACGTTAAGAAAAGTCAAAAACGTTGACTTAAGATTAAACGTATGAAATACGTTGAATAAATACACTAATACGTGTAAACCGTATTAATTTATAATAATATCTCATTGGTGAGAAAAGATTTCATAATTGAAATCATTTTATCGAAAGACGTTAGTATACGTTTAACGTTAACCTAAATGGTTAAAATGAGATAGTAGATCATCTCGTCTCATCAAGCACGAGAAATATTTAGTTAAGATACGCGATGAAATGGCGTATTAAATTAGTTAAGGGATTCGAATTATTATATTATAAAGTTATCAAAGTTTATTAAACTTTGAAAATCTTGAAAAACGTGACCGACGTACTGAAATAGTTTTTACGTAAAGGTTGGACGCGGACGTGACGAATTGACGTAGAAGGAAATCGAGTTAAGACGATCTACAGTCCAGGTGGGCTTTACTCTACTCAAAAAGATCAAACGTTTATCAAATGTTTTATTTATGATGCTTTATTCACAAGAAATGATGATGAAATCATTATTTAATTACCTGCTCAAAATGTTTATGTTTTATATATGTATCCTATCCATGATCGAATTGTGAATGTTGTTGGGTAGCTCCCAACATATGAAATGTTAATTCGTATCCTTGTAAGTACCACAAGGATGATTGAGAATTAGTATCTTGTCTTGGGAGTGGCGAGGATTTTTTACCTTGTTTTGTATTTGTGTCTTTGAAAAGGTGCTCGGCGTTCACGGCGTCCGTGGGAGGAGGCCTCCTCTCCGTATGAGATGATTTTATGAGATGAGTTTATGATGATGTTATATGAGAAATAAAAGGAAAGGGATATGGATTATACATACAAGAAAAATGCCTGGCCAGGCGATGATTTATGAAAATGATGAAATGTTTTAGTAAGCACAGGGCCTTTCAAATAAAACCCTTATGTCTTACCATGATGGGGCAGTGTAATTTAAAAATTGATAAAATGTTTTGGCATGAGTCCACTGAGTGCATTCTTGTACTCAGCCCTGCATGTTTGTTTTTAAATGTGCAGGTTGAGGAGATAATGGATGGAGGCTTGTTGAGCAGTCAGAACCCCTTTTGATAATTACATGTTAGAAACCTTGACTACACATCGTCATATGTGTATTCACACGTCTTTCCGCTGCAATAGAACAATAAGTTAGCTTTTGATGTTGACAGTTAATTACCTTCAGATCAATTAAATTCTCATGTTAAGAATCTGTAGGTCTCTCTCTTCACATATGTAAATCATGTATGTCTTGTATATAATGGTTAAAGCTTCTTAGTTTACTTGAATTTAGTCCCACAATTCTATGATTAATTGCCTTTCACGTTCCTTGATTACTGTTCCAAGTATTAGTCCTCGTTAATCCGTCATTAGGATTAGAGGGCTGTTACAAACTTAATCAATCTGTAGGATTTAATAAGATAAATCTTTTGAGCTTCTTAAGGGGATGTCATCAGCCTAAATTGGACACGGTTACCTAATACAAATTTTCAGATATTATATACGAACTGCTCCTACCAAATATGCGAAGTATATCAAGTTATTACAAAACTCTCAACCATAGCACTCAAAGTGGAAGGCAGATGCGTATACACACATGGAAACCTTATTAGGATTTAGGTTACATTAAGTAACCGAGATCTTGGTTGAAGAACACATCTCACCATGATCCGTAACAATTCCTAAAGACGTACAAGTTTAAACAAGTAGTCAAGATAAACTCCATTTACACAGTAACATAAACCAACAACTCGTCCTCAAGTTGTTCGAATATAATATGAGTTTAAATCTCATATAGTTAATTCAATCATATAATCTTTTGTGATCTATAACACACCATATGATATACTTTTTTAATGAGACATACATATGTAATAAGTGAACAATTCAAATTGAATATTAATAATGAACCGAGAACATTGTATACAAGTATAAAATGTCTTGTTTTCAATATACAAATCCAACAATTTATTCTGATTAATATATAGTTTGTCCAAGTACAACATTTTGGATACAACATATCTTTATAATCAATTCATCTAGGTGCTATTATTCTTTTATTAATCAATTAATTTGAAATATATAATTTTTTTGTTTTATATAATAATTGTGATTTGAGTATTAAACACGATATACCTCAAAAATATATTTTTAAAGTGAGAAAAGTAAGAAAATAAAATAAAGACCCTTTCCAAATTTTTGAAACCTAGGCCTTGTATGCACTTGAAGTTTTTTTGCTTCTTGAAGTTTTAGTATGTGATCGTGATAACTTATGAGTATATATGTTGAGGAAATTATGAGTTGTATATGTATATGTGTAAAGAAAAAGAAGCAGCATAAAAGATAGAAGCGTAGCAGTACGTCTAACACTCGAAAATGTGCATAAATGAAGTATGAGATTGTTTCCGAAAATTCTACTTGGATCTTGATGTTATATTGTTAAAATGATATTGTGAAGATTGGTTATTAAACGATATATTAATAGGTTTTCATACGATAATGTTGAAGGAAAATTTAAGAAAACATCAACCTCATCGGCCCTCTTGATAAAATGCAAGGACGTTTTTTAATAATTTGAGTTATTAGTTAGATGAACTCCTAAGCCATGATTATAGATTATGGTTGCAAAGCTCGTAAGTAATGAGAAGAAAAATCAAAAGAAATCAAGTATATCTTCTACCCATTTATGTTACTCATTTAATGGTTTTTCGAGAAGTAATGAGATGAGCTTGGAAGTCTTGGCCCTTTTGGAAAATAGGCAAAAAAAAAAAAACAGCAACAACTTATTCTACCCATTTAAATGAATCCAAGTGTGTTAAGATAGTTAAAAATTGCCCAAGCATGGTAACTTAGCTCAATGGTATTTCTCTTTTTAATAAGGATTTCTCTCTTTTATAAGGATGAGTACGATTCAATCCCCCTAGCCCTCAACTTAAAAAAATATATTAAAACTCATCTTTGATTTTAATATGATAGCCAAGTATTTTTCAAAAATTAAATGAATTTAATCCTATTTTTAGAAATAATAAAATAAATATATCAACATGAGATGTAAACTTTATTTATGGATAAGTATGAGTTATATAAGTTGATATAAGATTTGGACCTCTCTTGGGAAAATTCTGTCTTAATTTAGTGTTATGATTAGATTTCAAAACCTCCTGGATGATCATCCTGTTGATGTAACATAGTGTTACTCACTTGTTAGGGATCAACTTTTTTATGTTTACAAGTTTCAGCAGAAGAATTATCAGTATGGATAGGCAATACTGTCACACCCCGACTAAACTAATCTCATTAAGCGACTAATCGGTCGACGGCGGAAGGAAAAGGAATGACTAATTATTACAAGAGACTCGTAGATATAAGCAGTTATCATTTTAAAGAAAGGCGAGTCATTAGACACATGATTAACCAAATGATCAAAGTTGAATATTAATCAATCCTTGTTTAGCAATCGATACCATGATCTTTGACATGAATTCATACTTGTTTATCAAATGTCTAACCCATCAAGACTCGGCTTATGCAATAATTTACAAGCGTAAATGAGTTGGCGACAAAAGTAGGCGAGTTTATGTGTGAAGACATAAACCCGGGGCAAATCATAGGACATGAAAAATAGGTCTTCGCTCGACATTCAATCTCCGTCATCTCTTTACACAACTGCATATTTAGAAATACATGCGGGCGTGAGTCTGATGCACTCGTTGGGCGATTGCGAAAACAAGCTGAAACATGCTCTTAGAGCTATATAATCGACTTGCCACTTCTTAGATTTCTGGGGTTTAAGAAATATCCTATGAATCAAACTTTATGAAATCACTTACTTCATGATCAATGCGTGCTAACAATTCTAATCATAACATGTGCAGACAATCATCAATAAACACCATATCTACGCACAAAGCGTGTTTGAAGTAGGCCTCCTTCTCAAACACCTTGGCCAAAGGCCACCTGTACACATACCCTACTAGTAGCTCGTCTAGCATAGGGCGATATCGTCATTCTCTCGTAGATGGGCAATATGCAATATGCTCAAAACAGCAAGTCAATTAACTTTTACAAAGAGACACATGCTCAAATCATAAACTTATGCAAATACATATTTTAGTTTAGAAAGCCCACCTGTATAACTTGCTTACTCGAGACTTTCAGCTTTTCCTTTCTTGATCTCTATTCCGCTTCCACTTGTTCCTTAAAAAGAGATAAGAGGAATAAATACGGGAAAGAAGAACTAAGAGTTTCTAACTCTTGAGCCTCTACTAAAACTCTCTTGGTACTCTAAGGTTAAGCTAAGCTCTGCTAGGTCAATGCATCCAAAACTAAACTATTCAACTTATTAAGAAAGTATTTTATATGAACTTGAATCTTTTCAACCCCTTATATATATATGGGATACCATATCGATATAAGAAAATCTTTAACTTTCAAATCTTTTCATTTGGAAACTTTGATCAAGTAAGTCTTGATCAAGCTACATAATCACAAGAATCCATATTTTGAAATCAATTTCCAAATATCAAGCCATAATCACAAAGTCCTTTGAAATACGCAAACTAACGAAATCTAAATTTTGCACACTAGCACAGAAAAATCTCAATAATTCAAAACAAGCTAATTCCATATACTAGATCATACTTTTGAAATCAAACTAATCAAATAAAATCAAAATAATAAGTTCTTGATATTCCATAAGCATACTAAATCAGGGTTTTCACATAAGTTGGATTTAACTCTAATTTCTTTCACCAAACACAAGCATATATATATAATCACATATATACTAACTTATTTTAAACAAAACAAAGCCAAATCATCTTAAAATATAAGCCATAGTTTTCGGTCATCACAAGAAAATTAGGGGTTTCGATTTTTGTTTCCGCAATCAACTCTAATCATGTTCAAACGTTTCTAATTACATAAATACAAGCTCAATTTAAGAAATCATCAACAATTCCTCAAAGTAAGAATTAGGGTTCTTGACTAAAGTTTGGATTTTTCATGAAAATAACAAATCAAACCATAGATCAAACATGAATCATTTCAAAAATGGTAGATCTAAGCATAAATAGACTAAAGATCGAAGAACGAAATTTTTTGGAACAAGGCCCATCATGGCCGAAACCTTGGGGTTTTGAAAAGGAAATTTTTATTTGTTTTGTCAACATAATATCACTCATAATGGGTAGATCTATGCATATATCAACTAAAAATCGAAGAACAAAACCCGTAAGAGAAAGGGCCTAAATGGCCGAAACATATGGGGGTTTGGGAGTGAGTTTTCATCTTGATTTTCTCTTCAAAACTTGAATAAGGTTAGTGATTTACCTTCTTAAGACGTCGATCTACCGATTTGAAGAGGTTTAGAAGCTTGGATCTTGATTTTGGAAGAAGAAAATTTAAGTGTGTGTGTGTGTGAAACTCTCGAAAATGAGAGAGATTTGAGAGAGAAAAATTTGTGAAAAGTGAAGCCTTGGAGGCTAAGCACATATATATATAAAGTCCTAGCTCACTATTTAAGGCTTCCATGAGAAGCTTTCAATTAGCTTCCTTGGTAAGCTTCTTAGTTTCTAGAGAATTCCATAGCTTATTCCATAAGCTTTGTTTTCTTTAGCTTATTCTATAAGATTTGATGGTCATTTGGGCTTATTTATACATTTTAATGCTAGGCCCAAATTGTTAAGGACGTTATGTTCTCGTCCTCAAAGATATAAATTTTCGAAAATAATTTAAGGATATAAAGTATCCTTTTGAAATTATTACATCAAGATAATTCAAATAGGAATATTGAAATTACTAGTGAGTTGAAATCTTTATAATTTACTCTTTCTAAAATAAACGTTGAAATAAATAAATAACTGAAAGATTTATCATTTAATCAATCAACTGTAGAATTCTAAAATAAATCTTTAAGTTAAAACTTTATGAAATCTTATATGAGAATGCATTGTCCCTAGTCACTCACATAATTAGTTTTTAATTAATTACGTACTTAGCGCTTAATCAGAGCTATGAAAATCTGGGGTATTACAAATCTTGAAGAGTTGAAAAGCGACCTTTGAAGTCGACCGTCTTGATAGAAGCATCAGTACCAACTCTATTTTAGACTGAAGATTCAAGTCTTACTGCAACTAAAGACAAAGAAGTCAAGAAAATGACTAAGTGTCATACCAGCAGAAAATAAGTCAAAGCTGCTAAAAAACTACGTCAAAGCTTAAGTGCCTACTCAAGATTTGGAGTCACCATACTGAAAGAAGACGAAGTTCAGCCTGTTGATAAAACACGGAGCTGGCCCAACTAGTGGAACCCGAAGCCAAAGTATTGAAGAAACACAAAGTAAACTTAACTGAAGAAACATAAAAATATTTAAACCTTGAGTGTTTGACTTTCAACGTATCATAACGAATCTGCAGAGAATCCCAACATGTCAGAGCCACTTTTCAGAGTTGCAGAGCTCAGATGTACGATGTTGCAGACATGAAAAGTGGCATGCATGGATTCAAATGGGAAGATTTCAAACGACAAATGGAATTAATATGATTGGTGTTCTCTCCAATGATATTATTCATTATCTCTCCTATAAATACTCGAAGAATCCAACCTTTGAAGGTGACCAAACAAAAAAGCTTCACAATCAAATAGGCAACACACCCAAAGCCCATATCAAAACAACTTTCAAACAGTGTAGTTCAAAGAAATAAGTCTCAAAGTGTTATCAGTAAATCTTCAAATATGTCTATCAACTCAAGATTTCAACTTACACTCCCTTAATATCTAGGGCATAACCTTGTAATATCCTAAGCCTAGAATACCTTTAGATCTAAATGTGATAGCTCAAATTTAAGTTGGAAATACCCTCTACCAAAACGCTCAAAAGTTAAAGTAGAAGTTGGGCAAGTAAAAAACAAAGTGTTTGTTGTTGAAATCTTTGATTTTCTTGTACCTATAAGTAAGAAGGTTAGGTCGACTGCATCCGTAAACAGTTAGATGTTTTCTAGCATCAGCAAGTATAAAAAGGAATACCAAGTAAGGCAGGATATAAAAAAGGTTAAAGTTTGTATCTAGGTTTACTCTTGTATTCTAAATAAGATCAAATGCCAAGTATTGGATCGACTGCTATCAGTCCATGGATGTAGGAGTTGATCTCTCCGAATCATATTAAAAACTAAGTGGTGTTATTTACTTTCAATACCTCTTAAATTTCTATTTTATTACACTGAACATCATCATCTTATGCAACACAACATACTGTTTAAAATCCTTTATCAGTATCAGGTTGATATTGAAGAAAAACTGAAATTGACTAATCAATATTTGACTAAGTGTTTTTAACCACTATCAGTTTTCAGTAAAGACAACTCTTAACCACCACACTTTCGCACTCACACATTAGTTATCAGTCCGACTGACCAACTGTCTTAGCAGTTAGTAAGATTATTAACTGATACACTCAGTACAAGACTCATACAACTCGGCGGTCGTGATCGACATCATTCTTGAATCGACATCTATTGACCATTAGAATGTCCAATCTTATTTTATGAAAAATAATTAAATACCTTAACTGGTGTATTCTTCCTCTCCCCTCCCCTTCCCACCCATCCTCAATACATCAATACGGACCCCAATGGACCATCAATCTCTTTGGATAAATGGAAAATGAATTATAGTTACTATTTTGGGAACTTCACTACAATAGTGTAAATTGTTTAAAAAGAAAGGGATAAAGTACAAAAACATCCTTTAACATTTTAGCAAAAAGTAAATATATCATTATTGTTATGTCTGGTGTAACTTAGTCCCTAACGTATTAAAAAATGATGCAAAATGCCCTTGCAACAAACGGAAGGTTAACTCCGTTAAAAAACTATCAAAATTTTCATTTTATTTTTTCTTACAGTAACCAAAAGGGGAAAAGGAAAAAACAATCCATTTCCTCTCTCACCAACTCCACCAACTATCCAGCCCTCCTTCACTCTGTCGCTTACTTACCGCTCACTATCGCCACCTCCATCTGCAGTTCCGACGACCTTGTAGTGAAGTTAGATTTATTAAATTATATCATTTGGGGATTATACAATAATAGAAAAGAAACATATGACAGTATTTACTTTAAGAGTATCTTGAACAATCAGAACAGAAAGAGTAACTTATCCAGCACCTTTAGGATTAACACCCCGACTCTCGATTTTCAAGTCGAGGCCTTCCGGAGGTACACCAAAGTGCTTCAGAATAGGTAGGATGGTTTTTCGAAATGTATCAACAGATGGATCATTGTAATAATTTTTAGCACAACCTGATTTCAACTCCGAAATGCTTTTGAGGACTGTAGGGTATTAGATCATCAGAGGATGTCTCGCATGGCATTCCTCATAGACGATGTGGCATCCCTTGTCACCTTAATAAAGAATCCAACATGGCTGTTCTACCAGCTCACAATGAAGAGCATAAATAGAAGGATCTAGATGCAGCTGCTGTTGTTGATGATTGGTGCACGCATTATTTGATTCCTCTTTGTAATGTGTTAAGCACAAGCCAGATGATTAGGGTTTGTGTAATGGGTTACTATATATACCCATGCATTGAATACTGCATGTACCTTGCCTTTGGCAATTAATGAAAGTAGCTCCTTTTTAGTGAAAATGTTGTCATCTAGTTTGTTTTTCTGTTTTCTTTCATGGTATCAGAGCCAGACGATTCCCACCTGTCTCTAGATACACATCTCTGTTTTTATTCACCATCACTGCTATGGATGTTTTACCGCAAGGATCCATCAATAATGGATCTACAGCTAACCCTATAATCTTTCTTCATAATATACCTATCCCCACTAAAGTGAAGGATACCAATTTTCTTATTTGGAGGCAACAGGTTTTAGCCACTATTCGAGGATATGGCCTTGAAGGTTTTCTCACTGGATCTACGTTACCACCTACCTTATGGATCGAGGAAAAAGAAGGTGAGACAGTTCACAAAATTGTGAACCCAGATTACATCGTTTGGGAGAGACAAGACCAGATGCTCTCAGCTTGGATTCAATCCTCTCTAACCGAGAGCGTTATGATTCTGGTGGTAGGCCTCACCACAGCCTCTTCCATATGGCATGCTCTCGAGACTAACTTTTCCTACCAATCTAGAGTTAAGGTAATGCAATACAAACTTCAGCTCCAAACTCTTAAGAAAGATAGCTTAAGCATGGCAGAATATCTTTCTAAAGTCAAAACATGTTATGATTTGTTAAACTCTGTTGGAAATCGTGTCTCCGATGAGGATCAAGTGATGCATATCTTGAACGGTCTTGGCAATGAATATGATTCTGTTGTAGTCACTGTAAGCTCTAGACTTGAGACTTGGTCGGCTATGGATGTGCATTCTCTTCTTCTCAGTTTTGAAAGCAGGTTAGAATCAGGCAAATCTGCCCCGCTGAACTCCGATGGCTCTCAGCCCTCGTTAAACTACACATCTCACGCAAGCCCTCAGAGAGGATATTTTTAGACTCATAGAGGCAGAGTGGGTTTTAATGGAAACTACATCAGACGAGGGTGCACTGGGTCACATCGAGGAGGTTTTTATGGTGGACGGGACAGAGGTAGAAATGTGGGGAACAAGCCAACTTGTCAAGTTTGTTTTATTTCAGGACACACTGCAGACAAATGTTGGCACAGATTTGATCAAGATTTCATGCCAAAGCAGCAACATCAATCTGTACAACACTCCAGTACTCAACTCGAGTTCAAGCCCGATGCTCACATGGCACATTTTCTCTCTATAAGCAGCACTCACTATGATACCTCTGATTACAATGGTGAAAACTCTTGGTATCCAGACTCAGGAGCCACTAACCATGTGTCACATGACATCTCAAACCTCAACACTGCCACCGAGTATCATGGTACCTCAAAGCTGCCAATGGGGAATAGATAAGGAGTGAACATTGCTCACATAGGTAATGGAATTCTACCAAATCCATCTTCCTCTAAGTCCTTTATTCTTAATAATCTCTTACATGTTCCTCAAATAACCAAGAATCTCCTTAGTGTCTCACAATTTGTTAAAGATAATCACGTCTTCTTTGAGTTTCATCCTGACTTTTGTCTTGTGAAGAACCAGGATACCAAGGCCATCCTCCTCAAGGGTTCTCTTAAAGGGGGTTTATACAATTTTCACCTTTCTCCCTCTTCTCCTACTCGTCGTCCAGCTTCAAGTTTTTCTTCCAATCAAATGGCATCCATGGCTAGCTTCTGCAGTCCTTCAGCCTTCTGCTGCCTTCTCGCACTCTACTCCAACTCTTAGCTTAGATATTTGGCATGATATGCTAGGCCATTGTACTAAGGATATTGTAAAGAAAGCTTTGCACTCTTGTGATCTTCCTTTTACTGAAATGAATTCTGCCTCCTTGTGTCAACCATGTGTTTTCGCAAAAATGCATCACTTACCTTATTCTAACTCCACTACACAACATAATTCTCCCTTGGAACTGATTCATAGTGACCTATGGGGTCCAGCTCCCATTTCTAGCAAAAATGACTTCTCTTATTATGTTAGCTTCATCGATCATTCCAGTCGATATGTATGGTTATATCTTCTTAAAACAAAAAATGAAGTATATAATGTGTTTCTACAATTCAAAGCTCTTGTAGAAAATCAGTTAATCACTAAGATAAAAGCCATACAAACTGACTGGGGTGGTGAATAACGAAGTCTCTCACCCTTTTTCTCTCAACATGGAATCCTCCATCAGATTTCTTGCACATACACTCCCTAACAAAATGGATTAGCCGAGCGTAAACATCGACACATTGTTGAAATGGGGTTATCTCTATTGTTCAAGTCTGGTCTACACATGACATACTGGGATTATGCTTTTTCCACATCATTTTATCTCATCAACCATCTTCCCACTAAAATTCTTCACTTCATCTCTCCTCTTGAAAAACTATTTTGTCTTAAACCAGATTATACATCTCTTCGGACATTTGGATGCCTTTGTTATCCTTTTGTTCGACCATACAATAAGAACAAGCTCAAACCTCGTTCTGCATCTGCCATATTTCTTGGTTACAGCCTCTGCCATAAAGGATACAAAGTCATCTTACCTACTGGGAAAATCCTCGTCACACGTGACATTTTGTTCGATGAGAATGTGTTTTCTTCACTTGCTTCGGCTATTGCACCTACTGACCCTTCTCCCTCCTCTCATAATTGGGTCATCCCTCCTACCCTTCCTACACCCACACCTCCTCCTAATGTTGCTAGTCTGGCTCATTCTCTCCCCATTCCTAATTTCTCTCATGCCCCTTCTCATGACACTTCCTCTGAGGTTTCTGTTTCTATGTCCCCCTCCCCTGATCAGTCCTCTTCCCCTCCCTTATCCTCTCATTCCCACAATGTCAGCAATGGTCCTCCTTCACCTACTCCTGATCAAAACATGCAGAATGCTCATCCTATGGTTACTCGAGGCAAAGCTGACATTTTCAAGCCCAAAGTGTTTCTCTCTAAACCTACTCGGGATCAGTTCACGAACACCGAGCCCAACACTGTTTCTGAAGCTCTCTCTAGCCCCTTATGGAGGGTTACCATGGTTAGTGAATTGCGAGCTCTCTTCAAGAATCACACTTGGTCCCTTGTTCCGCAGCCTGAGGGCAAGAATACTATTAGCTGCAAATGGATCTTCAAGCTTAAACGACATGTTGATGGTAGCATTGCTCGTTACAAAGCCCGTCTAGTTGCTCAAGGTTACACACAAGAACCATTCTTTCTCTTGCTATTCAGCAACACTGGGATGTTACTTATCTTGACGTGGACAATGCATTTCTCAACGGTGTTCTCGATGAACCTATATATATGAAGCAGCCGCCCAGGTTTGAGGTTACTGGACATGTACCTCTCGTCTGCAATCCACAAGGCTCTCTATGGGCTCAAGCAAGCATCTCGTTCCTGGTTTTTTACCTTTCGAGTTGTCCTACTTTAGTTGGGGTTTCTTCAATCCAAAGCAGATCACTCTCTCTTCTTCAAGAAAGGTGCTCATGCCACTGTCTATCTTCTTGTGTATGTTGACGATATCCTTGTCACAGGTTCCACTCGAGCAGGTATCACCTCTGTCATCGATAGTCTTGGGAAATCCTTTTCCCTCAAAAATCTTGGGCTAGTTCACCATTTCCTTGGCCTTGAAATCTCCCAAACATCTCAAGGCCTTCATCTCCACCAAAGGAAGTATGCTACTAATATTCTCTCCAAAGTTAACATGCTGCACGCTAAACCGTGCCCTACTCCTATGATATCTACTGCTCACCTCTCCAAGTTTATGGGCAGTCCCATGTCTAATCCAAGAGATTATCACAGCATTGTGGGTGGTCTTCAATACCTCACCATCACTCGGCCAGATCGCTTCTTCGCCGTCAACAAAGTTAGTCAGTTTATGGCCAATCCTCTTGATTCTCATTGGCGTGTTGTTAAGCGCATCTTGCGATATGTGACTGGTACTCTTGATCACGGAATACATCTATCTCGCATAGGTCAGTTTTCCTTGGTGGGGTTTTCTAATTCTGACTGGGCGTCAGATGTTGATGACCGTCGTTCCACTTCAGGAATGTGCATTTATTTTGGTGGCAATCTTATCTCTTGGGCATCTAAGAAGCAGTCCGTCGTCTCTCGCTCATGCACTAAGGCTGAATATCACAGTTTAGCCAATGCCGCAGCTGAAATTAAATGGCTTACATCTCTCTTTCATGAGCTTTCTATTCAGCTTCCTAACACTCCTACCATTTGGGTTGACAACTCCAGTGCAATCTCTTTAGCTTCAAATCCTATCATTCATGCTCGAACAAAACACATTGAGCTTCATATCCACTTTGTGTGTGATATGATTGCAGCACATACCCTTCAAGTTCGTCATGTTCCCTCATTGGACCAGGTAGCTGATGTTTTCACCAAGCCCTTGAGCGTCCAATTCTTCACTCGCCTCCGCAACAAGCTGAATGTTATTCCTCTTCGCTCACTCGAATTGAGGGGGCATATTAGATCATCAGAGGATGTCTCGCATGGCATTCCTCATGGACGATGTGGCATCCCTTGTCACCTTAATAAAGAATCCAGAGTGGCTGTTCTACCAGCTCTAAGAGCATAAATAGAAGGATCTAGATGCAGCTGTTGTTGCTATCTGATTGGTGCACGTATTTTTTGATTCATCTTTGTAATGTGTTCAGCACAGGCTAGATGATTAGGGTTTGTGTAATGGGTTACTATATATACCCATGCATTGAATACTGCATGTACGTTGCCTTTGGCAATTAATGAAAGCAGCTCTTTTTCAGTGAAAATGTTGTCATCTAGTTTGCTTTTATGTTTTCTTTCATAGGGTCCTTCAAATTGCAGAGCGGTGGTTGTTCGACGGTTTGGAGCTTAGTGCCGCCATAGCTTCTCAATCATGCAACTCGCGTCTATATAAGCAAAAGCAATCCCCAAATGATATAATTTATATAATTTTATACTCATTAATTATAAGAGGAAAAAGGGGGGAAATCAAAAATTTCGTAACAGAGTTAAAGGCTCGTTAGTTATAAGGGCTATTTGCACTATTTTTAATACGTTATGGATGAAATTGCATTAAACATAACAATATATATATATATATATATATATATATATATATTTGAATTTTGCTAAAGCATTTAGGGGTGAAATTGCACAATATCTCAAAAAGAAATTGTTGCAAAATAATTATGAAATCAGGTTTATTGTGAGATTACGGAATCTGAATAGTATATATATTATTGGTATTTTATGCTGAATAAAAATTATTAAAATCAATAGCGGACCTTATGTTGTAATAAAAATCGATTTATATACCATGCTTCGGTATTAAGGAAATAAGCTTATCTGATCAAATGTATTAGGGGTATCAAAACGGTTTTCGGTTAGAACCGAAATCGACAAATTCAGTTATCGGTTTGGTTTCGGTTCCAGAGTTGAAAAAATTGAACCTAAGCGGTTCGGAACCGAAAACCATTTTTTATTTTTGATTATTAATTAATCAATTAAAAATTATGAAATCAATTTTTAATTATTAATTTATTAATTATTTTACTTATTTGTTAAATATTGTATTTATATTTAGTAAGTTTCAGTTTTTTAATTATTATTTTATTTATTTTAATTATTATTTTATTTATTTTTATTATTAATTAATTTTAATTCGTTTTTCGGTTAACCGAAAACCGAACCGCCGGAACCAATCGGTTTTCGGTTAACCGAAAATTTAAAACGGTTCGATTTCGATTCCACTTTTTTGAAGAAATTCGATTAGATTAACCGAAACCGAACCATTTAACAGCCTTAAAATGTATTATAGGGTATCACTATATGCTAAAATGCTAAATGGATATGTGAATTATTATTTATATGTTACACGAGCTTATTTGTGACATAAGAAATGTATTTCAAAGTTTAAATGACTTTCTTTTAGAGGAATTTAAATGATGTTATTTGAAACATAAAAACTTCTATACATCCATCCGTACGGTGCTGATGGACAAAAATATCATTTGTTCTTAACAAAAGTATCATTTATATTGAAAAAAGTTTCATTTGTTTTTAATACTATAATTCGAAAATGTCATTTATATTGAAGAAAAATATCATTTGTACTGAAAAAATTATCATTGTCCGTACATACGAACACCCGCACAGAAGACCACCTCAATTCGAAAAGATGACATCGTATGTCCGAGCCCGACTTCATTAGGATTTTGCTTGCATGAAATGTATTGAGTTTGGGTTTGATTTTGTAGACCTAAGTTAAGTTTTAAATAAAATTCGAAGCTAAGGTATGTTGGTATCCTTAGCCAATAATTTAAACTTAGATTTTACTTATGTTTCTAAAATTGGGCGTGGTGAATTTGGAATAAGCTTCTTTTCCACAGCATTAGTCTTCCCAAGAAGAACCATGTACGTTATTTTTACATGTTTTATCCTATATTTTCTAAAAGTATTATTTAATTATATATGCTTTGTTATTTCATAAATGCAAATGTTTATTCTTTAAATGTTTTCTACTGTTAAATGCTCTGCGAGAAATTGGTCGATAGTCTCACTTGACCTGACACATCACTTTAGAATCATGTACACACATGGGCGGATTCAGAATTTGATAATAGGATGAGCTGGAAAATCAATATTTTAATGCATTAAATTTATAATTATTAAAATATTTCAATGCTCCTATAAGTTATGTCATGTGAGGCTTAAATACATAAAATTCATCAATAACTGACTCTATATCTAAATATTTAACAAAGTCTCTTTCAATATAAAGTATTAGCAAATCTTCACGTAAATCATCCATCATCTTGTTACGAACTATCGTCGTCACATGTTTCCTTACGAAAAATATTTGTTTAGTTGTAGCAGTAGAAACAAGCTATGTCAAAATTAATTAAATTAATTAGTCTATTTAACATAACGTAGACATTTGACTTTTCACAATTAATAAGTAGTTGACTCAACTCAACAAGTGTAAAAATATAAAACTCGTATATCAGTATCACATCATGCTTATAACGTCTCAACTATTTTAATAAAATAATATATTGATCAGTGAAATCTTCATGATAGAATTTCTTCACAACTTTGCAAATATCATTAGTATTAAATGATTTCATAGAAACTATGAGATTGAAAGTCACACTGAAAGAAAGCAATTCAACAGACAATAACTTTATTTTAATTTTTAATTATTTTAAATTGAACTAATTTTGAATTCAACTAAAATAATACATGAGTATAAAGCCTCACTTAAATCTGCCGATGTGTACACACTATGTATTAATCTCCACCATGTGCTGACAGAAGATATAAAGATGCTTGGCTATATGTGTTCCAAAGCATTGTGTCATATGTGTCGCATGCTTGGGTGGAACCTGAGGTCAAACCAAAGGAGATTATGGACTCGTCGATGACTAAAAGATTTGGGGTCACATCGAGTAAAGTACAGACGTGACAAAAATGTTTTACATGCTTACAAGTATTTTATACAACTTTGAAACTTTCTAAGCTGTCTCTTGAATAAGTTTCTTTGAGTAATGTTTCAGCAAATGCATTGTTCACTAACTCAACTCGAATATTTTCAAATATTTTTAAGTTGAAGGATCAATGAAGACGGGACAGAGCTGAATCTAGAGTTTCACTCGATGTTTTTACTTCAGACAGGCAAGGGGAACACTGTCGCCTACAACCCTCTTCCCCATCAACTCATTGCCATGTTGGATCGTCACTAGCGCCAGATTCGTATAGGAAAATCTGATTTTACCATGTTCCCGAAGATCTATCTTAGAAGTTTAATTCATCATACATTGATTATATTCCTAGCATGCACCTATATAATTAATTGCAGCACATAGATGTTTATACATGTTTACATGCGAATTTCATAGAAATCTGATCAATTACGGACTCGACTTTGATCTTTCGGATCAGTATCCTGGATTACATTCTCCAATCCGAGTGAGAGCAATCTATGGAGAATACTGTAAAATTTTGCCTCCTACTTTGTTCTATGTGATTTTCGAAAATCACAACAAATGATTGGATTGATATCTGATTTTCTCTCATCTTATATTTATAATGCATTCATAGAATCTCATTTAGATAGGATCCTTGAATATCTAATAAATACAATAATTATCTTCAATCCGTGAAGATAAATCATATCTAGAATAATTATCTCTTATGATGTGGTATTTTCTCTCTATGTGTTTCATAGCTTTGTGGGTCCATGGTTCCTTTGAGTTTGTTACTGCACCAGAGTTATCACAAAACACTATGATACTCTTATGCAAATGAGGTAATGCATCTAGATCCATGAGGTAGTTCCTGAGCTATACCGTCTCAATAGCAACCTCTGATGCGGCTACATATTCGACTTCCATGGTGGAGTCTGAAATGCACCGCTCTCCACCTCCCAAGGTAAACACATGGCCTGAGGTAGACTTCTTCTCATCACGGTCAGCTTGGAAATCCGAGTCTAAATAATCCAAAGGCATTAGACTATATTCCTGATAAATTAGCTTATAATCTCGAGCCTTTTTCAGGTACTTGTGTATATGCTTTACCGTAGTCCAGGATTAGGCTGATATCTTGCTACTATGCTTACCGCATAACATATATCGGACCTCGTACACAGTATTACATACATGAGACATCATACGGTGAAAACGTAAGGAACGTGTCTCATTTCCTCTATCTCATTTGCAGTCTTCGACAATTGATCCTTAGATAAAGGAACACCATGTCTTAAGGGTAACAATCATTTCTTAGCGGTTTGCATTCTAAAATGAGTAGTCACAGTATGCATGTAAGACGCCTAAGATAAGCTCAATATTTTTCTGTTGCGATCTCGGTAAATCTTGATCCCAAGAATATACGCTGTATCTCCTATGTCTTTCATCTGCAACTGATCGGATAACCAACACTTTACGTCTGATAACATCTTTACATTGTTGCCAAGTTGAAGGATGTAATCTATGTAAAGTGCAAGTTATACCACGTCACTGTTAACATCTAAACGATACACGCAACTCTCACTAGGCAACTGGTAAAAACAGGTTTTTATTTTACCACATCGTCAAAGCGTAAGTTCTAAGATCGGGAAGCTTGCTTGAATCTGTAAATGGACTTAAGCTTCCACACTAGATGCTTCCACCTTTATTCACATAACCTTCAGGTTGCTACATATAGATGGCTTGACCTTTCTTAAGGTAACCGTTTAAGAATGAGGTTTTCACATCCATTTGTCAAGCCTCTAGGTTTAAGTGAGCTGCTATGGCTAGAAGAATTCTGATTGACTTGAGCATTGCTACAGGCGAAAAAGTATCATCGTAATCGATCACCTCAATTTGAGTGTACCCTTTCGCCATAAGCCTGGCTTTAAAAGTCAAAACCTCTCCATCAGAATATTTCTTCCTCTTGTATACCCACTTACTATCTATGGCTTCCTTGTCATCTGGTAGAGGTGTTTTCTCGTTTACATCCATAGCGGTTATGGACTCAATCTCTAAGTCCACGCAGGTGTGCCATGCTCATGCATCTATGTCTTGTATCGCCTCTCTGTATGTCCATGGATCGATTATAGTTTGTTCGCCTACTGGGACTAAATCCGAAGATTCACCCACGAACATAAATCGATCAGGTTGTCACAAAACTCTCCCACTGCAATGAGGCGTTACTGGCACAATGACAACGGTGGATGTAATAACTTGTGGTTCATTTTCCTGCACAACTTGCTGGGTAGGTGCCACTTGTACAGTCGGTATCCCTAGTGAAACTCAACCCACTTCAATCTCTTGAAGTACCTAGTGTCGATCCCTCCCACTAGACTCGATATCTTGTACCTTTGGCAAAATCGGTGGGGGAATACGATCATCTTCCAATTCTTAAAGAATGATTTCAACTTTAGATTTATGATTTTTCATGTAGTCTTCCTCCAAGAATCGAACATTGGTGCTAATAACGACCTTCTGATCCTTAGGATTATACAAAAAACCACATTTTGTTCATCTGGGATATCCTATAAACAGTCTTGCATCAGATCTAGCCTCCAATTTCTCAGCCTTCTTGTTCAGCACATGTGCTGGACTGCCACATCTTCCATGCATGCCCAAACCATAACTCAAAAGGGATCTTGTTGACTGATTTGGACGGTACTAGATCAAACAAATATGCCGCTGTTTCTAAGGCATAACCCCAGAACAAAATAGGCAAGGTTACATAACTCATCATTAATCTAACCATTTCTAAGAGAGTCATATTTCTTCGCTTTGACACACCATTTTGTTGTGGTGTGCTCGGTGTAGTGAGTTGAGGAGTAATCCCACACTGCACCAGAAAGTCCATAAACTCGTTGCTGAGGTATTCGCCACCGCGATCAGACCACAGTGATTTGATACTCTTACCTAGCTTCATCTCAATTTTCACCTTAAATTCTTTAATTTCTGAAAGCATTTAGACTTGCAGTAAAGCAGGTATACATATCCGTACATGGAGTAATCGTCAATGAAAGTGACAAAATACTCGTACTCTCTACGAGCTTGTGTAGACATCAGTCCACAAATGTCAGAATGGACAAATTATAACACTTCTTTTGCTCTATACCCCTTCGATTTGAAGGGTCTGGTCGATATCTTTCCTTCTATGTAGGATTCGCTGACTAGGAACGGAGTAATCGAGAATTCATCCAACGCCCCATTCTTAGCCAATATTTGGATCATATTTAGATTGATGTGACCTAATCTCAGATGCCAAAAATATGTATAGTCCTCTTGCGAAGAAAATTTCATCCTCTTATGGTTGGATATAGTAGATATATGCAACATAATTATAAGTATTATGCTTAGCAAAAATAGTATAAAGAGAATGATATAATGTGCCACCACAGATAAACTCATCATTTCTCATGATAGAAACACCACTATAAAAAACAACAGAATATCCATGAGTAAATAGTTTAGAAATAGAAATATGGTTCCGTCAAAACTCCGACACATAAAGAACATCTCTTAATACTAAAACTGTCCTATCAAAGCATAAAGAAACATCTCCGACTGCAATGGACTTGATTTTTACCACGTTGTCCATGGAGATCGTTATCTCGCTGATTAGGCGTATTTTATACGTATATTTTGGATGATTTTTTATGAGTTTAAATGCTTAATATCTACTTAATCATATTTTATGAAGCTAATTGCATATTTGGTGGATTTTGTAGGTGTTAATATTATTTTGGAAGAATTAACATCAAATTGGAAGAGTTTTGGAATATCTAAAGTAAAGTCGATGTCGAAGGTTGTGCAAGATGCCCATATCGCATTGTTCACTGACCGACGATAATAACGTGGATTAAACGGATTTTGAAGGCTTTGTGATATCAAACGAAGTTTAATTATGCTAATAGGCCTCAAATATTGATTTGGGCCTCTTTAGTTATTATTTTGAAGTATCTATTTGTTTCCTTATTATATTAGATTAGTTCTCCTTTTATAGGGCTTTTATTAGATTTTATGGGAAGGATTTGTTTTAAAAGATTTCCTTATTAGATAGCTTTTCATCCCTTTTCATACTCTCTACACATTATCATTCACGCAGAAATTTCTGTAATCAGATTTTGGGTTTGCAATTGAAAGTTTATTTTCATTCTTATTTGTTGCATTAATTTTCGCTCATTATTATTAGCTTGAATTCATTTATGAGTTCTAGCTAATCTCTTTCATTCCGGTGAAGATTAAGGAAGTTTCTAGCGCGACACGCCCGTGAGATCTAATTGGTTTTATCCTTTGATTTTATGCAAGCATCGTTATTCTCTCGTGTTTATTGTTGTTAATTGTTTCGTCTCGCTAGGTAGTTGCAAATATTTAGTAGTTCGGAATTAATTAGTAGCCAATCAATCGCCATCCGTAATTGTGGTTTAGATTTGATTAGTGGTAAAGTGATTCATCAAAGTCAAGAGTTTAATGCCTTAATTCGATAATCCCGTGTCGAGTTTATCGGTTTTGAATCGGTTTCTAGTTCTTAAAGTTGTCGGCTCATTAAATCTATAGAGTGTCTCTTACGGTTTGTCGATCGATTAGAGAAGAGTTAGTGAAGTGTCTTCCTAATTACCGATAAATTAAGGAGAGATAAGATTGCGCCGTAAGTGTCTTCGGTGATCATAACTGGTTTATTTGCATGAATTGAAGTTATATTTGCATCGAGGATCGGATTTGTCTAAGCTAGAGTGGAATTAATTGGAAACGGGATACCCTTATCATATTTTACAAACAAACATCTGGATACCTTTCTTATTTGCTATTTTCGATTTTATAGTTTAATCTCTTATCACAACTTATTTTATAGGTGGAAAATTGGAGAAATTCTCGCCAATCCTTTGGGAGACGATTTTGCTTACTGCTTTCTGTGCAGTTTGGGCATACTGACCGAGTGTCAGAATCTGCTGACTGCTATCTATGCAGTGTGGGCACACTGACCGAGTGTCAGATTTATTTTTGGTGAAAACGACACATCAAATTTTGGCGCCGTTGCCGGGGATTGGTTTTAAGCAGTAATTTATTCGATTTTCTGTCTATTTTATTTTTATTTTATTGTTTCTGGTTTATGCCTCGTTCTTCTCGTACAGGAGAATTAGTCTTTGATCCAGAAATTGAGAAAATCACAAGAAATTGACAAGGTAGCTAAGGAAGGAAAGAAAGCTACTACAATCATCATGGAGATACCAAATGGTGAAGGGAATGGAGGAGCAAATCCACAACCGTTGATTAAAGGCTTGGGACGTCACAGGAGCAACCGCCATTTGTGCATTGTGCTACCTACTATCAACCAGAACTCTGAAATTAGGCCTGGATTTATTCAAGTTCTTCTCAAATTTGGAGATATGCCTGGAGAGAGTGCACATAAACATCTTGCTGAATTTGATTTAGTGTGCTCTACTTTACGCCCACAAGGATTTACCAATGATAATTTGAGATTGCTAACCTTTTCTCATACTTTGCAGGGTAGGGCTAGAGATTGGCTATTTGACCTTCCCCCTGGTTCAGTCCGAACATGGAGCCAGTTAGAAGAATACTTTTTACGTAAATTCTTTCCAGAATCAAGAGCTGCAAATTTACGAATGGCTATTAGTAGCATTAAACAAAAGAATGGAGAGAGTTTGGCAGATTATTGGGAACGATTCCAGCAATTGTGTCGCAAGTGTCCTGACCACGGATTTTCTGATTATCAATTGCTTACTAATTATTTTTACCGTGGTATGTCTTCGTTTGATAGGAAAATTGTCGATGCTGCTTGTGGTGGATCATTAACAAATAAAACATTGGACGATGCCAAGCAGCTCATCATTGACATGGTCTCGAATGGCCAATAATATGAAGACGAGGATGATGATAGATACAGACCTGTAAAAGCAGTGGAGAGATCAGAGAGTTCAAATGTGCACGACAAGATTGATGCTCTAACATCTTTAGTTCGAGAACTTGCAGTAGCACAAACGCAAAAAATTCAATGTGGTATATGTTCTGAAAATGGTCATTATACTGATGCATGTCCTACTTTGCAGGATCCTCAACCCGAACAAGCATGCTATTGTTCGGGTGATGCGCAATATGATGCACAAAGGCAGAGGCAAAGACGAAATGATCCATTTTCAAACACATATAATCCGGGATGGAAGAATCATCCCAATTTTAGTTGGAGTCAAGAGGACCCGAGTTTATACTCGAGGCGATCGCAGAGTGGGCAAGATGGCCATATCGATGGGTCGTAACCAAGTCTCGAATGAAATTGTGAAGAGTTTGGCCCAAAGTCAACAAGCTTTCCAAAGAAGAGACACGAGTGCATGCTGAGCGAGATGGGCACACAGATCACACAGTTAGCCACTCAAATGAACAAGTTGCAGGTTTCTCAAGGCAAACTTCCGTCGCAAACAGAGATTAATCCAAAGGGAAGTGTTTGTGCAGTCATGCTACATAGCGACAAGGAGCTGGTTGAGTACAACCTAAAGAAGGATACAAAAGAGGAAGTCGAACATGGAGGAATGAAGGAAGATGAAGCCACTTAAGAAACACAAAAATCTAAAACTCATTTGTCTTCCAAGGTAAGTGTCGATTCCAATATTTTAAATCATAAAACACTAATTGATGCACCTTTTCCTTCTAGGTTGATCCGCAACAAGAAAGAAGATGATGAAAAAGAAATCCTAGAGGTATTCAAGAAGGTAGAAATCAACATACCATTGATCGATGCTATCAAACAAGTTCCCAGGTATGCAAAATTTTTGAAAGAATTATGTGCTAAAAAGATGAGACATAGGAAAGATGCAAGGATTCGAGTTGGGGAGAATGTCTCTGCTATTATTCAAAAGAAATTACCACAAAAATGTCGGGATCCTGGTATGTTTACTATCCCCTGCATTATTGGTAATAAGCAAGTTGAGAGAGCCATGCTAGATTTAGGAGCATCCATAAATGTCATGTCATATTTCGCTTATAAGGAGTTGCATTTAGACCATTGAAAGAAACTCGCGTAATCATTCGGCTTAATGACAGTCCAATGCATATCCTTTAGCGTAGTTGAGGATGTTCTTGTTAAAGTAAATGATTTGATCTTTCCGTTGATTTTATATTATTGACATGGATGATTCTTCTTCCGCTCATAAGTCTTTGATTTTATTAGGAAGACCATTCATGAAAACAAAGAAAGGCAATAATTAATGTTGATAAAGCATGCTTAGCTTGGAATTTGATGGAGAAATTGTCACATTTAATATTTTCAATCTATGAAACATGTTGACGATCCCGAATCTATATTTATGATTGATATTGTTGATCCTTGGGTTGAAGATTTTATTGAGCATAGCTGTGGAAGATAGGTTCGAGCATATGATAGATAAGAATGCATTATTAGGAAGTAAGCAACATATTTGAGCAAGATGCCCATAACGACCGAGACGAAGCAAAATCATTATCTTTATGAAAGACCCAAAGATGGAATTGAACAATCTCTCACAGTATTTGAAGTATGCAATTTTAGAAGAGGATGACACGCTGCCCGTTGTTGCCAACAAGGACCTCAATGTTGTTAAACATTTAAGCACACTGCAGAAGGAGTCAGACAGTATGACCATACCGCACGATCCTCCAGATGGACAGCAGTTTATAATTGAAGAGATGAAGATAGCCGAGTTTCAAGAGATGAACTTGGCTACTTCAGTCGTCAACTCTTGATCGTACCACCAGGGTGTCCGGCCTTGGACCTTAAACAAGGACGCTACTTGGGAGGCAACCCAAGATTTTCTTTTTTGTTTCTTTTTCCTGCTTTTTAGTTTCTTTTTTATTTTAATTCTTTTTCTGCAGGTTTGGAAGCTCTGCTCTACATAGCATAAATACTCTAGCAGCCCGTCATTCCACCCAAGTGAACTACCACAATAGCCACGCACCGAGACCCCTCACAACCTGCATTCATCGCCCGTTGTCTGCCTCGCCCCTTACTTGACATGTTCAGGGAAGTTCTTTTATTTATTTTGTTTTGATGTTTTCGTGTTTGTTTCTGTTCTTGTTTGTGTCTGTCTGTTTTTCTTCCACAATGAGGACATTGTGTTGTCTAAGTGTGGGGGGAAGTTGGTTGTTTCCTGTTCGTAGTTTCTTTGTTCTTAAAAAAAAAGGAAAAAAAAAGAGAGTTTTGTTTTGTTTTGAGTTATTGGCAACTTCAAGATGGATGAGTTGAATATGAGAGATTAGGATATTGCCTTGGTTTGAATGGTTGTTTTCTTTGATGATGAATTGTGCAAAAACATCTGTATGTATTCATAGACGATGAATAAGTACAAGATTGATCAAATTGTTGAGCTTACTTATATTGTGAGATTTGAGCCTATGAGCAAAAACTTTAAAATGCTCCATGTTTCTTTGAAGAGTGTTGTGTCTGACTTAATTGCTTGATGTCTAGTTTGCCTTGTTGCCATAGTTGAAACTGCATATGAAATTCTAGCACTAAAGTGATCTAGGCAATTTTTTGATCATTATCCCTATATATTTGGCCTGATTATATACTTCCTACCCTAAATTTTCCACTAGTTAGCCTTTTTGTGCCTTAATCCTTTTCTTGATCATTAAAATGCTACTAAATATGAGCCTTAGCCTTTTTAGCCTTCTTTTGACCCACCAATAATATGCAAGTTTTGTGAATGTTTGACATGATCAGTAGGATTATATTTTGGTGTTCAATGTGATTGAAAATGTGGAAAATTATGTTAGGGTTTCATAAAAAAAAAAAAAAAAAGAAAGGAAAAGAAGAAAAGCAAATAAACTGGGGAATTATGTGAATGATCAAAATGTTTGAAGGTATATGTTGATACTTTCATTTATTAAGAACATAAGCCGATGGTATAATGGAAGGTGTGCAGCAACGTTGATTGATGAGATAAAAGATTTGAGAAGTACATACTTGCATATTTTAGTATTATAAGCCTATTTTTAACCTTTTCTTTATCCTACCTATGCACCCAAGCCCCATTACAACCCATCGAAAGACCTAGTGATTGTGCATGAGTTCATTTGTAGTGGATACAGTGACATATGGGCAAACTTGTGATTAAAAGCAACAAGTCATGATTTAATGAGTGAAATCTCCTATTTTCTTTCGTTGAGAGTCTTGGAGTGAACTTGGTGAGGTTTGGATTGATCTTGCATGATTTTGACTTGAATGAAAGATGTTTGCATAGTTTTGAATCGAAAGAAGGGTTGGAGGATTGAGGAGGATTGTATTCTAATCCCGACTATGATCTTTGTCCGTTGAGTCGTTGCCAATTTCTGTTTTGAGTCTGTTTCTTTTTCTCTCGTTTATGTTTTTGTTTTGCTTCCTTTCTTTATGCTCGAGGGCTTAGCATTATCCAAGTGTGGTGGATTTGATTAGCGTATTTTATACGATATTTTGGATGATTTTTATGAGTTTAAATGCTTAATATCTACTTAATCATATTTTATGAAGCTAATTGCATATTTGGTGGATTTTGTAGGTGTTAATATTATTTTGGAAGAATTAACATCAAATTGGAAGAGTTTTGGAATATCTAAAGTAAAGCTGATGTCTGAAGGTTGTGAAGTATGCCCATACTTCACTGTTTCGCTGGGACTGGACGATAATAACGTGGATTAAACGGATTTTTGAAGGCTTTGTGATATCAAACGAAGTTTAATTATGCAATAGGCCTCAAATATTGATTTGGGCCTCTTTAGTTATTATTTTGAAGTATATATTTGTTTCCTTATTATATTAGATTAGTTCTCCTTTTTTATACGGATTTTATTAGATTTTTATGGGAATGGATTTGTTTTAAAAGATTTCCTTATTAGGATAGCTTTTCATCCTTTTTCATACTCACTACATTATCATTCACGCAGAAATTTACGTAATTCAGTTTTGGTTTTGCAATTGAAAGTTTATTTTCATTCTTATTTGTTGCTTTAATTATTATTTCATTATTATTAGCTTGAATTCATTTATGAGTTCTAGCTAATCTCTTTCATTCCGTGAAGATTAAGGAAGTTTCTAGCGCGACACGCCCGTGAGATCTAATTGGTTTTATCCTTCGATTTTATGCAAACATCTCGTTATTCTCTGCGCTTATTGTTGTTAATTGTTTCGTCTCGCTAGGTAGTTGCAAATATTTAGTAGTTCGAATTAATTAGTAGCCAATTGAATCGCCCATCCGTAATTGTGGTTTAGATTTGATTAGTGGTAAAGTGATTCATCGAGTCAAGAGTTTAATGCCTTAATTCGATAATCATGTGTCAGAGTTTATCGGTTTTGAATCGGGTTTCTCTAGTTCTTAAAGCTGTCGGCTCATTAAATCTATAGAGTGTCTCATACGGTTGTCAGTCGATTAGAGAAGTAGTTAGTGAAGTGTCTTCCTAATTACCGATAAATTAAGGAGAGATAAGATTGCGTCAGAAGTGTCTTCGGTGATCATAACTGGTTTGTTTGCATGAATTGAAGTTATATTTGCATCGAGGATCGGATTTGTCTAAGCTAGAGTGGAATTAATTGGAACCGGGATACCCTCATCATATTTTACAAACAAACATCTGGATACCTTTCTTATTTGCTATTTTCGATTTTATAGTTTAATCTCTTATCACAACTTATTTTATAGGTGGAAAATTGGAGAAATTCTCATCAATCCTTTGGGAGACGATTTTGCTTATCGCTTTCGTGCGTTTGGGCATATCGACCGAGTGTCGAATCACGATCGCTATCTATGCGATGCAGGGCACACCGACCGAGTGTCGATTTATTTTGGTGAAAACGACACATCACCGCCATCACTCAACCGCTTTTCCACACGAACCCCGCAGGTGTAAGCAGTAGACCCTCTAATCCTAAGGACGGGTTAACGAGGACTAATACTTGGAACAGTAATCAAGGAACATGAAAGACAATTAATCATAGACTTGTGGGACATAATTCAAGTAAACTAAGAGGCTTCAACCATTAAATACAAGACATACATAATTTACATATTGAAAGAGACCTACAGATCCTTAACAAAAGATTCAAATGATCTGAAGGAATTCAACTGTCGACATCAAAACATAACTTAGTTCTATCGCAGCGGAAAAGCATGTGAATACACATAAGACGATGTGTAGTCAAGGTTTCTAACATATCATTATCAAAGGGGTTCCACCGCTCAACATACCTCCATCCATCATCGCTCAACTCGCACATTTAAAAACAAACATGCAGGGCTGAGTACAAGAATGCACTCAGTGGACTTATGCCAAAAACATTTTCTCATCTTTAAATTACACTGCCCCATCATGGTAAGACACAAGAGTTTTATTTGAAAGACCTTGTGCTTACTAAAACATTTCATCATTTTCATAAATCATCGCTTGGCCAAGCATTTTCCTTGTATGTATGATCCATATCCCTTTCCTTTCTCGTATAACATCTCATAAATCTCATCTCATAAAATCATCCCGCGCCGTAGAAGGAGGCCTCCTCCCACGGACGCCGTGATCGGCCGAGAACTCTTTCAGCACACGATCACCACTTGTGCACCAAAATCCTCGCCACTCCCAAGACAGATACGAATTCTCAATCATCCTGCGAGTTCTAACAAGGATATTTAATTCAAACATTTCATAAGTTGGGAGCTAACCAACAACATTCATAATTCGTTCATGGATAGGATACATACATAAAACATAAACATTTGGGCAGGTAATTAAATAAATAATTTCATCATCATTTCTTGTAAATAAGCATCGTAAATAAATCATTTGGTAAATATTTTATCTTTTTTAGCATAGTAAAGCCCACCTGGACTGTCGACTTTCTTTAAACAATTTCTTTCTATGCCAACGATCACGTCCGCGTCCCACCTTTACGTAAAAACTAATTTAGTATGTCGGTCACGTTTTTCGAGAACGTCAAAGCCTAACAAACTTTGATAACTTTCTATAATAATACTTCGCATCTTTTAACTAAATTAGTACGCCGTTTCATCGCATATCTTGACTAATAATTTATCGTTCTTCGATAGAGACGTAATACGATCTACGGCCTCATATTAATCATTTAGATTAAACGTCGAACTTATACTAACGTCTTTCAATAAAATGATTTCAATTTTGAAATTGTTTCTCATAAAAGAGATATTCTTATAAATTTAATACGTTTCGCACGTATTAGTGTATTTATTCAACGTATGTCATAACATTGATCACATACTAACGTATTTCATACGTTTAATCTTAAGTCAACGATTTTGACTTTTCTTAACATATTTTCCAATTTATTCACATATATGTTAACAAATTTTTATCTAAATCGATTCTCAATCGAATTCTTATCATAAAACCTTAAATCTCGATTTTTCACGTTATTCAATAAACATGATCAATACTTTACCCAAGTATGATCTAACTTGTACCTTACATATTATTTTTCACAACTAACGTCATTTAACATAACGTTTCGCCGTAAACATAGTATACTATGTTTCTAAAATCCCATAAATTCTTAATAAGTCTAACATATAGTATAAGGACATAATATGTAGTTTTTCTTGAATAAATGAATTTAAAACCCTTAGTCCTCATGTCCTAGCTCTCGGCCCTTATAACTTTAATTCACAAAACTCTTCCAAAAAATTCTTATAAAATCACATATCACTCTATATTATCATAGGATCATTAATATGTATTAACATTAGCTATATGAAAATTGGACATCACCTTCCTATTCCTTATAGTTCTCGATTTTCATACTTTAATATAGCAAATATTTTTCTAAAATTCCAATAAAATTCCACAACACCTAATCATCATCATATATCACTAATATATCATAATATCCAACAATTTCAATTCACACATTAACATCCCAACTCTAGTATCTTTCGAAAATTTCCAACAATTGAACATACATTTTTCTAAAAATCTAATAAATTCATATAGTACTTAATCAAGGCTCTACAACATTAATATGTTATAAAATCACTTAAACATGACTTGTACATCAACATATAATCTTCAACCATTTTTGGCAATTATATATATATTGCATATAATTTCCAAAAAATTCTAAATAAATCACTATGAGTTCCATTACTATCATATATCATTAATCCATTAACATATGAACATTAATAATTTTCGATCACCACCATAAAAATTATAACATGCTTAGGCTTTAATTTAAACATTACATATGTTCATTCTTAACATAGTAAACATAATTAACAAATCACTAAACATGATAACATAATTTCTCATACTTGTAGCATTTATAACATAAGCATATAATTTAAAATCTAACGGTTGGAAATCGAAAATTTTAACGTATAAATAAAGCTCGTTCGATTCCTAACCTTTTACCGGCTTTGATTTTTGGTGTCAAGGTTTTGTATCAAGGTTTAGGGCTATTAAAAGAAGAACACACTCTTTCTTTCTCCTCAAGAGCTCACGGTAATGTGGTTTTGGAAATGAGAATGATGTGTTTTAAGTGTTATATCCTATCACTTTTAATTAAAGCTTGAGGAAATAAAATGATTTTTTACACTTAATTTCCTTTCCTCGCCGTCAAACACAACACCACATAGCAAGACAAGATTTATTTGGTGACTCACTCTATTTAATATATCATCACTTACAAAACATTAACTACACCTTGAAAGAAACAATTAAAATCCTACTCCTTTTGATCCCATAGGCATCGGCACCCTCATTGCCAAAGGTATGAGTTTTTATTGTTTTGTCTTATACTAGATAATATCCTAAGCATTAACTAAGTGGAAGCAAAATTAAGAAAGAGTTCCAAAAATTCTTCTCACGTCAATTGCCACATACACGACTACTTTAGCACACAACATCCCACTTGATCACTTTCATTAACTATCTTGTTTCATGTGTAGAAAATATCCCACTAATACATTTATATACTTAGCAAAGCCTAAAGATAGCAAAATTCAAATCATTGAATCCTTATATCCAAAGCTCACGGCACTTGTACACTATATGTTTCAAACATTTTATTTTCTTGCAATTTGTAGTTATATAACATAATATATGTCTTAGATGATAAATTAAATCATAGGAAAATTTATTAAAATGATTCATGTGTCAAAACCCTAATTTTCAAAATTAGGGTTTTTGAAAATTGTACACTTTATTCAATAATTAATCCTTAATTCTCTAGCATTATTTTGATGATAAATAATGCTCTTGTTACATAAAATAATCATAGGAATTTAAATATTATAATTCCTTGATCATTAGACTTATTTTTCGATTCGTCTCTAAACGTTGACGTTCGAAATGTCTCAAAACGTTAATAACCGAATCATCTCAAAATGGTCGTAATAAAGTCGTAATCACTTTATTAGTTCATTTCATTCATAATGAAATTTAATTCTAAGCTTCGGTCACTTAGAAAAATAATAACGTAATATTAACAATCGATATTCAATCGACCAAGGAATAGTATAAACTACATTCCTTAATTCACTAATCATTAGTGAATATTACATAAGAATCTTCGTATCATAAATGATCGAAATCAATCTTCGAAAATTTACTATTTCAATTATCGAGACGAAACTCTAATTTATGATTTTTATTATCGTAATTAAGCTTTAAAACTTCGGGGTATTACAGTAACAAACATGATCAGTCGCACCATATCTACTATCAATGAATGAGTAGAACAAGTCGCTAAACATGTTTCCTGTACAAGAGCTAATGGTGTATCTTGAGCCTTGAGCATAGGGCAATTAGCCTTTCAATGCCCAGTCTTACTACACTTGAAACACTTGCCCTTCTCCTTTGGCTTTTTCAAATCGCTGGTAGAGTCCTTTGTATTACTCCCACTATTTTCTTTAGTCTTAGCATCTCTTGAATTTCACTTTACATTTTCATCTTTCGATGAAGCAATGGTATTCCTTAAGGTACGTACTAAAGACTGTGCGCCTTTGCTCATATTGTCTTCTGTCGTTACCAGATCCTTTTGCAATGAATCTAGAGTACGACTCTTTTCATATATGATCACGCTATAATGGAAGTCATCGAAAGAATTGGATAAAGTATTGAGGACTTTATCGATCTTGACCTCGTCATCAGTATATTATCCAACCAATTCGAGCTCTCCAAAGAGATTGATCATTTGCTTTACATGGTCATGCACTGAATCACATTCCATTATTGAACTTGACATGGTCAATTTTTTCAAGTTATAACTAGCAATTCTGTCCGACTCCCCATACGATTTCATGAGATTTAGCTAGATGATGACTGCATCATCTCAAGGACTCGTACATTGTAACCAAAAGATGGTACTTTGCCATTCTATTTGATTTATCTCATTTCTCGTGCTCCTTGCACTCCTCATCGGTAGTTGAATTGTCTAGGGACGTTGGACGAGGTGTAGTAAGTATAAATAAATTTTCTTCGGCAGTCAGAACAATCTCAATGTTTCATTTTCACTCGATAAAATTCGGACTGGATAAGGGGTTTTCTATGAACATATTGATAATCGGAGTAAGAGACATATCTGAAAAATAAAGTAAATACATAAGCATATGATCGCACATAATTAACAACAATATTGTAACCTTTTGATAAAACAATATTGGTCGAAACCTCCAATTGCCCAAGGAATCCCACATGCAAGTCATACTTGTGGACGTTTACACATGAACCCCTCGACCAGACTAAAATAAACATTTTAGTAGTTTAATTTCAATCCATGTCAACTTATCCTTATGACAAATGAAATTAATAATCACTATCGTAAGAACGAACTTCGCGGGAAGTTGTACTTGAGGTGATGCCTAAGCATTGATCATAATTTTGACAGTAGAAATCGAATTCTTAGAATTAGCATACTCACTCGAACCATACTGGTTCCAATTCAATTTCATTTGTCATCTCATTTTATAACTATCTCTAGAGAACTTATGAAAATTACACATGCAAACCACGCGTGTGGACGTTTACACATGAAACTCCCACTTCTCAATAGATTAATTATTTAGAAATATCATCTAACAAACTTATGATAAACAGTCCAAGCAAGCCACGCATGTGGACGTTTACTCACAGTGCATATCACTTTGTTTAGAGGTCAAAATATGGAGGTCTTGATGTTTTTAATTTAAGAATTAATACGTCAGGTTTCTTGCTTAGTCTTTTGTTTCAAAAGGTTAGTCCATGCAGATTATGTAGTTCTAACATGCTCTTTTTAGAACTCAACATGTAAAATATGCTTGCAGAATTCTAAAACATGCTTCAAAACGCGATAAATCTAGCATGCTTTCTAAGTGCAGTTGATCACGAAAATATATATCCATGTTTATCTACTTAATTAAACATACATTGCATGTCACTGCATAATTTAAACATCCATCACATGCTATGAACGATAAAAATAAAATAAAATTCGTTCATCGCGGTCCATTCATGGATCCTGTACTTTCCTGTCTAATTTATTACATAAATTTACAAAGTATAAATCTTTAATTTTTCTTGAAAAACGGGCCACGCATGCATGAGCACAGACCGGATTTGTCAAAACTGGATTTGGGCCGAAAAATCAAAATTTGGTCGGAACAGTGATTTGGATCGAGCCGCATCGAAAAATTGGAATCGGGTCGGGTCGGCCTGGGTGGGCTGGGCCGTGGCTATGCATAGCCCAACATCGCCACCACCCGTCGCCCATCTCACCATGCATGCGTGTGCATTTGCATCTGTGCGCTGGTCGCGCGCTTTCACCCGGGCACCGCCATGCCCCTGTCGCCCGTTTTCCATGCACGCCAAGCACCCTGCGTGGTGTGCATGCACCTCACGAGCACGTGCCATCGCCCGCGTACTCCATCGCCCGTTATTGTCGGCCCAAGTACCCACGCGAGCTCTGTGCGCCGGGTCTACCCTCCCGTTGTGCACGATGGGCACCCGCGCGCAGGACCTACACGATGTTGCTGCCGAGTTGCTACTGTCTGTCCCGCACATCCCTACCGCCTACGCGCTGGTACGCCTGGCCATGCGTTCGGCTGCTGCCGGTGTGCCCCCGTCGAGCCACGCATCGTGTTTCCGTCGTATGGTCTCATTCTTCGTATTCTTCATCTTCGTTCTTCGTTTTTACAAATATAATTTAGAAAAATAAATTGTAATCTAACCATGGATTTTCTCGTGGTGAAAAATGATTCCAACAAAAAATCAAACAACTGAGCCACGATAAATGACGGATCCGCAATTAATTATAGTACACGTAATAATCAACGTGAATTAATCCAACAGAGTCAAGATACTGATCCGAGACTCTGATACAAATTGTAGGAAAATCTGATTTTACCCTGTTTCTGAGGATCTATCTTGAATGTTTAATTCACCATACATTGATTATATTCCTAGCATGTACATTTATAATTAATTGCAACACATAGGTGTTTACACGTTTAGCTGTGAATTTTTGGAAAATTTGATCAATTGCAGACTCCGGTTTTGATCTTATGGACTGTATGTCGGATACATATTCTCTAATACTGAGTGAGAGTAATCTATGAAGAATACTGTAAAATATCATCTCCTACTTCGTTATATGTGATTTTCGAAAATCTCAATAACTGATTGTATTGATCTCTGATTTTCTCTCACCTTGTATTTATAATGCATTCCTAGAATCTCATTTAGATAGGATCCTTGCATATCTAATAAATACAATAATTATCTTCAATCCCTGAAGATAAAACATATCTAGAATAATTATCTCTTGATATCTAATAATATCAGATAATATTTATCTAGATATAGGAGATGTAATAAAATAATACATTAATCAGAACAGAGTCCCAGTGAGACTCTACATAGTGATGGGCGAAATTTTCAACAGTAAAGGCCTTGATGGGCCAACCCATGGATCAAATGCAAGTAATAAAGATGGGTATAAAATGAATTAATTATCATATATTCAGCTGAGAAACATAAATTAATTCATCAACATTTATTCATTCTACTAGAGAATAAATGCTGACTTACCTCCTTTATTATCGAAGTTGAGTCGGGCTTGTACTTACACTTACGAATCCCGTTATCAAGATATCGCACGTCCATTCATTATTTATAACACTTTGACTGCTTAAAATAATTAATCTCTTTAATTTTTTAAGTAGTACCACTCAACCTTATTATTGTACTTGAGCTAACTTAACCGACAAGATTTAGTACAATAAACTTTTTGAGCTCCTTAAGGGGACGCCATCATCCTAAACCGACACGGTGACTCGATCTGTGTAACTAGCACGACATACAAGATTGCCACCACCCAAGATGCAGAGAATCTTGGGTTATCTCATGTAACCTCACCCATAACAAGTCAAGTGATGGTCAAGAACTCATACTCATCTAAAACCTTATCGAGGTTTAGATCAACGTAAAGTTACTGAGATCTAGGTCCATCACGACGGTTAGATAGAAGAACCCATCTCACTATGATCCATCAATACGTGAAGACGTACCAGCATAGACAAGTAACCAAGTCAAGTAACTTTATCTATACTATAGCCTATACCGACAACTCGTCCTCAAGTTGTCTCAACTGTGATCCTTTTATATCTCAACTAGCTTAACCAATCATACGTAATTATGTGATCTTACACACTATATGATCTAACTTTTGTATGAGATAATGAGACAACATGTACAATCAAGTAAACAATTCGGATATAAGATTTTAATAGTGGTAACGAAAATATTGTATACAAGTTCAACCATTATGCTATTAATATACAAATCCAACAAATCGCAATGATTTCATACTCCATAACTTAACATTTGAGTTTGTTGATATCACAAGAAAAAATTGAAAGGTTTTATAATTTTGCGTATTAAAAAAGATTTTTTCGAAAAAATTGAAATAATTGATATTGTAATGACTTTATAAGTAAAAAAACTAGAAGTGACTTTTATAATTATATATATATATATATATGTGTGTGTGTGTGTGAGAGAGAGAGAGAGTATTATATTGAGTTTTATGATTGTGAATAAATGGACTATTTTTATTATTTCGCACCAAGGTTATTTTTCCCCTAATATGCAACTTTTCCCAAAGTTTTGAGAATATGTTTCGTAGACTTTTGCGTATTTTTCATGAGATTCCATTTTAAAACATAATAGAATAATATCCAACGTTGCGATTTTATTCTTGCACATATTTCATGTTCCCTGGTTCCTTGCCCCACTAAAATATTTAATTCTTACCCCACTAAAAATTTAAAGAAATAATGACAAAGATAAAACTATATATAGATTGATTAATTGTTGAAGACAAAAAGAGATATCGTATATTCATTGATGTATAAGGTTATTAAATTTGCACTTGTTTTACCTGTAACAGTTGTAACTATAGAAAAGTTTTTTACAATATGAGGATTTTCAAATAATTTAATTAACAAACAATGAAGCATTTATATAATATTAGATTAAAATCATATTTGTCAAACGCTCAATTTCTTTACGTGGAAGTCTTAGTCCAAATAATATATATGCTACATTTAATAAGAAGAAATTGTTTGTGTTTTGTAAATTTTATCTAATTAATTGACTTTTCTTGGTTGAGATAATGACTCTAGATAACCAATTTCAAAATTATTTTACTAATGTGAATACCAATTTCAAAGGGATAGAAAGTCTTGCGAGATAATTAGTGAAGACAAAATGAGTTATTGTATATTCATGGGTGTATAAGTTTATCAAACTTGCATTTGTTTTATCTGTGACAACTACAACTATGGAAAAATATTTTTTGTCATGAAAATCGTGGAAAATTGACTTTAAAATCGAATGAGAGATCCTTGGTTGAATGATTGTTTGGACTTATATTGAGAAAGAATTTTTTGATACAATTGATAATGAGTTGATATTACATCGTTTTAGAATATAAGTAATCATAGGAAATTATTGTAATTTGTAAACATATTTTTAAAATATAATTTTATTTAAAATTATTTGAATTATTCTAATTTTTTTTGCCCCGCCAACCCTTGGGGCCTGGCTCTGCCCAGTATAAAGATGGTTGGCTAGATGTGTTCCAAAGCATTCTGTCATATGCTTGGCCTGCTTGGGTGCGTCCTGAGGTCAAAACAAAGGAGAATATGGACTCGTCGATGACTAGAAGGTTTGGGGTCACATCGAGTAAAGTAGAGATGTGATAAAAATGTTTTCCATGCTCATTAGTATTTTATAACTTTGAAACTTTCTAAGCTGTCTATTGAATAAGTTGCTTTAAGTAATGTTTCAGCAAATGAATTGTTCACTATGTACATTAGTACTCAACTCGAATATTTTAAATATTTTTAGGTTGAAGGATTAGTGCAGACGGGACATAGCTGAATCTAGACTTTCACTTGATGTTTTTACTTCAGACAAGCAACAACTCACTGCCATGTTGGATCGTCACAAGCACCATATTTGCAATGCTTTCAGACTCCATAACTCAACATTTGAGATTGTTGATATCATAAGAAAAAATTGAAAGGAAATAATTGATATTGTAATGACTTTATAAGTAAAAAAATAGAAGTGACTTTTTATAATTAAAGATTTTTATATATGAGTATTATATTGAGTTTTTATGATTGTGAATAAATGGACTATTTTTATTTTCTCACCAAGGTTTTTTTTCCCCCTGAGGACGGCCTTTCCAATATATGCAACTTTTCACAAGTTTTATGAGAATATGTTTCGTAGACTTTTGCGTATTTTCATTAGATTCCATTTTAAAACATAATAGAATAATATCCGACGTTGCGATTTTATTCTTGCAAATATTTCATGTTCCTTTTCGGAAAACTTGGTATTGTTCAAATAAACAAGACAAGAAAATCTTTACCTCTCGCTTTTGTCTTCTCTTGCTGACTCGCATCTAAAAACATTTTAAAGCTGGAATCCCGGATATGGCATGATATTATTAAATTCTAATTATGACTTAATGAATTTTAATTAATCCGTATTTACCTCTAGTGAATGGTTCTGCATCCAAGTCTTTGTCTTAATTCTTTTTCCCAAGTATGCAGATTCTTCTGTCCCTCTCATTTTCTAGTTAAATAAGCAGATTTTTGTCAATAAAGGAAAATGATATGAAATCCCATTTTTCAATGTCCAACCCCGAAATTTCATTGTTTGCTCTATTTCCGTTCTTAGACTATGTTACCTCATTGACTTTTGAGTCCACTTCGCAGCCTAACTCGACCGAAATTAAAGGTATTGCACTATTAGGCTTTACATTAAAAAGATTTGTTTATGAGAGGCTTCATTTTTATGGGTGTATATATATATGTATATATTTCGACTTTTTGCGTTCTACACTGAAGCAGTAGTGTTTGTGTATAAACAGAAAAAGGATTAATCGCTAAAATATTCAAAAATATTGATCCAATTTTGATATTCAATATGTTATACTAATTGTTGCATAATACTCATGTAACGTAATTTCCGCTAGTGATACATGACGAACGCACATCAAATTTCTACCAAGACGCAACAAATCATGTCACATAATTTTTTCAGGCATTGAAAAAAATTGAACTTACCTGTTTTAGTAAAAATTGAAAAATAATATTATCATTATAACAATTTATGAAATATGTTGAGAACCAAAATTTGTATATTGTTTAGCAATTAACCTTAACAAAGAAACAAGCAAGAGAAAAAGAAAAAGGGCACGGAGCTAGAAAGATATATATAGAAGTGGTGTCAGTAGCTGAACTTTTCCACCACGTATATCTGAAAACAGACAACGCTGAACCAGTCTAAAATTTGACCACAATCTTCACAAACAACACTATTATTAGAAACCCACACGACATAAAAAAGGGAACTCCTATAATTACTATATTAGGAAACCAGTTAGGCACTGTAACGACAAAGCATAAACTATAAATAAAAGTGTGCATTTTAGGGCAAACATTATATCCGGATGGTAACACAAAAACATGAAAAATTCAAACACGGAAACACACTTGTCTCTCTGCCTAACTGTTTTGAATAACTATTACTATTAGCACATATTTTTCAATAGACAAAGCTAGAGTTGATTTATCTCCATAAAAGGGTACATTCAAAAATCAGCAAGAACATGCTTTAGCAAATTTAATCACCCACTTATGCTAGATGATTACTTTAGCAAAAGATTATACTTAGAGGAAAATGATAAAGGTAATTGAACATATAAAGTTTACAGGGGGGAACCTACATAATTCTGCAAATTCTACAACACTACCTGCTTACATGCTACAGCTTCATCTAAACACTAGAGTCGGCTTTGAAATCTCTACTACATCATCTAAACACTAGAGTTTTAAAGAATCCAGCCCAGTAGCTGTTACATAGTTTGCATATGAAGAAGACAAAGCTGTGTAAACAAATAAATACGTAAAACGAAAAAGAAAAAGGAAAAGTACAAAGACAAACATTTTCAAGATTAAGTCTTGTATTGCAGTTTTACATCACAATCGCTGAAGGAGAAGAAGCACTGAAACGCAAATTTGAACCAACTTGAAGAAACTCATGGCAAATACCAACCATGAAAGTGATCTAACTTGTAGCTTGCGCTCGACTAAACCATTATTGGTTCCTCCATCTTGGACTGGGTACAGGGAAGAACCCTGAGGGAGACAAAGGGAATCCGTAACCAGGGGAGGGAGGTGGATGAGGTCCAGGGCCTAAAATCCCCAACTGGCCCATAGAAGAGAAAGAGAAATTGGGTGAAATCGGGGGATACTCAAACCCTGGAGACAGCAACGGATAAGGTGATCTGGGAGATAACAAGTTCAAGAAGCCAGTAGGGGAAGGTAAGAGGAACTGAGAAGTTGGAGACGGTAAAAGGGGCGGAGGGCCGTTTGCCCTAGGCGAAGGGAGTGGGGGCATTGGCCCATTCATACGAGGGGATGCAAGAAGGGGCGGAGGACCATTGAAACGAGGAGATGGGAGATTCGTGGGAGGTCCATTTCCTCTCGGAGGCATGGCTGAGTTGGGAAATGGATGAGACTGTGGTAGATTTTGAGGACTTTGATGCTGCATATGACCTTGTGGGAAAGGGTGGGGCTGTCGGGGACCTGAATCTATGATCGAGTTTTGAAGGTACCGCATGTAGGCAGAAATAGGAGACTCGGCAGTGTTTCCCCATACATCGGGAGGAGGGGAAGGTAGCAATAAGTTGGGGGAATGATGATCATACTGAGCCGGAGGTGGAGGTCTTCCTAGGTTATTTGGGAAAGGCATCGGACCTTGTGCAGGCATTCGCATTGGAACATGGGGATTCATGGGGAGCTGAGGCCTACCAGTCGAAGCCAAAGGCGGGGGACGGACTCTCTGTAACCGGTTATTGGGGGTTTGGGGTGGGTCTGGGAGGCCTAGGAGGCGGGTCACGAATGGTGAGCCGGTGCTGCTGAACTATATCACGGAAATCGTTCTTGTTGATGTTGTAGACTTGGGGTTGAGGCTGCTGCCTGCCAGCGGCACTCGCTAAATTGGGCTGATGCAAGGGGCTTTTCTTGATGTTTTTCCCCATCTTGTTCACACCCAAATGATCCGTTTGCCTATTCGTAGGTGGCTGATTTGGATCCATTTTCCAAGATTAAAATCCCCAACTTTGCCTAGCAAAAACCTAGCAGCTACTACTTCTTCAATTAAAAATCCCCAATTTCAGTAATCAAATCATCCCAAAACCTCAATCACCACTCTGAAAATCCACTAAACTCCACTTTTCCCAGCAAAAACCTAGCTACTTCTTCTTCAACAAAACCCCCCAATTTCAGTTATCAAATCATCCCAAATCCTCAATCACCGCTCCAAAAATCCACAAAACGCACGAATTTAAACAAAATCACGCCGCAAAGAGTCAACGCCAAAATCTCGATTCTTCCACCAAAAAAGAGAAACCCTAGATCTTCTCGTCAGACCTCTACCCAAGAAGCAGTCGCAAGACAGATAACTCCTGAATCTATCTGCTGAACTCCAGAATCTTGATTGTTTCACCAAAGACAAACAGAATCACAAATTTCCTTCTTAGGACTACAAAACCAAGGAACCTCAAAAACCCCACAACTCCTCAATCTTTTCTCAAATCCCAAGATCAAAAGGGCTGGACTTTATATATATGGAAAACACAAAAGAAAGAAAAAGAAAGGAAATTGAGACCTTGAGCTGCGGGCGAATGGAGTCCAGCAATTTCTCGCCCTCTTTCGAATCTGCGCCGGTAAACCCAAGCGTGAGTTGGTAAAGGCTCGTTTGGTCAATAGGGAAAAGGAAATGGAATGACAAGTGCGAATGTAAGGAAATGATAAAAACAGTTTTTGGCGAACTTATTTTATTGAGAAATGAAGGCAGCGGAGACCGGTGGCTAAGGCAAGTGCGTCACCACGCAGTTGAAAATGTTTGATAATTATCCCCACCAATTTAATATACGGATTTTCAAGATTTAGACAATGTTTATCCTTCACCATCCAAACAATTCAATCAATCAATTTTTTAATATTTAATTAATTTTTTTCTTTATATGTCCAATATTTGTTCTAATCCAACTATATCTATTTTTATGATGTATCCCTGATCACCCCAACCACTCAATCATAACATATATATTATTACTTTATTTTATTTTTTTATCACAATATAATAATTTTACATAAAATTATTAAAATAAGCTTAAATTATTAAAAAATTGTAAAGCTCAAAAAGTGCAGATGAACATACAATAGAAAATATGAAAACAATCGAAATAAGTAAGAACATAATCAAATCTGAACTAATCGGTTATTCGATTAATCAAAAAATGATCGATTCAACCCATCGCTTTTTGGTTAATCAAATAACGATTTCTTTTCTTTTAATTTTACTAAGTAATTATATATTTTAATGATTATAAATTAAACATATATATATATATATATATATATATATATATTTGATTATCGATAATTTAAAAATATCTCAATCGAATACCAAACCGAAACCGATGGAATTGATTATTTGGTTGACAGATCTCCATCGATTCGGTTCAGTTAAGAAAGTAACTGAATATCCAAAATTGAATTCACACCTACCTTAGATGTCAAACATAATGAAATAAAATGAATTTGTGTGATGTTATTGTTTTATCCAAATTAATCTAATTATTTACTCTAGAAAATAACTCATGTCTAATTCTTGCCTTATGTTTTAATGTCGGATGGTAATGGTTCCTTGAGGGTCATATTGGTGGAGAGGAATACATCGCTAAGGCAAATAAAAACTTTTTCTTTAATCAAGACTTGAAGTCCTACTAAAGTCAGTATGTGTCGGATATTGATACTAGTCGATCGATATCGCATTACCATTAACCGCTCAAATTGGGAGTCTTGTCTTGCGTGAATCGATTAGCAATCCCACCGGCGCTATAGCGACTAATCGATCAGTTGAATTGATAACTAATGTGCATGCGGAAGTGGTGGTGGTTACCTTTTGACTTTATTGAAAACTAATACTGAAAATGTACTTAGTAATATATTCGTTTAGTCAATATTAGTTTTCTCTTTAGTAGCAAAGTGCTTACTGATGGAGGGTTTTGAAAAGTTATGTTGTGTTGGCTGATATTCAATTCAACAACATGAATGTAAAGTACTAAAAGTAAAAAACACACTTAGTTTTTACGTGGTTCGGAGAGATTAGCTCATACGTCCATGGACTGATAAATCAATTAATCCACCACTTGAGATAGTCTTGCTTACCCGCAAGAGAAAACATAGATACAAAAGTTCACTTTATTAATAACCCGACTTACTTGTCGTATCTTCCTTTGTTTACAAGTGTCGCTTACAGGTATAAGAAAACCACCGATTGCTCACTTGCAATTGACCCAACATTCTTGCTACGGATGCAAGAAAACCATGTAACGCCCTCAATCCTAAGGACGGATTAACGAGGATCAAACTTGGAACAAGAATTACGTAACATTAAAGAGAATTACTCAAAGACTTATGGATTAAACATCAAGTGAACTAAGAAGTTTCAACCCTTATGTACAGGGCACACATAATTTACATATAGAAAGGGGTTACAATTCTTTAACCAAAAGATCCACTAATCTGGATGGATTCAAATATCAATATCAAAACACAACATAACATTCTATCACAGCGGAGAAGCATGTGAATACACATATGACGATGTGCATTCAAGGTTTCTAACATCTTATCATCAAAATTGCCTGACTACTCAACACGTCTCCATTCACCATCTGCTCAACCTGCACACTTAAAAACAAACATGCAGGGCTGAGTACAAGAATGCACTCAGTGAACTCATGCCAAAACATTTTATCAATTTAAATTACACTGTCCCATCATAGTAAGATACGAGGGTTTTATTTGAAAAGACCCTGTACTTACGAAACATTTTCATCATTTCATAAATAGTTGTCTGGCCAAACATATTTTCCTTGTATGTATGTGTGACGACCCGACTTTCCAATGAAGTACGGATCATATGGATCGTCACCGGTATGATAAAGCGCCGGATATAAACATAGCTAATCAAGGCAATCAACCAATCAACTACTTAATAATGCATAGGTTAAAAGGATAACCATCCAATACCAACTCAAGTCGTAGAAGGACTTGTCAAAAGGGTTTAAGGTTCAACATAACCCAACCAGTAAGGAATTTAAAGTACGAGGTACGACCTCCAATTCAATACTGAATAAGCGGCTATAATCAAAACATTAATAATATCGAGTTAGGCAAAGAATAAGCATGTGGACATGCATATGACGATGCATGCCCAATGTTCTAGAAACCTTTCTAATTAAGTCACAAAACAATCGCTACTCGCACCACCGCAAGCACTCCATCATCGATCCTTGCTCAACCCGCACATCAAAAACGAGATGCAGGGCTAAGTACAAAAGTACTCGGACTGGACTCGTTTAAAACATTTTCTTTACCAAAAGTTATCGATCGCCCACAATAGCGCATGAGGATTTTAGTTAAAGACTCATGCCTATCAAATATTTTATCATTTTTCCAAAGCGTTCGTCGAACTATTTTATCACGTTGTTCCATAACCGGTAATTCATTCATCAATCATACGTTCATTCATTCGCAAGACTATGGGGTGGCCACTACACATAGTCGCCGTGACCGGTCGAGGTAGCTAACCTAACACATAGTCACACGCGTGTACACAATCCGAGTTAGTCCTCAACTAAGTCGGATCCGATCATTACCCTTTTTAACGTTGGTGGACCAACTCATTCACATATACCAATCAATTCTCGTCCCACATTTGGACAAATCAACCTCGATATGGAAAACATAAATATTTGGCAGTCAATAACAGTTCATGCGATAATATTTCATAAAGCTTTTGTAAATCATGCTTTGAGTTATGCATAATCATTTTGTTTCAAGAAAAGCCCACCTGCTAATCCAAGCTAGTGGTTCTAAAAGAGCAGGGTGAGTATCCTTCCTCAGCAACTACGCCCGATCGAACCCTTCATAAGAAAATAGCCGTTCTTAGGTTCTTTCTATCGATCGATGGTCGCTTATAAATTACGACTTAAAGTTCCCAATTAGGGTTTCTTTATGATTTTATGTGATTGTTTTAAGATAATTTCTATTATCTTACATCCCCAATTCTCAAGTTATATTACCTCATCGCTCATAGGTGAACTTCAATTATGAATCACATATTCGAGTCTATCCTTGACTCTTAACCTTAGTTTTATTATAACGTTATTACGTTATAGGTTATCGGTAATCAAATTATGATTGGTAAATTAGGATATTCTCAAGCCACTAACTAGACTTAACAATTATAGTTACGTCCTAGTAGGTTATGCTTGACGACTTGTCGTATTAGCACGATAATTAAAAGAGGAATATTGACTTACAATTCAAGTGGACATATGCTATCATGTAAGTAATTAGTACTTAAGAATAAATGAAGTACTTCGGGAATATTAACTCGGCTTTTGAGACATAAGGATCGACATCTTATGTTCGAATCGTTGCTTACACATTACGACATTGTGTATTTAACTTAACTCGTCGGAGGTTACATATGTCGTATAATCGTTATTCATTATCGAGTTGTGTTTACGCCCAACTAATATCGTATTGAGTTGTCGTTATTGAATATTAACGCTTGAAGTCGACTTTTGGTTTTTCTAACGTAGGAACTCACGTTGAGTATCCTTTCATTAATAAAACCCTAATTTGTGTCTAACTTGATTCTCGTTTATTCCGTCTTAAGTTATCGAAATTGGTCGATTTCTTTTGGATTCTCGTTCATATAGTATTATGTTATTTACGTTCGGGTTTTGGTTTGTCGGTCCAACATAAACATAAACATTCAACATCAACAAAACCATACACAACATAAACTATACTAAACATTAGAAACCCTAATTTCTAATGTAATACACAATCATTGTGTAAGTGTGCATAAGTGTTCCATTCATCCACCCTAATCACAACCACTCATTCTAAGTTTATAATTAACTATCATAGCATCATTTAACATTAGAATCGAACTCATACTTAGCCATTTTGTTACGTTTTCGATAATTAGCAACAATTAGCATATGTATCTAATAAATTCCAATAAAATCATATTATAATCCTATCATATTATAGGATTTAATTACCAACTCAATATCATCATATAAAATTTTAAGCCATAGGTTAAAATTCTTAAAACTTTCGGCAATTTCAAATCAACAAGCTTTGGTGTTCAATAAATTCCACAAAAATTATTTCATGCTTATACTATATACTAAACATGAAATATCACTTCATATCATGCATTAAAATTTTAAAACCATGCTTTCTCCCTTAATTAGTTTTCAGTAATTTCACATTATATATATACATATTCAATAAATTCCAATCTTGCACAATATGTTTATATATGAATTAAACATGTAATATTAACACCAAACATTAACCAATATTTCATAATATCACACCTCCTATTATTTTTAGCAATAAAAATCAAATAAATCATTATATATATATATATGTATGTCACGGTTTCATCAAGAAAATAGGAGATGTGTTTGAATAAATTTCAAGGTTAATGTATGATGTTCATATCATATCCTAAACACCATATCTCAACTATTTTCCTCAACCAAAAATCAAACAATAAATAAATATATATATATATATATATATATAGTATTCGGCTATTTAGAAATAAAATAGGAGATGTGTTTCAAAAATCCCAAGATTTATATATGATATTCACATCATATATTAAACACCATATCTCAACTATTTTCAACAAAAAAAATTAAAATCAAAGCCATAAAATATCAATAAGCTCACGGCTCTTTCTTAAATAATTCCCAAAAATTACTGAAAAATTATGATATTTATTATACATGCTTATAACACATTAGCAAGTAAAAATATCAAATAACATTCACAAAATCATGCTTTAACATATTTAAAAATAAATAAAGCATAAATCGAAAAACAAAAACATGCTTCAAAAATTATGAAATTTTTACAGTAGCCTTAGAAAATTATTCTAAGCATTTTTCATTCATGGCTTAATAGCATTTGAAGGCTCTAAAGTCACGAAAATAAATGAGGAGCAAACTAGGGTTTTAAACCCAAAATTCAAAATAAATATTCCACTCCATTAGGATGGAAGAGGATGATGAATAATACCTTATTATGGTCTTAGAAGGATTATTTGAGAGTGTGATAGGTTGGGGAGGGAGGATTTGGGGTTGAAAGTTTGAAAAGTGTAGAGAATTTGAAAATTGAGAGAAAGTGTGCAAGGTGAAATGGGTCTGACCTTGAACGTCTCTACTGATATTCCAGACCTAATGGCTGTCATTGCCCATTTTGGGGTGGTCTTGGTGGTAGTTGGGAGGTGGATTGGTCAAATTACCCGCTTTGGTACGTTAATACCGACTCTTTAAGTTTTAACGCACTTTCGATCGATTTCTCGAACCTTAAGGTTCTATCTTATTAAATAGAATTTAAAAGACTTATTTTAATGTTCATAAAATTTCATGAAGTTCGGACGTCGTCCGATAAGTCAATTCCAGTTATCGCGGAAAAAGCAGCGTTCGGCGATTAAAATATGCTCATTCAAAATTCTATTGAATTTTGAGCTTTCATAAATAATTTGAGTCTTATAAAGCATATTTTATTAATTTAGTCCCTCGGTTCGAGTTTTGGGTCGTTCGGATCAATTTAGGGTTTTCCCGGTATATTTTACCCGGCATTCGGTTAAGTTCTTCAGGAATTCCCTTTAGAAATTGATTCTTATAATTTCTAAATTCATAATAAATTATTCCTTCATGATTTTGGTTGTTATCACCATTTATTACGATTAGCACGGACTGAAAGTTGTTCCGGCTCGTAAATAGTGTTTTTAAGACTGACCGGGAAAGTATGCCCGAAAATTCTCATTCTTTGCATTCTCACATGTTTTCGTGTGAGGATTCTAAAATGAAACCGCTTGTGAAGATTCATTCTCGATCTTTCATTCTATGTTCAGTTACTCAGAAACCCTAATCCTAAGGGACTAGTTATCGATTTTGATTTCTTTAGTATTCGATCTCGAATCGATTCTAATTCATTTCATTGGTTTCTTAAACATAATTAAGGACTAACTACTATAAATAATTGGTCTAAACATCACCAATTAAAGTTTTAAATTTTTAGGGTTATTACATACCATCCCCTTAAAAAAAATCGTCCGAAATTTGCTAACCTTGGAAAAGATCCGGGTATTCTCCTCATGGCTGATTCTAGCTCCTGTGTTGCTTCTTCTTGTCCATGGTGTCTCCATAGAACTTTCACTAGCGGTATTTCTTTGTTCCTAGCCTTTGGATACGTCGGTCCAAGATTTTCGTAGCGGTTCTCGTAACTCATATTGTCATCGAGGATAATATCATCAACGGTATCACATGGCTGGGATCATGTATGTACTTTCTTAGTTGTGAAACGTGGAACACATTGTGCACGTTTCCAAAACTTAAGCGGCAATGCAAGTCTGTAGTCACCGTCCTATTTTCTCCGAATTTCATAAGGTCCTATGAAACCTAGTCGCAACTTCCCTTTGATTCCGAATCTCACGATCCCTTTAGATGGAGAAATTTTCAAGAAGACCTTGTCTCCCTCTTCAAAATGTAGCTCTGTGTGACGCTTGTCGGCGTCGACGACTGTCGGTCTTAGGCCTCCTTGATCCGTTGGCGGATCCGCGCACGATCTCAATCATTTCTCCCACGAGTCGTCCTAACACTCTCCTTTCTCCCACTTCATCCCAAAGTAAAGTGGTGACCGACATTTTCTTCCGTAAAGCGCTTCGTACGGGGCCATTCCAATAGTCGCTGGTAGCTGTTATTGTAGGTGAATTCCACAGTGGTAACACTTGTTCCCAACTTTCTCCTCTATCGAGGACAACGGTTCTCGAGATGTCTTCCAACGTTTGAATGGTCCTCTCGGATCGTCCGTCCGTCTGCGGAACGCAGCATCTGAAATGTAGTCGTGTCCCCGCCTTTGTAAACTCATCCGAACTGGACGTAAATTTGAATCTCTATCAGATGTGATAGTCTTTGGAACTCCATGTAGACGGATAACTTCTCGAACGTACAACTGTGCTAGTCTGTCTGACCCATGTGTTATTGGAATGGGTAGGAAATGCGCGCTCTTGGTCAGTCGATCAATGATGACCCAAATAGCGGTATTTCCTCTTTGTGATTTGGGTAGCCCGGTAACAAAGTCCATGGCTATATCATCCCATTTTCATTCCGGTATGTCTAGCGGTTGTAAGGTTCCATACGGTCGTTGGTGGAGTGCTTTCACTTGTTGGCACGTCAAACAACGTTCTACAAATGAAGCTACGTCTCGCTTCATTCCATCCCACCAAAATTTCTCTTTGAGGTCTTGGTACATTTTGGTGCTGCCGGGATGTGCGGTATAAGAAGTCTCATGGGCTTCCTTCAAGATTTTGCTCTGAAGTTCTTCGTCTTCTGGAACGCACACTCTCCCGTCATACAACAAAACATTATCTATTGCTTCTGTAAAATTCTTGTGGTTATTGTCCTTAATCTTAGCTCAGATTTCCTCTAGCTTCTTGCTCTTCCTCCGAGCTTCTAAGATTCGGACTCTTAAGTCGGGATTGCAATCAATGTTGCAATCTGACCCTCTATCGTCGAGATGGGTCTACGACTTGATGTTCATCCTCTGAAATTCTTTTATAAATATTTCCTCATGATCGAGGAGACATCCCAAACTAGGATGAGATTTATGCGACTCAAGGCATCGGCTACAACATTAGCTTGCACGGGTGGTAATTGATACCACGTCGTAATCTTTCACTAGCTCTAACCATCTACGCCTCATGTTAAGATCTTTACGCTCAAAGAAATATTTCGTGCTCTTATGGTCAGTATAGATCTCACATCTAACTCCATAAAGGTGATGCTCCATATTTTTAAGGCATGTACGATCACCGCTAATTCCGGTCGTGCGTAGGATAGTTCAACTCATGTAGGCGTAATTGCCTGAAGCGTAAGCAATAACCTTACCTTCTTGCATTAGTACACAACCTAGTCCATTCTTTGAAGCATCCGTAGATTGTGTATTCTTTATCCGCCTCGCAGTCTTGCTAGTACAGTCTTGTCGTCAAGAACTCCTTGATCTTTGGAAACTAGCCTCACACTCGGCGGTCCGTGTACTTGATTCCTTTCCTCAACAGTTGGGTCATGGGTCGGGCTATCGTTGAGAATCCTTCGATAAATCTTCGATAGTAGCCGGCCCTAAGAAACTCAATTTCATTCGGGTTCTTTAGCGACTCCCATTCTCGAATCATATAAATCTTGAGGGTCTACCTGATTCCCGGCGGACACGATGTGACCTAAGAATGTCACCGCCTTAACCAAAACTCACACTTGCTAAACTTGGCAAGAGTTGCTCTTGCCTCAATGTTTGTAGTACAGTTCTCAAGTGCTCTTTGTGTTCTTGGTTATTCTTAGAGTATATTAGGATATCGTCTATGAACACTAAGACTAATTTGTCAAGTATGGGTGGAACACCCTGCTCATAATATCCATAAATATTTTGGGGCATTTGTAAGTCCAAAGGGCATCACGATGAATTGAAATGACCATACCTTGTACGGAAAGCGTTTTGGTACATCCTCCGGTCTAATCCTCAATTGGTGATATCTCGACTTTAGATCTATCTTTGAAAAGACTTCTGCTCCTTTAAGTTGATCAAACAGATCGTCAATTCGGGACAAGGGGTACTTATTCTTAAGAGTTATCTTGTTTAACTCTCGATAGTCTATGCACATCCTCGGTGTACCATCCTTCTTTAACGAAAGGACGGTGCTCCCCATGGAGACACTTGGGTCTAATGAATCCTAACCCAAGAGTTCTTGCGATTGGATCTTTAATTCCTCAAGCTCTTTTGGTGCCATCCGGTATGGAGCTTTTGACACCGGGGCAGAACCTGGTTCGAGGTCGATCGTGAACTCGATCTGTCGGTCTAGCGGTAATCCCGGTAGTTCATCTGGAAAAACGTCGGGATACTCCTTCACGATCGAACGTCTTCTATCCTCCTCTCATTTCGATCTTCCTCACGGAGGTAGAGCGAGGTAGGCATGGTTCTCGGTCTTGTTCAAAGAACGTCCCTCGCTTGTAGTGCGGATATAATTGGAACTCTCATCCCCATGTTGATCCCGTGAAAGTCGGTAGATTCCTCTCCGGGGTGTTGGAAAGAAATTTTCCTTTCATTACATAGGATGGTCGCATTATGTTCGGTTAACCAATCTTGGGAGGTCGTCGTCCGATAAGTCAATTCCGAGTTATCGCGGAAAAACGGCGTTCGGTGATTAAAAATATGCTCATTCAAAATTCTATTGAATTTTTGAGCTTTCATAAATAATTTGAGTCTTATAAAGCATATTTTATTAATTTAGACCCTCGGTTCGAGTTTGGTCGTTCGGATCAATTTAGGATTTTCCGGTATATTTTACCCGGTGTTGGTTAAGTTCTTCAGAATTCCTTCTAAATTGATTCTTATAATTTCTAAATTCATAATAAATTATTCCTTCATGATTTTGGTTGTTATCACCATTTATTACGATTAGCACGACCGAAGTTGTTAGGCTCGTAAATAGTGTTTTAAGATCGACAAGGCAAGTATGCCGAAAATTCTCATTCTTTGCATTCTCACATGTTTTCGTGTGAGGATTCTAAAATGAAATCCGTTCAGTGAAGATTCATTCTCGATCTTTCATTCTATGTTCAGTGCTACTCGGAAAACCCTAATCCGGTGGGACTAGTTATCGATTTTTGATTTCTTTAGTATTCGATCTCCGAATCGATTCTAATTCGCTTCATTGGTTTCCTTAAACATAATTAAGGACTAACTACTACAAATAATTGGTTTAAGCATCACCAATTAAAGTTTTAAATTTTCGGGTTATTACAAGATGATCCATATCCCTTCCTTTCCTCATATCATTTCCATTAACGCCGTAGCGAGGCCTCCCTCACGTCATTGTGACCGACCGTGCATTGTCCCTACACCCCATCACCATTAAGTGTACACGTTAATCCTAGCTGTATAGCCTTCCCAAGATAGGATCCGATTCGATTTCATTCATAAGTTGGTAGCGAACCAACAACATTCATAACATTTCATTGATATGATACATACATAAAACATAAACATTTTGGGCAGGTAATTAAATAAATCATTTCATTATTATTTCTTGCAAATAAGCATCGTAAATAAATCATTTGGTAAACATTTTATCTTTTTTAGTTTAGTAAAGACCACCTGGATCGTCGATTATCAAAATATGGTTCCTTTTCTCGTCTCTTGCTCACGTCCACGTCCAACCTTTACGTAAAAACTATTTCAGTACGTCGGTCACGTTTTTCGAGAACATCAAAGTTTAATAAACTTTGATAACTTATAAAATAATAACTCGCATCCCTTAACTAATTTTAATACGTCGTTTCAACGCATATTTTAACTAAATATTTCTCGTACTTTGATTGAGACGTAATATGATCTTACGATCTCATATTAACCATTTTGGGTAAACGTTCAACGTATACTAACGTCTTTTGATAAAAATGATTTCAATTATGAAATCAACTTTCACAAATGAGATATTCTTATAAAATTAATACATTTTACACGTATTAGTGTATTTACTCAACGTATTTCATACGTTCAATCTTAAGTCAACGTTTTGACCTTTCTTCACATATTTTATAACTAATTTCTATATAAATCGATTTTTAATCGATTCCTTTTCATAAAATCCTAATTCTCGATTTTTCACGCTAATCAATAAACTTGATTAATATTTTTCTTTAATATGAATTAACTTATACATAATACATTATTTTTCATTTCCAACGTTATTTAATATAACGTTTCGTCGTAAACATAGTATACTATGTTTATAAAATCCCATAAATTCTTAATTAATCTAAAATATATTCTAAGCATATAATGTATTATTTTTCTTGATAAAAAGGATTTAAAACCTTTAAATCCTCTAGAATAGCACACGGCCTTCTTGCTAAAATTTCTTAAACTTTTCCAAAAATTCCTCTAAATTCATATAGTACTCTATATTATCATAGGATCATTAATATGTATAACATTAGCTATATAAAATTTGGGCATCACCTATCCCATTCTTAAAGCTCTCGATTTTTTTTCAAAATATAACCAAATAATTTTCTAAAATTCTAATAAAATTACACAAGGCCTAAACATCATTCTATATCATTAATACATCATAATATTTATCAATATCAACTCACATATCATATATCCTCTCTATGTAGTTCTAGAATTGTTTTGAATATATGAACATATAATTTCCAAAATTTCCAATAAATTCACATATCACTAAATCAATGCTCTAGATCAATAATATGCTATAATATCACTTAAATAAAATTTATACATCAACATATAATTTATAAGGATTTTCGGTAATTATAAAAACTATAGCATACAATTTCTAAAAATTCTCAAATAATCACTATGAGTTCCCTTGCTAATATATAACATCAATCCATCACCACATTTAATTATAAAATTTTTGGTCATCACTAAAAAATATTTTAACATGCTTAGGTTTAAATTTAAACAATACATATGCTTATACATAACTTACTAAACATAATTAGTAAACAACTTAGCATGCTAACATGATTTATCCTATTTTTCACATAAGAATCTAAGCATATATATTTAAATCTAACGGTTAGAAATCGAAAATCTTAACGTATAAACTAAGCTTGTTCGATTCCTAACCTCTTTACCGGCTTTGATTTGTTGTGTAAAGGATTTTGTAGCAAGCTTTTGGGTTAACAAATGAAGAACACTTAAGGCTTTTCTTTTCAAAATGCTCTCGGTAGTTTGGTTTAGGAAAGAGAAGTGATTTGCCTTGTATTGTTTTGATGCAATGACTTAAGTAAAATGAATAAATACATAGCCTATTCCTACATCTCTCTCTCGGTCATCTCACTCATACACAAGATGTAAGCCTTTTTAATTGATGACATACTAACAATACATCAATACTTACACAAAGTTAATACACTTACATAATTTTGAAAGAAACAAAATGCATCCTACTTTGGATCAACAAGAGCCATCGGCTCTCTCACACAAACACACAACATTTTCAAGATTTTTAGTCGGTGACTCATTCATATATTATGTCATCTTCTTACACAAAGTAAATACCATGTACTTAATACATTGAATGAAACAATTGAAAATCCTACCATTTTCTACATAGCCGTCGGTCATTACATGCACAAGGGAGGAGTTTTAATTTATTTTATCTCATGCTAAGATATAAATAATATCTACACTCTACCATATGTAATACATCATCAAGAGGTGTTTTAATTTATCTTCCAACCTCCATTTGGAGTCAATATTCACGGCTCCCCCATGCTAACACACACTTCACTTGCTTTCTCATTTAATGATCTTGGTTAGTGTGTAATAATTCCCACTTGATACATCACAAATTGGAAGCTCACAAAAATTCATTCATTAAAGCTTAACACTTATGTATTCACGGCACTTTTGGGAATTTAATGCCCAACATTTGATTTTCTTGCTATTTATAGATATATAACATAATATATGTCTTAGATGATAAATTATATCATAGGAAAAATAATTAGAATGATTTATGGGTGAAAACCCTAATTTTCGATTTTAGGGTTTTCGAAAATTACAACTTTTATCCCATAATTATTCCTTAATTCTCTAGCATTGTTTTAATGCTAAATAATACTCTAATTACATAAAATAATCATAGGAATTTAAATATTATAATTCCTTGATCATTAAACTCGATTTTCTAATCGCTCTAAACGTTGACGCTCAAAACGCCTCAAACGCTCATAATCGACCAATCTCAAAATGGTCGTAATAAAGTCATAATCACTTTATTAAATTATTCCATTAATAAGGGAATTTAATTCTAAGCTTCGACACTTAGAAAATTTTACGAAATTTTAACTATCGATATTCAATCGACGTTAAAATATTACTGCTGAAATACTTTGTATAATTATATTCCTTAATTCACAATCATTAGTGAATATGATATATGAATTCATTATCTCATAATTAATCGAAATCATTATTCGATAATTTATTTATTCAAATATCACAGCGAAACCCTAATTTATGAAATTTAATTAACGCAATTAGCCTTTAATTCTTGGGATATTACAACCAAGCTTTCGAGAATTAACATTTTTGCTTGCTTGCCCAACTTCTACTTCTACTTTACAAGTGTTTGGTAGATGGAGGTTTTCAACTTAGAATTAAGTTGTTACAAGCAACAACTCAACATTCTATGCATAAGATAGTACAAGTTTAATGCATGACTCTAAAGAAATGTATCTTTGAAATCCCGAGCAAGTAAATATATTAGAGCTCTTAGGGTTTACTAATAACAATGCAGATTCTCTTCTTCGAAATGCGTTGTTTGGATGATTTGGAGATAAGAACTTTGAATACTTGAGTGCTCAGCATTTTGAATGACCTTTAGATGTTGGATCTAGTGAAGGAAAATCTTAGTTTACCCGTGCTCCTGATGATTGATAAGCCTCATTTTTACATGATTTATAAGGCTTTATTCGTTTCGTTTCTAAGTGATAAGTGATCTTTTGAGTTGTCTTTTGATATATTTATGTTTACCTTGGAAGATATTATGCCGTGTGTATTTCATGTCATTTTAGCATAGGTTTTAATGTCAAAAAGGTGGATCACGATAAAGAGGAATCAATAGCTCAATCGCAAGCTCGTGCGAAGAAGAACTGTTTGAAAACGACGTTGAATATGACGTAATGGATTTGAAAAATATTGATGTGCAAAGTTTACTATGTTAAAGAGCATCTCGATAGGAGTCCGTAGGCGCAAACGGATCGCAATTCGGAGTCCGGACGAGAGAGAACGGAGCGAAACGGCGAAGTCGCGCACGCAGTGAATTACGCTTCGCGAGAAACGCTCGCGACCGTGCATCTCGACCAATGGTCGCGAGGATGAGCGAATTTTCAGCAATTTTGAAAGCTCGCGAGGCATCTTCGCGGGAGGCAATCGCTAATGCGCATTGCGAGGCGTAGGTTGCGTGATTCAAGCATGAATAGGAGTGGGATTTGGACGAGAGTTTTGGGGAATTGATTCAGAGTCAAAATAGGATTGGAGAATTTATGAAAAAAAGGGGAGCTTATGTTTTATTATAAATAGGGAGATAGATCAGTAGTTAAAAATACCATTCCATAGCAGAACACAAATTCTTCTTTATATTCTTTTGCAAGTTCTATTCCAGTTTTCCTAGCTTAGTTTATTTTAGAGTTCAATTTTATTTACGGATCAAGTCGCTACATTGTTCTTCGTGGATTCCTACGGTTTTATTTATTTAATTCAGTTTATGTTATTCTTATTTATTTATTGTTTTGTTATTTTAATTATCGTAGCTAAATTTCGTATTAATCCTAGGGTTTGTATGTCTAACTAGATTTATATAATTAATCTGTTGATCTTGTTTTGCCGTCCCATTCATGATTTATAATTCTTGGGTTTAATTCTCATGTGTTGGTATCGGCGCCAATATTGATGCATGCTAGTTATGTGATTGATGTCTTGGCGGAATTAATTGCATAATCGATATCGGAATTTATAATACAGTTTTGCCTTGAGACCGACGGAGATAGGTGGTCAGAGGAGGTTAAATCTTTGTGTGCTTTTGGTAATTAGCTTACTTCTCTTGAGACCCGACGGAGATGAGTTTAGGCTAACCTACTACTATAGGTGTCTGGCGGAAACTATAGTTACATTAGTGATCCTTCATATGAATGTGGATTAAATTGGTGAGCAGTTAATAGGTAAATTGTGTGAATTTGGTTAGGTTAAGTACATCCCTAGGATCGATCTTTTATATCGAGTTTTATTCCTATCTTTATTTTCGAGTCTAGTTTTATTATATTCTCTTGATATTTTGTTGCTCGGATAATAATAAAGATTACGTGTTAATTACTTGTCGTGTTCTCGAGTCGCATCCTGTGGATACGATATATATACTATTTGCTTTTACTATCATTTATTTGGTAGGAATATTAGCGATCAAATTTTGGCGCCGTTCGGACCTGCTTAGATTTCACAAGTGATAATTTTCGGATTGTAGTTATTAATTTAGGTGTTTTTAAATAAAAAATAAAAAAAAAATAAAATAGAAAATAAAAAAAGATCTTATTATTTACGTATTACTTTCGATCCGATTTTATTTTTATCTCTCATGCGGTGCATGATTACAAGATCCCAAAGGAAAGAAATTATTCCTGGATCTTGAGATTGAAAGATCACATAAGAGAGGCGAGAAAGAAGACAATGACAATGGCAGATATGCAAGGGCACGATCGGATGGCCGAAATGGAGGAGATGTTAGCAGCAATGCAACGCCAACTGGCGTTGAATAATCAGATGGGCCAGATGGGTGGTCGAGCACAGCCCTTACCGCTCAACCACATGTACAGGCCACCTACGGATCAGTTCCAAGGTGGAGGCTGGGGGCCGAACGTCAATGCCAATAATTTTGAGTTAAAGCCTGCCCTCATCAGCATGATACAAGCAGAGCAGTTTGGGGGAAGGGTCATTGAAGACCCCAATGCTCACTTGGAAGCGTTCTTGGATATATGCGATACTATCAAAGCGAGCAGTGCCGATCGATACCATCCGGATGCGGATGTTCGGATTTTTTGAGTCAGCGAAAGACCGGTTCAAGAGCTTGGACGGATCGAGAATTATCACGTGGGAGCAGCTACGTGAAAAATTTCGTCTAAATATTTCCCACCGCCAAGTGCTCGAAGATCATTGCGAGATCTCCCATTTTCACGGTTGGGAGATGAGTCGTTATTTGAGGCTTGGGAGCGATTCAGAAACTTGCTCCGAAAGTGTCCGCAACATGGGTTTTCACCTGAGCAGCAAGTAACGCAATTTTATAGTGGACTCAGTGCTAACACCCGAAGCATTGTAGATGCGTCAGCCGGAGGATGCCTTCTCAATCGTGGAATAGACGAAGCATTGAGAATTATTGAGGAGATGGCATCCAATAGCTATCAATGGCCGATGGAGAGACAGCCGATCAGAAGAGTGGCTGCTGTAGAGTTGGATGACAAGTATGATGATTTATTGGAGAAATTTACATCTTTGCAGAAGGAGTACGAAGCCGAGAGGAAAGGGCAGATGACAGTGGCCATGGCGCAGAATATCGAGGAGGTTCAATTTTTGAACCAAAGGAGTAATGGCCAGGGGAATCAGAGTGGGAATCCGCCCTATCATCCCAACAATAGGAATCACCCAAATTTTTCCTATGCTAACGCGCAGAATGCTCAGCAATTACCACCTGGTTTTGCTGTAAATAATGGGATGATTGTGGAGCCCAAGAAGCCGAGCCTCGAAGATATGATGCAACAATTGTTGACGAGCAATCAGCAGATAGCAACGAATCACCAACAAATGGTGGCTCAGCAAAATATTCAGATCCAGCAGCTTGGGAATAGGATGAACGCTCTGGAGAATACAGTCAACGCCATCAATAATACGGTGATAGCCATGGGAAAACAATTGAAGATGTTGGAGAACCAAGTGGGGCAAATGGCTAATGAGAGAGCTGGGATGCACAGGCAAGGTCAATTCCCAAGCAACACTGAGCAAAATCCGAAGAATCATACTCCTCCGAATCAGTGTAATGCAATTTATTTGAGGTGGAGCTTCATACATAAATCATCCGAGATGCGAAAGGAAGAAGAGAATTATACATCTGAAGGAAGAAACTCACACCTCGCGAGAAGGCATGAAAGCTTGGGTCGCGAGTCTCGGTCGCGATCACAATCCGCGAGGCAAGCCTCGCCTGAGAAGAATGATTTCCTCGCGACACGTCATCGCGACAAAGAATCGCGAGCACCTGACGCGAAGACTGAAGGAGAGCACCTCGCGAGAAGCCTTCGCGAGGAATCATCGCGAGCTACGGTCGCGAAGTCTGACAGAGAACACCTCGCGACTAACCATCGCGAGGAACCATCGCGAGCTCACCCCGCGAGGACTGAAGGAGAGCGCCTCGCGAGAGAAAGCAGAAAGGGCGTCTCGCGAGGCGAAGAAAGAGAAGATTCACGAGAGAGAGTAGCACATGATCAACCGATGCTTCCAAAGCCTACAGCCCCGTTTCCTGAGCGTTTTAGGAAAACGAAATATGATGAGGAGTACGCTCGCTTCAAAGAGATATTCCAGAAAGTGAACATTAATCTTCCTCTTTTTGATGCGCTTCGGAATATGCCCGGATACGTCAAATTTCTCAAGGATGCATTGGCGAATAAGAAAAAGTTGGGGAAATTTGACAAGATCAACCTCTCTGAAGAATGCAGTGCTATCTTGCAGAGAAAGTTGCCGTTGAAGCAGAAGGATCCGGGGAGCTTCACTTTGGAGTGCGAGATCGCCGGACGCACCTTCCCCAATGTTTTATGTGATCTGGGGGCGAGCATAAATCTGATGCCGTTAAATGTGTTCAATCGCTTGGAGCTGGGCAAACTGAAGAAGACCTCAATTTCATTAATGATGGCTGACAGGTCAGTTGCATATCCTAAGGGCATAGTTGAAGATGTGTTGGTAAGGATTCGAGATTTTGTTTTTCCTGCTGATTTTGTTATTCTAGACATTCCTGAATTTAAACACCAGCCACTAATCTTGGGTCGGCCTTTTCTAGCAACTGGTCGTGCTTTAATTGATGTGCAGGAAGACGATTTGACTTTTCGTGTCAACGATGAGGAGCTAAAAATTTCAATCTATGACTCCATCAAGCAACACGATAATCCAGAGCATGAAGAATGTCAGGCAATCACTACTGTTGCTGTTCACCAAATCTCGAGCTTGGATGTGAACCGTCCAGTTGACAAGGATGCTAGAAAGAAGAGATGGACTCGGCATGGAACTCCGAGTGTCTTGTTCAAGTTTGGGGAAGGCCACTTCCATACTCAGTGGTGGTCTGCGGTCAATGCGAAATATCGAGGCAAGCACATATTTGGGAAGAAGTCTGTTGCCAAATCGCCAGATTGATTGAGGTTAGTAATGGTCTAGCTAAAGACAATTAAATTTAGCACTTGTTGGGAGGTAACCCAATGTTTTTCTTTGTTTTGTTTTGTTTTCGTTTTTGTTTTGTTTTCTTTGTGCTTGTTTCTGTTTTGTTTTTCGTGTTTGGGTTTGGTGTCTGTTTTGTGGGTTGAGTTGAATGACGAGCAGCCGATGATGAGAATTGTTTTTATTAGAAAATCTATTGCAATTGATTTTGTGAGACGAAGCATGTTATGATTGTTGTGAGTATTGAGCCTTTGAGAACTTGATCACACTTTTGAAACCTGTGAGACTTGAGCTTTTGACTCTCATATCTTTTCGATCTTGTTTCTTTCGTGTGAATAGTTTGAAATAGCATGTGTTCTCTAGAACTTGCTCTGGTTCTTTTTCGAGGTTGCATTGATGTGCTTAAGAATTATGAGATGATATTAGGCATTCTTTTCTTAACCTATACACTATCCAAACACTAACCTGTATCTTATTATCCTTTGATGAGCCCGTTTGAGCCTACCTAATTTTTTTTCATATAGCCGTGGGTTGGGTTATGTAGTTAGTGAAATTTTTGGTTGCTTGAAATTGAGAGTTGAGAAAAAGAAATGAAAGAGAATAAATGTTGAGAAAGTGATTATTAAAAATAGTTGCTTACCCATATAAGTTCAAAGAAAAAATAATAATAATAAAAAAAATAAAATTGATTGACACACGTGTGTGAAATGAACATAAATGGGTAAGTAGCTAGTGCTTTGAGATGAGTATATCACTTATATGATAAGTGTGAGGTTCTTAATAGAAAAATGACTTTTTGGTGTAGAGATTTGAAATGAATTGTGAAAGTTTGGGAATTGTGTCTTATGATACTTATGGTGTTTGTCATTATGGGATTATGAGTCACTTAACCTAAATATATCCTACCTTACCAAAGAGCCTACATTATAACCTTGTTATAAGACCTTTTGATCTTAGTTCTTGAGCACATATTTGAGCAATGGAGAATTAGGCGATTTGCAAGCTTATGGTAGATTCCATGTATTTTTGAACTTTGAGAGCATACATCCTCTTTGATACACTTGAGTGTTTGAGATTTCTTATATATACATCCATGTTGTGAGGATTCAAGTTTGAGAAGGCTTGTGCTTATAATGATTGTGATATGTGGAGTTTAACGAAAGATGTTGTGATTTGATTCATTTGATTGAATTTTTGTTGCTCATTGCTCGAGGCTTATTGCTTTTGTCATTCGACTCTTTGCCTATCGTTGGTCGCCTCTCGTGTTCTAATTTGTTTGAGGACAAACAAAGGGTAAGTTTGGGGAGTTGATAAGCCTCGTTTTACATGATTTATAAGGCTTTATTCGTTTCGTTTCTAAGTGATAAGTGATCTTTTGAGTTGTCTTTTGATATATTTATGTTTACCTTGGAAGATATTATGCCGTGTGTATTTCATGTCATTTTAGCATAGGTTTTAATGTCAAAAGGTGGATCACGATAAAGAGGAATCAATAGCTCAATCGCAAGCTCGTCGAAGAAGAACTGTTTGAAAACGACGTTGAATATGACGTAATGGATTTGAAAAATATTGATGTGCAAAGTTTACTATGTTAAAGAGCATCTCGATAGGAGTCCGTAGGCGCAAGCGGATCGCAATTGAGTCCGGACGAGAGAACGGAGCGAGGCGGCGAAGTCGCGACGCAGTGAATTACGCTTCGCGAGAAACTCGCGACCGTGCATCTCGACCAATGGTCGCGAGGATGAGCGAATTTTCAGCAATTTTGAAAGCTCGCGAGGCATCTTCGGGAGGCAATTGCTAATGCGCATTGCGGCGTAGGTTGCGTGATTCAAGCATGAATTGGAGTGGGATTTGGACGAGTTTTGGGAATTGATTGAGTCAAAATAGGATTGGAGAATTTATGAAAAAAGGAGCTTATGTTTTATTATAAATAGGGAGATAGATCAGTAGTTAAAATACCATTCCATAGCGAACACAAATTCTTCTTTATATTCTTTTGCAAGTTCTATTCGCTTTTCCTAGCTTAGTTTATTTTAGAGTTCAATTTTATTTACGGATCAAGTCGCTACATTGTTCTTCGTGGATTCCTACGGTTTTATTTATTTAATTCAGTTTATGTTATTCTTATTTATTTATTGTTTTGTTATTTTAATTATGCGTAGCTAAATTTCAATATTAATCCTAGGGTTTGTATGTCTAACTAGATTTATATAATTAATCTGTTGATACTGTTTTGCCGTCCCATTCATGATTTATAATTCTTGGGTTTAATTCTCATGTGTTGGTATCTGGCCAATATTGATGCATGCTAGTTATGTGATTGATGTCTTGGCGGAATTAATTGCATAATCGATATCGGGAATTTATAATACAGTTTTTGCCTTGAGACCCGACGGAGATAGGTGAGCTGTAGGAGGTTAAATCTTTGTGTGCTTTTGGTAATTAGCTTACTTCTCTTGAGACCCGACGGAGATAGAGTTTAGGCTAACCTACTACTATAGGCTGTCCTGGCGGAAACTATAGTTACATTAGTGATCCTTCATATGAATGTGGATTAAATTGGTGAACAGATTAATAGGTAAATTGTGTGAATTTGGTTAGGTTAAGTACATCCCTAGGATCGATCTTTATATCCGAGTTTTATTCCTATCTTTATTTTCGAGTCTAGTTTTATTATATTCTCTCTTGATATTTTGTTGCACGGATAATAATAAAGATTACGTGTTAATTACTTTTGTGTTCTCGAGTCATGATCCACGTGGATACGATATATATACTTGTTTGTTTTACTATCATTTATTTGGTAGGAATATTAGCGATCAATGATCTATTTTGGATATTTAATTCACCATACATTGATTATATTCCTAGCATGATCCTATAAAATTAATTGCAACACATAGATGTTTTCTCGTGTTTACCTATGAATTTACAGGACAAGAGATCAATTGCGAGACTCAGCCTTTGATCTTCTAAACTGTATCCTGGATGCCTATTCTCCAATACTGAGTGAGAGTAATCTATGAAGAATACTGTAAAATTTTGCCTCATATTTCTGTAATATCCCCAACTTTTAATTAGTAATTAATCGATGATTAAGATTAAACAGGGCATTGCATCCTTAATAAGAAAGAAAAAAGATATGCTTAAGATCTAAATTATATAATTTCACTTAGTAAAATAAAATGTGATCGATAAACGAATTCTAAAATTTTGAATAAAAGATTGTGTTTAGAGATTTAAAGTATTATGTAGATTGATTATTTGATCTTAATAATCAAATAAATGCTATGACTATCGAAAATATAAAGTTATGTTATTATGTGTGTTATATTTTCATGTTATGTTACAATAATGAATTCTATGGATATAAGATTAGTATGTTATTAAATTTTCTTACTTAAGTAAAGAAAAACAAGAAAGAGTAAATATATATATATATATATATATAAATAATTGTATTAGATATATATATATATATATATATATATATATTGATATTATTATTATTATTATTAAGGATAAAGTGTAGTGTGAATGCATTAAATAAGGTGAATTCTAGAATATATGACTAAGCATGTATTTAATTACAAAGGATGAATAATCATGTAATAAAATTTAATTAAAAATAAAATTGAATTTAATATATATAAACACACCTCCTTACTATTGAAAGTCTTCCAAAATCCACCCATTTCTCCCTAAACTCACGACACACATACACTAAAACACACACTTGGATAAAAAAAATAAATTCATCAAGCTATTTCTTCCATATTTTCTACTTTCAAGTTTGATTTCAAGTTGAAAGAAGGTATAATCCTAACTTTTCTTTAATCTTTAAGCTTGAATATTGTTGTAAACATGTGAAAATGTTGATGATGTTGGGTTGAAGGATTATGTGCTATGTGATGAATATTGATATTAAAAGGTGATATTAGTGAACTAGTGTAGAAATGATAGAATATTGATGGTTTAATTGTAAGATTTAAGCTAGAACTTAAAAACCCTAGTTCATGAACTTTGTGTTAAAGTGATGATATATTGGTATTATGTTAGAAATTTGTTGTGATTATGTGCCTAAAGTATGTTTAAGGAAGTAATTAGAAAGAAAATTTAAAAAAAATAAATTTATAATATATATGAATATTTTCAAAATTTTTGAAAATTTGAGAAGTGATATGTTGATTTTACTTTCTTCAATTAACTTGAAATATGAGTTTAATATGATGATTTAAGCATTATGTGAATTAATTAGAATTTTCTAAGCTAATATGTTGAAACTGGAAAACTTTAGTTTATATGTTTAATTGACATGTTTATGCTAAAGTTGATATATGCTATTGTTATTATTGTTTAAAGTTAATATATGATAAATAAATGAGAATTTGAAAGAAAGTTGAAGAGAAAAATAATTTATGTATATTAGCAAAGTTTTCGAAAATTTCAAAGAAAAAGGAGAAATTAAAGTTTAATGTTATTCTTTATAAATCTTATGGATTATGAACCTATTATGTAAATAACGACTAATGAAGCTTAATTAAGAATTTTAGAACGAAGAATGTGAAAAGCTAAAGCTTATGTACATATTTATGTTGGAATGAATTTATGTTTTAAATAAATTATGTTATGTGATCTTAATTAATTAGAAATGATTTATAAACCTAAGGTATGCTAGTAGTAAGAGAAATGCTATTTCAAGTATGTTGATGGCCTATTACTTAAATGGTAATGAAAAGTCTAAGTTAGACGATTAATTGGAAAGTGGTGCATAAATAACTTAATAGAAGAAAATAAAGTGTTTAAATAAAGAAAAGAACGTGAATTGAGTTCACTAAAGTGTCAATCGTTCCTTTGATACCAAAGTAGACTCGTGAGAGTCAATTAAGATAAAAGGTGAAGAAAGTTTAAAGAATAGAAGGATGCAATGACCCGAAAGATTTAAATTTCTTATTGGTAAAAGTTTAAACAAAATGTCTAAGCAAAACATAAGAAAAGAAAAGAATGAATAAGAAGAATTCACATGTATTTAATAGATAAGAAATGCCCTTTATATAAGTCTTGATGTTATCAAATAATCCAAGGTACATCGAGAAAGGGAAGCGGTTAAAGAAGAAGAAGAAGAAGAAGAAGAAGAAGAAGAAGAAAGGAAGTTTATTAAGCTTACCGAGTAAATCAACAGGTGGGCTTTCTAATAAACTATAGCACGTGCTAAATTATATTATTTCATTATATGTTGCATGACATTCAAAATTATTGACTTGCCGAATGTTTGAGCATGAGTATGATGCATTACCTATCCACGGAAAAAGAAAAGAAAGAAAGAAAGAAAAGAAAGAAAGAATGAAAGAAAGTATGTACCGACGTCGGGTATGGACCTTCGGGTCAAGGTGTGTTTGAGAAGGTGGCCTACTTCTCAACATAAAGAAAGTACGCGGATATGGGAAGAGAAAGATGTATGTAGACAAAGATCATGCATGTGCATTTGTTTTAATACTATGAAAATGAAAGCAAGTAAGTGTTTATTACGAAAAGCATGCACAGGTTTTTCACTAAAACCCCTGTGTATTGCAAAGTTACGGCAAGTCAATCCTATAGCTCTAAGAGCAAAGTTTTAAATGGTTTAGGCATGTGTCCACTGAGTGCTTTATGTACTCACGCCCCGCATGTATTTCTAAACATGCAGGTTGAGCTTGGGTTCTGGAGATGGAGCTGGAAGGGAACACTGTGGTTTTTGCTCGTAAATGTTCATATGTTATGAATGACTCTTGTGATCGAGTTACTTTAATGTCGATGGTTGTTGATGGAGTTGAACTCATTAATATCTCTTGTGGTTTAGAATTATCGTGGTTTGGCTGGTAGTTTTGGTCTGTGAATAAAGTTGAAGTCTAACTCCTTTATCTCTTTTGTTGTTGAGATGAATTTAGTTGGATTTGTGGTTATGAACATTTGAAATTGTTGAAGTCGAACTTGTTTTGGTTCTACGTTGTTTTAAAGTTGTCTTGAAACAACGTTGCATGTCTTGTTGCCTCGTTGATAAATGGGAAAACTATGCGTATCGTTATACTTTTCTGCCCAGAGTATTATGTCTTCATACATATAACTCAACTGCCATTTCTGTTGCCACACTCTGACCTGAACGATCATTTTGTTGTTGAAGTAATTGTGGAAAAACCCATTTTGGACAAAAAGTCGAATGTTGTTGATTATCCTTCCGCCGTTATTCTTTTTACACATTCGACTTTATGGAAACGAATTGTTCACTTTGATAAAATTTATATATCCTTGATGTCATCTATTATTTACCCTCCATATATTCTTGTCATATCACATTATGGATTCTTTCTATCGTTGTTAGTCCTAATGGTTCATGAAAAGTCATTAGTCACAGCCTAATCTCTTGATTAAGAAGTTGGGCTGTGACAATTTCTCTCTATAAGATTTTCGAAAATCACAATAAGTCGTCGGATTATCTGATTTTCTCTTACGTTGTATTTATAATACTTTCCCTAGAATCCTACTTAGATAGGACTCTTGCATATCTAATAAATATAATACTGTAGTAACCAAAAAATCTTTTAGTCATAATTAGAGCCTAATTAAGTATTAATTAGAGGTTTAAAGGCATTGCATCCCTAAAAAAATGATAAAGAAGTGCATAATAAAATAGAAAGCGATAAAAATTCGATTAATTGCTAATCGAATGAATAGAATTTAGAAGGAATAAATATTATTTAGAAACAAGTTTTATTATGATAAACTATGAGATATATGGTTAGTATTGTATGTTTAGATGAAAAATTTCATTAAATAGAAAATGTTCTAAAGAAATATATTAATTATTGTTTATATGAGATTTATTTATAAAATGAAATGGAATAATGTTTAAGCTATTAAATGGCTAAAATAATTTTATTTTATTAATATCTAGTGAGAAGGAAATTATTTTCTATAATTTTGAAAGTTATGAATTAATAGAATAATTATTTGATTATTTGTATATGAAAGAGTTAAATCTATATTTATATGGTTTGTATTCCAATAATTGATTTATTTGTTTTGAATCTTTATATTAATGAGGAAATTGAGTTTATACTATCAAAAATATTAATGTCCAATATTAGTAATTTTAGAGAAATAATTATGTAATTTTCAAAATTGACAAATAAGAAGAAAATGAATAAATAAATAAATAAATATATATATATATATATACACACATATACATATACACACACCTTCTAGAATAAACATTCATATGAATCATCTTCCAGCTCCTCTCTTCTCCCTCATTTCGGCACACACACCATATACACACACCAAATATTTTTTCTTCAATTTTAATCCAAAGTTTAGGTTTAAAATTAAGTGGAAATCATTCCAAAAGAGGTAAGAACCCTATTTAATCCAAGTTTTTGTGGTTAAATTTGAAGAATATGATCTTCTCACATATGATAATTTTCAAAAATTTCATGCTTTAAATTAAGGTTGAATTGCTTGAATTTTGTTATGTTTGATGATTCTTTTATGCTTATGATGCTTAAATACTATAGTTGATGGTTTAAATTATTGAATTTCATGAAGTTTGTGGAATCAAGTAAGCATACATAAACCCTAATTTTTCTTGTTAATTATTTGTTATGATTTGATTAAATTGAGTTTAAATATGTGTGATTAAGTGGAAATAAACATGATTTAGTGGAAGAAATTGGAATAAATTGAATGTATACATATTCTCAAATTTTTGAAAATTAAGGGGGTTGGATGATCTTTGAGTTCTTGATTTTATTTGATGTATTTGATATGATTTTTGAGATCTAGGATATAAATAATGCTTAAGTTGAATTTATGGAATTTTATGGACTTAAATATTGAAAGTTGAAAATTTAAAGTTTATGCTAAGTTGATAGATTTATATGATGAATTTGATTAGGATTGAGATTGATTATGAATTGATGATCATTGATGATGGATAAGCATATATAGGAGTTGATTGAAACTAAATGGATTGTAGATTGATAAATTCATTTATTTAAATAATAATATGGTTGAAGGGCATAGTAAAAGTATGGTGTAGATGGATGAATTTAAACTTGTTTTGAACTGTTAAGTGTATATTTAGACATATGGTGATGATTTGGGAGACTTTGGATGAGTTTGGTTGAATTGGGAATGAAATGGCGACTCATTTTATAAAACTTACTCAGCCCAAAAAATTAGTAAACTTATGATAAGTATGTAAGTGAGATTGGTTTACTTGATTGCCTTAAGTTAAGGTTTAAAATTTTATGCATTGATGAAACTAAGTATAAGTTACTTAAATTCCTTTGATTATGGCATGTTATGTAACTTCCTAAAATTAAAGTTTATTAAGGAAATAAGTTATTAAGGGATGCAATAGCCCAATCTAAATCTTAGAATTTGGTAAAACTAATAATAAGATGTAATATGTTCAAGTGAATAAGAATGTTGCTAAGTTCGATAATTATTTCATTTACAAGGATCAAGTAAGGACAAGGGAAACTTGAAGGACGAGAAAAAAGAACTCGTAGAGTAACGACGTTCCAGGTGGGTTTTCTTTTCACTAATGTGTGCATAATATTGAATGTTTCATTTATATCTTGCATATTATTGTGAAAGATTGAATTTCTATATGTTGAAAACGAGATCATGTTATTTGTTAAGCATAAGTTCATATTACCTATCTACGGAAGAATTATGTTAATGACCGGGAAGTTTATAGTTGTGTAGATCGGTCAGGGTATTGAGAATGAGGCCTACTTCTCATTACCGAAGAACGTAGATAGGGCAGGACTGTGATTGGTAACCTTCGGGCCAACACAGGAAGATAATGCGGGCATAGCATAGCATAACTTTATATGAGATTGCATTGTTACAGTTTTATAAAGCGTATTGTTAATGAAAATCAATTCAGGTACTATTTATTTTAACCTTTGCATTGAGTAAAGTTCGGTAAGTTAATTAAGTTTATTTTTTGGTGACAACCCACTGAGTACTTGTTGGTACTCACGCCCTGCATTTGTTTTTCTGAATATGCAGGTTGAGTTTGGAGATGGCGATGGAAGAGGAAGTTGAGTTATGGTTCTTTTGCTGTAAATATAATTATGCCCTGAATGTCATGTCTTCACACATGACGTTCATCCATTATCAAACTCATATGATTTTGATATTGACTTATGATAACCTCTTTTGTATGTTGAAGTTGTATAAGAAAACATTAAATGTTGACTTTGATCTTTCTATATGGTTGTCAATTAATTAGTTAAACCCTTTTGATTCTTGGATACATTTCAGATTTGAATTTAATATGTTCGTATCATAACCCAGTCATAGCCTGATTACTTAGTTAATTATTTAATTAAGCAGTCGGGTCGTGACAGAGTGATATCAGAGCAGTTGTTCGCTTTGTACCTGTGAATCCTTCTTTCTTGAGCCTAACCTTTTCTTGCGAACCTTGAGTCTTAAAAATAGAAAGAAATTAATAGTAGCTCAGCATTCCAAATTCATCTCTCCAGTTCAACCAGGTAAAGTAAATTATGCTTTGTTATAAGAAGCATTGAATATGCATGTATTGGAAAAAGTTTGATGAGCATGATGTGAATTTATGTGATGTGATATGTTTAAAAAGGTATGATGAAAGATAAATATGTTGTGAGAAAAAGTAAGAAGTTTGGGCATAGAAAGTGGATAGTTATATATATTTATGCCTTTGGTTAGTATTTAAGTTATATTTGTTATAGGATGGCAAGAACAAGAACCACTCCAAGGAAGACCACAGCGGTTAGACCGACTACAATAGGAAGGACATACAGGCTCTATTCCTTTAGAATTGGTGAACATCAGAACATGGTCCGCTTTCTCAATCAGTATCTGCATTTATGGGCATCGGTAAGTAGGGATGGCAGTGGATCTCGGACCGGTCCAGATCCGCAGATCCAGATCCATTTTTCGGATCTGGATCTTCAAAAAATAGGATCCGACGGATCTAGATCGGATCCGAACCCTTCTTTTAAAATCCGGATCTGGATCTGGATTTCGACTTCTGAGATCCAGATCTGGTCCAGATCCGGTCCATGGATCCATATAATATATATGTATATATAATTTTTATTTATATTTATAAGTGTATTATATTATTTTTCTTTCTAGTCGAAGTTGGATAAACTAGGTTACGAAATTGGATAGTATGTTAATAATATTAGAAATTTGTAACTTGTAAACTAGGTCTATTTGTTAAAATATGTGTGCTACTTCTTCTATTAATATTGCAATATTATTTGCTGTCATGAAAGCAAAAGTAAATTTGTAACTAACATCTTCTTGTGTAGTGATGATTATAGAATTTTGAAATAATTATTATAGCGTTATATGTATTTAGATTATTATTATTATTATGGTGTTACTGTGAATTATATTTGATTTAGAATTTATTTTAGAAGAGAAAATATATGGATCTGGGTTTAGACCCTGGACCCTGTGGATCTTATGGATCTGGGTCTGGATCTAATTTTTTTGGACCCAATGGATCTGGACCGGATCCAGACCCAAGCAAAAATTATGGATCTGGATCTGGACCTAGCTAGATCCGATCCAGATCCGATCCATTGCCATCCCTATCGGTAAGGAAGCACGGTGTTACAAAAGCTAGATGGGCTACTCCAGTTAGTGCAAGCTTAACCTCCTAATTGGCGGGGATGGGCTTCTGAGGCTGCCTTGGATTTTGTACATCCTGACATGGAAGCTAGAGTCACTGGTAATCTTGTTGGTTTCATATCTTATTAAAGAACAGTTTAGTTTGACTGGGAATCCTCCTTCTGGTTAGTACCCTTCTTTAAATAGTTTTATCCCTGCAGTCCATCAAATTATGGCTGATATCCTAGCTCCAGAGAAGAGTAGAAATGAACCTGATACCGATGAACCCAATGAGCATAGCCCTGATTTGGATGAGTTCATTGTTTCAAACTTTCTTTTTGATTATGAACATCGTATAGAATCTAAACTGACCTCTATTGAACTAGAACTGTATGGTCAGCCTTTTGCTTTGAGTCCTCTATCACCACCAATTATTCCTCTTACCCCTCCACCATAAATTACTTCATCACCACCTCCAGTTAATACAAACATCGAATCTGAATGTCAGTTTTCAGTTGGTACTTGGTACCTCGAGTTTGCAGCCTTTGTCCATCAGTGATATGCCATCATTCATCGATCCGTCCCTTCTCCTCTGGAGAGCTGCTGCTTCATCCCATTTGCCTCCTTGCATCGAGGAACTGAACCGGAGAAACCGAAGAGTAAGTCAGATGATGATGCCGACGCGAGTTAAGATTTTAGTTATTAAGACTAGTTAGTAGTTAGTTAGGTAAGATAGTAAGAGAATAGTGGCAGGTTATGTACATATAGTGATAAGTTTAAGTAGAAAGGTAAGCATGGTGTATATAAAAGCTATATGTGATATAAAATAGTTGGGGAAGCAGCACTATCAGCCCCAAGTATCATTGAAGCCAATTTTGTCTTTTGTAAAAGCCCTTGGGGGAGGTAATTTTCTTTGATATAAAATGTGAATTATTCTGCATTATTGTTTGTCCTTGTTGTGATCAAATGATTTCTATGCTTAATTTTTCCTACACATGAACTTAATTGTAAGATGAACTTTTATTCCTTTGCATTGATGTTCAATCAATTATTATAAATATTATATTTTTCTTTTGAATCCAGTATGCTGCTCCGAAGAAGAACCTCAATCTTCGAAGGTCAAGGGAGTGAAACAACTCCTCAAAATATACCTGATGCTACATTTCCTCAACCCAATCAAAAAATAGCTGAACTTTTTCTCCGAAAAAATCCACCAAATTTTACTGGGGTTGGTAGTCATGTTGAGGCTGAAAAGTGGGTACGAGTAATTGAGAGGATATTTATGTTTTTGGAATGCAGCGATCAGGAATGTCTTTTTATGCATATCTTTCCTGTTAAAAGGACCAGCGGACTTCTGGTGGGAAGCACGACAAAAGACGCTTGCACCTGAACAGTTAGCCAATTTCACTTGGGAACAATTCGATGAGGAGTTATATGCAAAGTTTATCCCACGAAGTTATCAGGAGCAAAAGGAGATAAAATTTATGAATTTGAAGCAAGACAATAGGAGTGTGGCGGAGTATGATCGAGAATTCTGTACTTTGTCTCGATATGCACTTTACAAGGTGGAAATCGACGAGAAGATGGCAGAGATGTTCCGTGCTGGACTACGACCAGAAATTCGAGTTATATTGGCTATTCAACCACCGATGTCGTATGCTGAAACTCTGAATCGGGCCTTAGATATGAAAATGGAGATGCAGTCCGAGAAAATTTCTATGGAACCTAACCCTAGTTTATCTCAGAGTTTTGCTCCACCAAAATATTCTCAAGCAGAACAGAAATTTAAGGGCAAACGGAAGTGGGAAAGTAAAGGATTCCCAAATAAGAAACCCTTCTGAAACAAGGACCGAGCCAGTCGAGACCGTTTCGACCACCATTTCCATGATAATTCCAACCTTCCCAGAACCCGGCAAGACCACCAACCTGTCCACAATGCAATCGAGTACATTCAGGCATTTGTAGATTTGGAAGCAATAATTGTTATACTTGTGGACAGTTTGGTCATTTCTCGTCACTTATCCTTATCGATCGAAATTTTTCGGACGTGGTGAACGGCCAAAATCCTCCAGGCCAATACAACCAATGAAAGCTATTACTTGATATCCTCAGCAATTCTAGTATCAGTTTCCACAACCGCCTTTGCTACATAGTCCAGATGCCTCTTTTTCACAAATGCAGACTCAATCTTCTCAACCACAACCTCAACATCAGAAAGCCTATGCTCTTAAACAGAAACAACCTGAGAATAGTCTTGGTAATGAGAAATAGCGTTCCAACCGCCAGGGAAAGAACCTACTTGTTTCTACGGAATTGATGAAAGGAAAAGGCGAGTTCCCGTAATTTCGGCTCTTCAAGTAGATAAATTGATGAAGGTGAAGGGAATCATGCTTATCTTGTATATCTGAATAATGGGGGCAAGACAGAAAGAAAAATAGAAGATGTACCGATTGTTCGAGAATATCGGGACGTTTTCCCAGAAAAGTTTCCGGGATTGCCATCAGATCGACAGTTAGACTTTGCCATTGACCTTGAGCCTGGTTCGACACTAATTTCGAAAGCACCATATCAGATGGCTCCTAAGGAGTTACAAGAGTTGAAAATTCAATTGCAAGAACTTTTGGACTTAGGATTCATTCGACCGAGTGCGTCACTGGGAGGCCTTTGTTTTTTGTTAAAAAGAAAGACGGTACTTTACGAATGTGTATCGATTATCGGGAGCTGAATAAGTTGACTCTAAAGAGCAAGTACCCGCTTCCACGGATAGATGATTTGTTTGATCAATTAAGAGGAGCGAATATATTTTCAAAAATCAATCTAAGATCGGGATATCACCAGGTGAAGATTAAAACAGAAGACATACCAAAAACTGCTTTTCGGACAAGATACAGACACTACGAGTTTGTAGTGATGTCGTTTGGATTGACCAATGCTCCTGTTGTGTTTATGGACCTTATGAATCGTGTCTTCCATGAATATCTCGATAAATTCGTATTAGTGTTTATCGATGATATTTTGATATATTCAAGAAGTGAACAGGAGCATGAAACACATTTAAGAACCGTTCTGGAGAAGTTAAGAATCGAGAAGCTATATGCGAAATTAAGTAAATGTGAATTTTGGTTGAAAGAAGTGAATTTCCTTGGGCATATTGTCTCGTGGAAGGAATTTAAGTTGATCCACGAAGGTACAAGTTGTTCAGAATGGAAATCGCCTACAACTCGAATGCGATTCAAGTTTTCTAGGCTCGCGAGTATTATAGAAGATTAGTTCCAAAATTGCTAGGCCGATGACACAATTGTTGAAGAAAAGAGTGAAATTTCAATGGACTCGGGAATGTCAAGACAATTTTAAGAGCTTAAAGGCAGTTGACCATCGCTCTGTTTTGATAGTACCGATCCGGAGAAAGGATACACTATTTATCTTGACACGTCGAGAAATGGGATAGGATGTGTTCTTATGCAAGAGGGAAGGTGATCGCTATGCATCACGACAATTAAGACCTCACGAACTTAATTATCCTACCCACGATTTGGAGTTAGTCGCGATGGTCCGTGCATTGAAGATATGGAGACATTATTTATATGGATCAAAGTGTGAAATCTTCACTGATCATAAAAGTCTGAAATACTTCTTTGAGCAGAGAGATTTAAATATACGGCAATGAAGATGGCTCGAGTCAGTCAAGGACTACGATTGCGAAATTAAATATCATCCGGGAAAGGCAAACGTCGCCGACACTTTGAGCAGGAAAAGTCAAGAAAGGTTAGGATTCTTGTTAATCGAGAAGGAAGAATTGCTGAAAGAATTTGAAAGAATGAAGCTAGAAGTAGTCGTACCTCCTGGAACTACTCGAGAAATTGTAGCGGCATTAGTTGTGGCGCCAGATTTAAGAGCTCGGATAATTGAAGCACAACGACAAGACGCACAATTTGAAAGATTGCGAGAGAGAATTAGAATTGGAAATCATCAAGGATATCATGAAGCTGGAGATAATGCGATTATGTTAGGTAATCGTATATACGTGCCCAATGATAAAAAGTTGAAAGATGAAATTTTAAGTGAAGCTCACAATGTTTCGTATGCCGCGCACCCGGGGAGTACAAAAATATATCAAGATCTCAAGCAAAGGTTTGTATGGACGGGAATGAAACAAGAAATAGCGTCATATGTTGAACGATGTTTGGCGTGTCAACAAGTTAAAGCGTTGCATCAAAGGCCGTATGGAAAGCTGCAACCCTTGGAAATTCCTGAGTGGAAGTGGGACCATGTAGCTATGTATTTCGTAACAGGATTACCTAGATCGAAGCGGGAAAACTGTGACGACCCGACTTGTCAAAGAAGTACGGATCATATAGATCATCACTGGTATGATAATGCAGTGGATATATATATATAACTAATCAATACAATTAACCATTAAACTACGCATACATGCATTGACTGAAAGGAATAAGTTGTTTCAATACAAACCCAAGTCACAGAAGGACTTCTCAAAAGGTTCAACATCCAAATATAACTCAATCAGGGCGCAATTCAAGGAACGAGGTACGACCTCAAGTTTAAAACGATAATGAAAAGCAGTTATAATCAAAGGCACCAAAACAATATCAGAGTTAAGCAGCAATACGTGTGGACATGCATATGACCATACATGCCCAAGGTTCTTGAAACCTTTATACTATAGCAACAAAACACCTGTCACTCTGGACCACCTCGCACTCATCGTCAATCCTTGCTCAACCTGCACATCAAAAACGAGATGCAGGGCTAAGTACAAAAGTACTCAGTGAATTCATTGTCGAAAACATTTTCTTTGTAAAGTTATTGAACTGCCCACAATAGCGCATGGGGATTTTAGTTAAAAGACTCATGCCTATCAAACATTTTATCATTTTCTAAAAGTGTCCGGCCGGACTATTTCATCCACGTTGTTCCATATCTGATCATTCATTCATTCGCGCACTATGGAGGTGGCCACCTACACATAGTCGTCGTGACCGGTCGAGGTAGCTAACCTTAACACACAGTCACACATGTACACAATTCGAGTTAGTCCTTAACTAAGTCGGATCCGATCTTTACCTTTTTTTAATGTTGGTGGACCAACACATTGACATACCACATTGGATATACCAATCTCAGATAGGATCACAACAAAACATAAATATTTAGCAGTAAATAACAGTTTATGTAATAATATTTCATAAAGCTTTTGTAAATCATGCTTTGAGATAGATATGCATATCATTTTTTGTTTCAAGAGAGTCCACCTGCTAGTCCAAAGCTATAAGTTCTAAGTAAGCAGGGTATGGTTGTCCTTCCTCGGCAACTACGTACGAATAGGACCTTCATAAGAAAATAACTTTTCTTAGATTCCTTCTATTGATCGAGGGTCGTTTATAAATTACGACTTAACGTTCCCAATTAGGGGTTCATTGTGATTTCGTATGATGGTTTTAAGATAATTTCTATTATCTTACATTCTCAATTCCCAAACTATATTCCTTCATCTCTCATAAATAAACCTCAACTTATGAGTCATATACTCCGAGTCTAACCTTGACTCTAACCTTAGTGTTCTTCTAAACGTTATTACGTTATAGATTGTTAGTAATCAAGTTATGATTGGTATATTAGGATATTCTCAAGCCACTAACTAGACTCCACTAATTAATGGAGTTCTTTGTGAATACTAACTCGACCTTTGAGACATAAGGATTGACATCTTATATTTGAATCTTAGCTTACACTTTTCGACATTGTTTGTTTCTCTTAGCTCGTCGGAGATTGTTAAGTTATATAATCGCTATTCGTATCGAGTTTTCTTAACGCTCAATCTAATATCGTATTAGGTTGTCTTTGTTGAGCATTAACGTTGTAAGTCGGCTTTTGGTTTCTTTAACTTAGGAACTCACGTTTGAGTTATCCTATTATTAATAGAAAACCCTAAATTTATGTCTAACTTCGATTTTCATTAATTCCTTCTTAAGTTATCGAAATTTGTCGATTTCTTTTGGATTCTCATACATAAAGTACTATGTCGTTTACGTTTGGGGTTTTGTTTGTCGGCACAACATAAATGTAACCATTCAACACCGTACAACACCATACACAACATAAACTATACTAAAGCATTAGAAAACCCTAATTTCTAACATAATACCCAACTATTGTGTATGTGTGCATGAGTGTTCCATTCATTCATCATAATCACAACCATTCATTCTAAACTTATAAATTAACTACCATGGCATCATTCACAATTAAAATCAACTCATACTTAACCATTTGCTATATTGTCGATAATTAGCAATAATTAGCATAAGCCGATAAACTCAATAAAATCATGTTAATTGCTTCATCATACTATAGAATTTAATTACCAACTCAATACCATCAAATAAAATTTTAATCAATGAGTTAAGAACATTAAAGTTTTCGGCACTTTCAATTTATTGCACATTTGTGTTCAATAAATTCCACAAAAATCATATCATGTCTATATCATATACTAAATATGAAATATCATCTCATATCATAAATTAAAATTAAAACACATGCTCATTACTACATATATATTTCGGTAAGATCACTATATATATATATTCAAATAATTTCTATCAACTTCACAACATGTTTATAATATGTACTAAACATATAATATTAACCTTAAACACCAACTAAATATTTATAATATGAACTAAATGCTTGCAATTTTTGGTCCGTACACATATACTGTTTACACGCTCTTCAAACAAGTCTTAAAAGCCTCCATATGTGTTCAATAAATTCCCAACAATGCATAATAGGTTCATATTATTTCAAAACATCATATATCATATTATTTTAACAAATAAAATCAAATAAACTTTAAAACATATTCGATTATTTTCGGCCATTTTGAGCAAAAATAGGAGGAGTGTTTCAATAATTACAAGATTAATATATGATGTTCATATCATATATTAAACACTATATCTCAACTATTTCTCAACAAATAAAATCAAACAATGTCTTAAAAATACTTAAATAAATTCTACCCTTTTTGTGAAAATAGGGTAGTGTTTGATAATTTCAAGATTTAATATATGATGTTCATATCATATATTAAACACTATATCTCAACTATTTCTCAACAAATAAAATCAAACAATGGCTTAAAAAACTTAAATAAATTCTGCCATTTTGTGAAAAATTGGAGTAGTGTTTCTATAATTTTAAGATTAATATATGATGTTCATATCATATATTAAACACTATACCTCAACTATTTTCCAACAAATAAAATCTTAAAATAAATACAAGAAAAATTCAAAAATTCTCATATTTATTCTACATGCTCCTAACACATCAACAAGCAACAATATGAAATAACATTCACAAAAACATGCTTCATCTTCTACAAAAACAATTCTAACAAAATTCAAAAATAATAAACATGCTCCAAAATTTCCAAACTTTAAACACAACCTTAGAACACATTTCTAAGCATATTTAATTCATTGCTTGAGAGCATTTGGTGGCTCAAAAGTCATGAAGAAAATGAAGAACAAAAATTAGGGTTCTTCATGAAAGAATTTAAAAAAAAAAATCTAAAAAAATTTCTACTCCATTAAAAATGGAGAGAATGACGAATGCTACCTTTTTATGGTCTTAGGAAAATTATTGGAGGGTTGGAATGGAGGATTTGAGGCTTGGAGAAGGTGAAGAATTTGAAAAAGTAGAGAGGATTTTGTGTTCCAAAGAGAGAGAGAGGGAGGCACGAAAATGCTACTGCATTAGGGCAAAAAAATGGATTTAATAAGCCTATAGGGAGTGCCCTTGGTGGTAGTTGGGAGAAAGCCTAGTCAAATTACCCGATTTGACATGTTAATACCGATTCTTTAAGTTTTATCATGCTTTCTATTGATTTCTCAGAACCTTAAGGTTTTATTTTCTTAAATAGCCTTAAAAATACTTATTTCATAGTTTATAATAATTTCATGAAGTTTGGATTGCATCCGGTAAGTCAATTCCGAATTATCGCGAAAAAAGCGTCCGGCGATTAAATTATGCTCATTCGAAATTCTATTGAATTCTTGATCTTTCATAATGTATTTGAGTCTTACAAATAATTTCTTATTGATTTAGACCCTTGGTTCGAGTTTCGATTCATTCGAGATCGGTTTAGGGTTTTCAGTATATATTCCGTGTTCGGTTCGATTCTTGAGGAATTTCATTCAGAAATCTAAATTCATAATAATATATTCCTCCATGATTTTGATTGTTATCATTAATTTCAATGATTAGCATAGGCGGAATTAGATCCGGCTCGTGAATAGTACTTTTGAGGCCGATCGATCAAAAGCGTGCAGAAAATTCCAATTATTGGCTTCTCACATGTTTTCGTGAGACGATTCTAGAAATGAAATCCTTTTGTTGAGATTCATTCTATATCTTTCATTCTATGTTCAGGCTATTCAGGAAATCCTAATCCGGTTGGACTAGTCACTAATTTTTTATTTCTCTTGTTTTCGATCTCCTAATTGATTGTAATTCGTTTCGCTGGTTACCTTAAACATAATTAAGGTCTTGATAAATGCACTTTTTACTATTTTTATAATGATATATTATGATGAATTTAGATCAGTTTAAGTGTGTTTATATAGTTGATGTTATGCTTTTAGCCATTTTGAGAAGATACTGCTCTTGGGGTTCATTTTTGGTGTTTTATAGGATTTTCAGGTGATAATTGATGCAAAAGGAAAAGAAGAACCAATATGATAAAATAGATATGACAATTTTTGATATGAAAAGCTTACAATGTTAAATAGAATATCGATAGGAGTCCATAGGCGCAAACGGATCGCAATTCAGAGTTCGAAGCGAGAGAGCGGGCGAAACAAATAAGTCGCAGATCTGGCGACCACCCTAGCGGCCGTGAGGGTGGCCGCGAGTTCAGCCCGAAAAGCTTCTGTCGCATAGCAGTGACCAGGCTAGCGACCGCTAGGCGCTGCGGCATGACGCGAATTAGGGTTTTGACCCATCATCTATAAATACCCCAAAGCATTCTTGGGCGCCCCCAACCTCTCTAGCCACGTTTTACCTCAATTTTTTACCTTAGTTTTCATAGTTTTCATTCTTGTTCTTCAATTTCATAGCATAGCATTAGATTATTTTCATTCAAGTTTCATCTTTAGATTCCTGCAAGCTGTCAGTTTACTTACAGATCGAAGTTGTTACATTCCGCGTCATGGATTCATACGGTTTATTCGTTTCAGTTCAGCTTATGTTTCATTTATTTAATTCTTGTTTTGTTATTTCAATTATGAGTAGCTAATTTTCGTATTGATCCTAGGGTTTTGTCACGACCCGCCTACTTAATTAACTAACTAATCAAGTAATCACTATTAGTTACTTAATTAACTAGCCAATGAAACAGACAAGCTGTGACTATGGGGTGATTTGGATCATAATTTCTCAATAGGGATACTTAAATTCTGGGTTATCAAAATATTATAAAAATTTCGCCGGAGTTTTGTTTGGAAATAGGATACCCCAAATATCAACAAACAACAATAAACTGACAGAAACAATTCTCAGCCTCCAACAAGATCATCAATAACAACCATCACATCTATATACATCGAAGTATATCAAATTCAAGGACATTCCAGTGCGATGGTATCACATCAGTATCAACAAAAATTCAGAGTATGCACAATAGATAGGGTGGTTGAGAATTGTGTATGAAGACACAACTCCCGGGGCATGACAAAATATCTATATACATGATCAAAACCACAGCTCGGTGTCCTTTCCGCCATCTCTCGCTTAACACGCATATAGGAAAACATATGCAGGCATGAGCTAAAAAAGTACTCGATGGGCACTCGCCATAAAACATAATTGACTTGCCATTTATGCTTCTAACACAGGGGTTTTAGAAAAATAACTTGCGTTAGCTTTTTATAAATAAAACATTTCATGATGCATGCTTCTTATCATTCTATCTCATGTTATGCCGGCAATCTTTCCGTGTCGGTCCCGTAGGCTCCCCGCTCACGAAAACCATATCTACGCTTCTTTCTAGGTATCAAGAGGTAGGCCTCCCTCTCAATACCGTGATCGGTCCCGAAGGCTCCCCGATCATCCTTGTGTACATACGACTCGTACTGGAAGCTCATCTAGCCCAAGCCCGACGTCGTCTATGATCTCGTAGATAGGCATAATGCATATGCTAAAATAGGCAAGTGAACTTATTTTCAAAACATGCACTTTCATTTGAAAATAAACAATTCATTGAGCGCTCATTAAAAGATAGTTAAGAGTTGCACACCTGGATAGTAGTCACCTTTTACTCAATTTTTTTCAAATTGTTCGTTCTTCAAGTCCTTCCTTGCCCCATTTGATCCTTGTAACATAAAATTATTATTGAATTTAGCAAACTTTCTTATCCACTTAACCACTTATCAATAGTTCACCAATTAAATTTCAAACGCGTCTTATTAATAGATAATTTCTAGCAATTTTCGTGAGTAACGTTTGTAGTTTAAATAGCCATACCAAACCAAATTCAACCAATTTCATTCCCAAACTCCACCAAAACACGTGATTCATCAAGACGACGTGATCCTCAACCCAGACATGAGCTATGAAGAAGAACCTACAACAATACTAGACCATAAAGTTTAACAATTGAGGAACAAATCAATCTCATTGGTCAAAGTGCTATGGAAACATCACGGCGAGAGAAGCCGCTGGGAACTTGAAGATGCAATGAAAGAGCGATACCTAGATTTTTTACTAAGGTATGCAAATTTAGGAATGAATTTCTTTTAAGGGGTAGGATGTAATATCCATGAGTTTAAAAGCTAATTACGGTATTTAAAACCCGTAAATTAGGATTTCGCTGAGATAATTAAATCAGTATGAGATCAAATAGGATTTCGATTATTCGTGAAGGAATGAATTCCGGTTATATATTCACTGAAAATCGTGAATTGAAGAATCGAAGTTTATAACGTTTATCGACAGTATTTTTTTTTAATGTCGACTGCGTATCGACAGTTGAAATTTCATGAAATTTTCTAAGCATTCAAGCTTAGAATTTAATTCCTTTATTAATGAAATATATTAGTAAAGTGATTACGAATTTATTACGACCATTTCTAGATGAATCGATACGTAACGTTTTGAAACGTTTTCAAACGTTAACGTTTAGAGATGAAACGAAAGATGGTTTTAATGATCAAGAAATTATAGGAATTTATTTCCTATGATTATTTTATGTTATTACAGTATTATTAAGCATTAAAACAATGCTAGAACATTAAGATTTATTATTGAGCATTTTCGAAAATTCTCGAAAACCCTAACTTTCCAAACTAGGGTTTTTCACATAAAATCATACCATTAAATTATCCTATGCTATTATTTATCATCTAAATCATATACTATGATGTATATGCCTAGGTATGACATGAAATAAAATTTTATCCTATAGTTTGGCCTAATGGCCGAGAGCTATACATATATGTATACAAATTTTAATTGTTTTATTTTTCCCACTCTTGCATGTATATCTCTTATTTGTTTCAGATTTTATATTATTAAGTCTCCCATTAATAATATATTTTAGCTATTTTCAAGAGATTTATGTGTAAGACACTCATGATTAGCCTCCACTAGTGGGATAAAATAATACATGAATTTGAAGGGTCCCTTGTGTGTGCAAGTGAGAGAGAGCCGAGAGTTGAGTGTGTAGGGGGAATATTCAGATTTTTTTTCATTCCCTCTCACACTCACACTCAACATCCTAAACACCAACACTCCATTCTCTCTCCAAACCATTTTCTCTCCCAAAAATCCCCATTTTTTCGCGAAAGCCGAGAGCTTCTTTCCCCATTACCAAGCTTGATTTTTCTTCCCATCTTCCATACAACACCTTAATACCTTGTATATTGCTCCATTAATCCATATACCAAAGGTAGGTGTCGAAACAAAGGGATGTTTGTTCTTGAAAAATTGTATAATTTTGGAAAGGTAGCTGAAGCATTGCATGTGTTCTTGAGGATCTTTGTTGGTAATATCTTGTTAATGCATGTGTATTAATGATAGGAGTATGTTAGATATGTGTTCTTGTTCTTAAAATGTATTGCATGTGAATTTTAGTTCAAAACCTTATGAATCCATGGCTAGGTTGTGTACTAAGAATGTGTATAATGTTTTAAAGCTTGAAGTATGTTTAAAATTTTAATCGAACATGTTCGAAAACTCGTAGTAATGACCGAGACTTGTTAAGAGTTATTTGAGCTTGGATTTATGATCTATGATGTTTTATGTGTCCATAGTATTTATTTGAAAATTTTAGAAAAATCTATGCCATTTTTTTTTTATTATTGAGGACCGAGACATATAAAATTTATATGTGGGTATATGATTTTATTTTGCACATGCAATGACATATTCTTGAATTATAATGTATTGAGTACATGGCAATTTATTTGATATTTTAGAAAAACCCATGCTATTTTTTTTCAAATGGCCGAGACATGTATGTAATTCAATGTTGGTGTGTGATTTTTATTTAATACATGCAATAGTATATTATTGATCTAGGTTGTAAACCATACACTATAAGTTTTAATTGGAAATTTTTGGAAAAATCCTACCTATTTTCTTGAAAATACCGTGACATATATGAACCTATATGTTGATGTGTGATTTTTATTTGATACATGCAAGAGTGTATTATGGATCTAGGATATGATTTATACATCCTATGTTTTAATTAGAATTTTTGAAAATCAATTACACATTTGTTTCAAAAAAACCGAAGAGATACCAACTCAAATGGTGATGATTCAAATGGTTTTTGATGTATAGCATGATGTAATGTGGTTACACTATAGTTTATGAGCATGATATAATTGTTGGAAATTTTTATAAAAATGTTTGATGTGTGTTGTGAAATAACCGAGACTTATATACCTATTTCATATGGTATAGAAATGTTATATCATGGGTTATGTATTATAAGTATGATATATATTAATGTTTGGACCTTGTATTAATTTATTGAAATTTTGGAAAATTGTTGGACAATTATTCCAAAATGCCGTGACCGTATAATATTAATAAGGTGATGATCGAATGTTGTTTGGTTGATATTAGTACATATTAATGACCATAGTGTATAATAATACACTATATGAAATTAGAAAAAATTTGGAAACCATTTGGTAATTTCAATAATTACCGAGAGTTATTAAGTTTTTTTAGATTTTTAAATCCTTTTAAATAAGATTAATAATAAATTATATGTCTAAATAATATTTAGACATATTTGAATTTTATAAGAATTTTTGAAAAATATTTGTGTAATAAAAAGCTAAATAGCGTGAACTATTTTTAGATTGGAATAAGGATTTTAAATCCTTAGATAACATTATTAAAAATGTGTTATATGTTTAAAAATTATTTTTAACATATTAATAGGTTTATAAAAGAAATCAATGGGAAATTGATTTATGTGAAATTTAGATATTAGAATATGACTTAGTAATTTAATTTACTAAGAAAAGTCAAAATTGTTGACTTTTGAAACCAACGTCTGAAATCGTTCAAACCGCTAACACGCTGTACAACGTATCAGTTTACTAATGAAATCTCGTTGAGATGAAAAGATTTCATTCTTGAATTTGTTAGTTTGAGAAACGTGAGAAAACATTGAACATTTTACCCAAAGGGTAAAATGGTAATTTACACATATCTCGTCGCTATCAAAGAATCCAGAAATGTTAAATTAGTACACGCTAAAGCAGTGTATTGAATTCGTTAAGGAATTCAATTTATATCGATATAGAATATCGAAGCTTATTCTAGACTTTGTAAGTCTCGAAATACGTGAACGACGTACTAAAACATCCTTTTTACATAAAGGTGTGGACGCTGACGCAACAACTGGACGTTGACGAGTAAACGAGTAGTTAAGACAATCCAATAAGTTCAGGTGGGCTTTACTCTACTCAAAAATAAAATGCTTTTGAAATATTTATTTACGATGCTTATTTCAACTGTTGATAAAATGTTTACAAGATTACCTGCCAAAAATATTTATGTTTTGTGTATGTATCCTATCCGGAATGAATGATATGAATGATATGAATGTGTTGGGTCGCTCCCAACTTATGAATGAAAATCGATATCGGATCCTCTTGGAAGGCTTATACAGCTAGGATTAACGTGTACACTAAGGTGACCGTGCGGTTGTAAGGACAATTCACGGCGGTCACGGCGTCGTGAGGGAGGCCTCCTTCACGGCGTTCGACTATGATGTTATGATGAAATGATGATAAGGGATATGGATCATACACACCAAGAAAAATGCTTTGGCGACTTTTATGAGCGATGAAAATGTTTTAGTAAGCCTGAGGCATTTCAACTAAAACCCTGTCTTACCATGATGTTGGAAGTGTAATTCAAATATGATAAAATGTTTTCGGCATGAGTCCCCGAGTGCATTCTTGTACTCGACCGCATGTTGTTTTTAAATGTGCGCAGGTTGAGCTCGAATGTTGATGATGGAGGGTGTTGAGGAAGTCCGGTGTCCTTGATGTTTTGTTAAGACTTGTTAACCTTGAATACATATCGTCGTATATGTATTCACACTTTCATTGCAACTACGAAATTATTTTATGTTATGTCGATGATGAGATGATATGAGCGAGGAGCCCTTCGATCGTTAATCCTTTGGAATCTGTTGGTCTAAACCTTTTGGTCGATATTGTTTGGTATGATTTTGTGATGATTCTTGGTATTGTTTTACATGTCATTTTCGATGGTTTGTCTATTTATCTTGTTGGTTTGATTAATATTTATTGATTCGGACTTACTTCGTTCGTCTCGATGTTTTGTAGGAAAACGGCAGAAAATAGGATGAATTGGATCTGCCAAGGATCAGATATAATTGAAGAGCCTTTTGATAGGAATTCATAGGCGCAAACGGATCGCAATTCGGAGTTCGGACGAGAGAGAACGGATCATTTCTTCAAAGTCGCGCACGTGCACTCCACGCGCCCGCTCGCGCGTCGGCGCTGAACACTTCCAATGATTCTCATGAATAATGGAGAAGGAATCAAGGATTTTGTCCTTCATAAGAAGTAAATTACGTTGCAATAGGAGTCCGTAGGAGAAAACCGTGCACAAATCGAAGTTCAGACGAAGGAGAACGGGCCAAAATAAAAATACTGCATAGCTGTGTCGCCCGCGCGCCAGCGCATACGCAAGCCTTCGCACGCCAGCGCGGTTCAGCATCTTGAGCGCGTTCAGCCCTTTTTCCAGCTCCTCTTGAACGCCCTCTCAAGCTGGCGCGCGTTCAGCCTCGATCTTCAGCCCTTTTCAGCGCCATCTCAATCAGCGCGGTTCACTCCCTTTCGGCCTCTTGAGCGCCTCTCAACTCGGCGCTCAACCCAGGCGCTCGAGACTCCGGCGCTCAACTCCGCGTCACCCCATCACCCGCGCGCCATCTCCGCGCCAGCTCAGCCCGGCAACCGCGCTCGATCCGGCGCGTTCTCCATCTCCGTTCGGCTGCTCAAACCGAACGCCGGCTCATTTAATGACGGTAACTCTTCCTCACCAAGGCCAACTGACCCGGCGCTCAAGTTGAAGCGTAACATTTTCGAACTTGCGCTCATTATGAACCGGCTCACTTTTATTTAATATATAAATGCGCGATTAGGTCAAGAAAGAGTTCTGAGTTTCGGTTTTCTCCACGGCCGTGGCGCAACTCTCCATCGACCTTTCCTGGATTTCTTCAGCAAACATATTAGATACAATTTAGTTTCAATTTACATTTTATTGTTTCGATTGAATAATCTTGTTATCAATTTATGCTTGGAATTTCTCTCGTTCTTACGGAATCAATTTCTGATTTATTATTTGATGATTTTGTCGATTCAATTCATAGTGACGATGGATTGGATTTTCATATTCCGTTGATTTATATCGCAATGATTTCTCGCTTTCGTTTAATTCACATTCTTGGAGAATGCTTGATGATTATGTTTTATTTACAAGTAGACTTAGATTAGGGCTTGACGAACCCTAAGAATATGTTTGCTATTGCTTTGTTTATCGCTTTCGATTTATCGCTTTCATAGTTCAACTAGGGATTGACAACCCCTGGTTTAGGATGCTGTTAATTCTCCGTATTTCAATTCTTGCATGTTCAAACCCTCGTTGGTATTAGAATGTTTAGGATTTTATCGTTTTCTGTGAGCAACACGAACATTAGGCCCTGTTAAGTTTTCCTTGAGAGACGACTAGGGTTAGCTTTCCCTACTGTAACACCTCGTACGATTGCGAGTCAATTGAGAGTGTACTTTTGATTGAACAAATTTTGGCGCCGTTGTCGGGGAAAACTTTAGGCGTTTTGTTTGTGTTGTTTATTTTCTGTGTTTCTTTTCTTTCTGTTTGCTTTCTTTCCCACAGTGCGTGTGATCTTGTTTTTGTTGTTGGTGTGCATTAATGCGTGATTACCGGCGATGCGGATGTGGTCAAGCAGTGGGGGAGAAAGTTCGTCGCGTTGGGCAAATTCTTCTTTCGAAGGAAGAGCCCAATTCGATTATTCGAGGATACCCGCCAAACCATGAGTATCAAACCTCGATCCCTACCACGAGCAACAAGCCTATAATCCATATTGGGATCAACCACCTCCGCGTACTATGAGGATCGAGCCTCCAATCCCTACAGGAACAACCGCCTCGCACAATATGAGGATCAATCCTACAATGCCTCGGGAGCAACCACATCCTCCACCTCAATATGAGTACCACAACAACCACCTCCACCTCGGTACTATATCCATCCAGCAGATCGCCTCCGCTTCCACATAGCAGTACCACGGCGGTAGATCCACCTCAGAGGCCGGCTTGGGAGGATGAGTTAACTCAAAGAGAGGCATCCATTCAAAAAGCGGATGCTTTAGTCCAAAGTTTGGATCTTGCAAGCGCCTCGACTGCGTTTGGAGACGCAAATGGGATATGTCGAGCACGCTTGATGAGCATTGCGGCAAGGAGGGAACTTCGGATCAATCAATCAAGTCGGCGGTCCTTTGTTCTAGAAAGTGACCCAGTATTGAGAATTGGGTAGAAGAGACATCGGATGAGCCGACTTTCCCACACCAACCCGATCAAGCTCCGACGGTCACTACTCTTGAAAGTGATCGATTATTGAAGATGTGGTGGAAGAGCCACCTCAAGAGCCGCTGCAGCCAGAGGAGGTGGAAATAGAGGAAGAATGGGCACGTGAGGATGAGGTGCTAGATCAGAGCCACGAGGAAGTTGATACGGGATGATGCGAGGAAGAGTGGGTGCATGAAAGCGATGACACGCCAAAACCCACTCGGAGTGAAAGAGCTGCCTCGACATGTGAAGTACGTGTTCCCGGAGGAGGACACGGTGATAACAAAAGTCGAGGTAACTTATAGTATGTCAACATCCTAATTCACCAAATTATTGTGCTTTGGGAATAGATGTTATCTATTTTTCTTTGGAGAATAGGATGTTCGACTTGTGCTTAAATGATTCGTTATTTGCTTTCTTAACTGTCCTTTGCGCATATATGGTTACTACTGATGCTCTGGTTGAGATGGTATTTTTGCAGGTGAAGGACTATGGATAGTCCGTTGTTGACCGGAACACGTCGTGCTCACGACGTTAAATTGAGTACTGCGTGGGAGTTTACCCACGGATTTTTATTTTGTTTTTCTTTCTTTCTCTTTTTGCTTGTTTTGTTGTTCTTTGATCATTTGTTATCTTTGTGTTAGTCTTGTTTGAATTTGGGAAGGAAGGTTTGCATATTTTGATCGGTGAGATGATGGTAGGATGCTCCAACTCTACAAACACATTAAATCTATTATCGTGGAAGTATCATCCTCTATGGTCATTTGAGCTTCTAATGTTTTGAGCACTTTGGGCGATGCTCGGTTTAAAATGTGGGGATGTTTACTCGGTTTGTGTGCGTTTCTTATATATTTTCGTATGCTTAATGACGTGCTCTTGTGCTTATTTTGATTGTTTGGACGTAAGCTTTGTCTATGCGAGTAAGTTAGGATCTTGATTTGTGCAACTGAACTCTGTGGTATTGGTCAAACTGATTTTGAATTTTGAAACTTTTGGTGATATATGATTTGAGTATAATGTGAATTGACGAGACTGTGATTGATAGAAATTGAATAGGGGGAAATTGATGTGATTTGTCCGGCTAATGTTAGGGGTAGTGTTAACATTGTGGTTGCCTATATACTTGTTTCATTTTATTTATATAAAAAAAATGTGAAAAAGAAGAAGAAAATGAGGAGAATGAAAGCTCCAGTATCTTGTTGAGATTGTTGAAATGGAGGATGGGATTACATCCTCTTTCGTAATTTGAGAAATGGACATGGGAAACCACGTTAGGAGACTCGAGTTCATCGAGAGTGCACCTTTCGAATATTATTCCAAAATCTGTTAAAACATTCTTTATGCTTTATAAAAGAAACTTGTTGCTAAAGGTGACCACATTAGTTAGTTCACCCCTAACGGAGAGTTGGTGCGAAAGAGATTACCTTTTATTTATTGAAAATCAATTGTGGTTCTTGATTTATTTCACATTATCTTTGAATTCGTAAACACCAAGTATGGAAATGCAATAAGGTTTGATTGATTAGAATAAGGGTAAAGTTGCATGAGTTATCTTTCGACTCTTATTAGTATAGACTTTGCTTGAGGACAAGCAAATGGATAAGTGTGGGGACTTGTTTGGTATGATTTTGTGATGATTCTTGGTATTGTTTTACATGTCATTTTCAGTGGTTTGTCCTATTTATGCTGTTGGTTTGATTAATATTTATTGATTCGGACTTACTTCGTTCGTCTTAATGTTTTGTAGGAAAACGGCAGACAATAGGATGAATTGGATCTGCCAAGGATCAGATATAATTGAAGAGCCTTTTGATAGGAATTCATAGGCGCAAGCGGATCGCAATTCGGAGTTCGGACGATGAAACGGATCATTTCTTCAAAGTCGCAAGACGCACTCCACGCGCCCGCTCGCGCGTCGGCGCTGAACACTTCCAATGATTCTCATGAATAATGGAGAAGGAATCAAGGATTTTGTCCTTCATAAGAAGTAAATTACGTTGTGATAGGAGTCCGTAGGAGAAAACCGTGCACAAATCGGAGTTCATACGAAAGAGAACGGGCCAAAACAAAAATACTGCGCAAGCTGTGTCGCCCGCGCGCCCGTGCGCCGCGCGCGCTCGCACGCCCAGCGCCGGTTCAGCATCTTGAGCGCGCGTTCAGCCCTTTTTTCCAGCTCCTCTTGAACGCCCTCTCAAGCTGAGCGTGCGTTCAGTCTGATCTTCAGCCCTTTTTCCAGCGCCATCTCAATCAGCGCGGTTCACTCCCTTCGACCTCTGCTTGGCGCCTCTCAACTCGGCGCTCAACCCGGCGCTCGAGACTCGGCGCTCAACTCCAGCGTCACCCCATCACCCGGCGCTGCCATCTCCGCGCCAGCTCTCCTTCAGCAACGGCGCTCGATCGGCCTGCGTTCTCCATCTCCGTTGCATGTTCGGGATCGAGCGCGGCTCATTTGTGAGGCAGTAACTCTTCCTCGACCGGCGCTCAAGTTGGGCGAGCGTTTTGAACTTGCTCTCGTTATGAACCGGCGCTCACTTTTATTTAATATATAAATGCGCATTAGGTCGAGAAAGAGTTTCGGGTTTCTAGTTTTCTCCACGCAGTAGTGCATGACTCTCCATCGACCTTTCCTCTGGATTTCTTGGCAACATATTAGATACAATTTAGTTTCAATTTACATTTTATTGTTTGATTGAATAATCTTGTTATCAATTTATGCTTGGAATTTCTGTTCTTCGGAATCAATTTCTAGTTTATTATTTGATGATTTTGTCGATTCAATTCATAGTGACGATGGTTGGATTTTCATATTCCGTTGATTTATATCGCAATGATTTCTGCTTCGTTTAATTCACATTATTGGAGAATGCTTGATGATTATGTTTTTATTTATAAGTAGACTTAGATTAGGGCTTGACGAACCCTAAGAATATGTTTGCTATTGCTTTGTTTATCGCTTTCGATTTATCGCTTTCATAGTTCAACTAGGATTGACAACCCCGGTTTGGGATCTTTGTTTAATTCTCCGTATTTCAATTCTTGCATGTTCAAACCCTCGTTGGTATTAGAATGTTTAGGATTTTATCGTTTTACGTGAGCAACACGAACATTAGGCCTGTTAAGTTTTCCTTGAGAGACGACTAGGGTTAGCTTTCCCTACTATAACACCTCGTACGATTGCGAGTCAATTGAGAGTGTACAAATATGTTATAAATGTACGTTTCGTTCCAAGTATAATATCTCACATGTGATAAGCCCTATTGTAATAGTCTTTCTTTGTCCCTAAATACTATTCCTAGTATTAGTCCGCCCTAGCTCCGGGTTATCCGGAGTGGGGTCGTGACAAAAATAATCAAAATATGAAAATATTTGATGTACAAGAAATATTTGATGTACAAGTTATGTATGATGAATATTATATCATATTATTAATATATGATGAAAAATATATATTATATAAATTAAATAAAATTTTCAAAAAAGAAATTGAAATTTTCGAAAATTGTGAACAAAGTATTATGATGTCTTATGATATGTGATATGTGGATCATACGATGTGATACGTAGAGAAGTTGAGACTTATGAGAATAAGACTATGAATACGTAGAATTTGAGTATACATACATAGGACGAGAAGTAAAGTCAGTACGTGATGACATTAGATATGAAATTAAGATTCGTACGTTACGTCGAACGATTTGAACTAAGGAATGAATGAAAGGATAGTACGTACGTTGGTTCGGATCGATGATTCTTGCGAATCATGATGATATGCTAAAATCTCGTTTCTTACGTTGATAAGGTTTGACTCGAAGGAGAGGAGAAACGGAAAATAAAACCTAGTGACATAAGAACTTTTAAGTTCTCGAGGTGGCCTTTCTTACCAAAACTAATTACGAGCTTTTGGAAAATGTTTCTTGTTATTCTTGTACTATTTTCTGCAATAATTTTGAGATACGATATTATCGCCATAAAATGTTTTATGTTTTGTATATGTCCATTCGGGTTGCCTAGGCAACGAGGAGATTCTGGTCGGGTCTACGCTAGAGGTAAGGAGAAAGCTAGCTAGGATTGTGTACACGTGTTGGGCCTCACAACATTGGGCGGTCATGCTCTGAACATTGGGCGGTTGTTTGCGTCGGTGAAGGAGGCCTCCCTCCGGTAGCGTTTATCCATAACCGACTTGGAATATCGTTGTAGTGATGTGAAAATGCTCGGCGGCGATGATTTTGAGAAATGAAAATGTATTTTGTTAGAACAAGGCCTTTTTCCAAATAAAACCCTTGTGTCTTCTTGTAATGAGGTAGTACAATATTTCGTAAAGTAAAATGTTTTGGCATGTGTCCACTAAGTGCATCTTTGTACTCGACCACATATTTGTTTTAAATGTGCGGGTTGAGCAGATGATGGAGCAGGCGCGGAGTTGGCGGAATCTTTTGTCAAGTAGTATAAAGTATTTTAGTTCGCCTTGAGAATGCATCTCCATATGCATGTCTCACACGTTCATTCCGCTGCCAAACTCTTGAACTCTGTTATAGTTTGATACTATGTTAAGTCTTGATATTCCTATTGAAAGTTTTGTAAGAGTTGCTGTTTTGTCCGAACCTTCGTATCAACTCTTTATATAAGTTATTTTGCTCTATCCTTGATCTTGTTTACACTTGGAATTTCATATTTCTTCACATATGAAATGAGTTGAAACCCTTATTCTTTTATATTCACTTAAACCGAACCCCAAGTCACGATCCGGCAAGGATAAGCCAAACCGGGCTGTGACAGAGTGGTATCAGAGCAGTTCGTTTGCTTTGAACCAAAAATATTCTTTCTATCCAAAGTCTAGTTTGAATCACTAGACTCTTTATAAAGTAGTCATCACCGCTCAGCGATCCATTCATCACGCTCAACCCGTGAGGAAAAGTGGTTTCGATGTATCAAAAGAGGTATGGTTTTAAAGTTTGAAAAATTATGTTACAATTTTGAGGAAGTAATAGTAACGTTTTAAGTGGACATGCCGTTAAAAGAAAGTGAATAGTTTTGAATTGTGATAATTCATTGATGATGAGACAAAATGTGGTTTGTCGAAGAAGTTTGAGCTCATACCGATTGGTATGTGATTTTGTTGTGATAATTTGGAAGGATGAAAGTTTATACCGGGGGTATATGAGTATTGATGAAAGGACATATATAGAGTTATATGTCGGTGAGTTTGAATGAAAAAATTGTTTATAAAATAAAGTTGAATTGTGAAATTGTTTTGATTTTCAAAAGAGCGTAGATGAGCTCTAAGTTTCACAAAGAACTTAGATTGAGCGAGATCATAGGAAATTCTCTTCTATGTATAACGTAGAGTTTGATGAAACATGAGAACTTGAGAACTTAGAATGCTTTTAAAGTTCGACTTGGCGAGCGTGAATTGGAATGCTACATTGAAGGAATGAAAGCTTGATAAGCGAATGTTACTCGTGATAACTCTTATAAAGAGTTATTATATGACCTTCGATGATAATATCCATGAGTTTATTGGGTTACTGTTAGTTAGTTTGCTTTTATGTTATATGATTTTGTTATGTTTGCTTGTGTATGTGTGAAGGATTGAGTCGGTGGATTTAGAGGGTTTTAATGGCATTTATGCGTTATTAGTTCGGTATGAAGCGGGATGAATGGCGGTGAAGGCGAGGTGAAGTCCACCGAGTCGAAGTCAAGCTCCAGGTTGAGCAGCGCAAGCAAGGCCGAACTCGTGGCGAGCGACGACGATGTCGAGGAAGGATTAAGCGGATAATGCTAAAAATGCGGGAGCGAGCGAACTATAAAGGCGAAGTCAGCTCGTAAAAAAGTGGAGGAGGCTGGAGGCGAAGTCCGGAAGCCGAGCTCAAGACTACCAAGCTCGTGGCGGAACCGAACTCGGGAAGAAGAGAGCAGAGCCGAGCTACTTAATAAGCCGAGCTCGATGATTGAAAAGTTCGCAAAGTGTGAAGGCGACCTCGATACTAAAACTTGTAGCGAGTGGGACTCTTAGCCAAGCTCGAGAATGATGATCGCATGGCGAGATCGTGTTTGTGACGAAGTCATCAAAGGTCGAGCTCGGAAGAAAGGAAAGAAAAGCGGCGATGTCACGACGCCGAGCTCGAGACGTGAGACGGACCTTTATGTGGTCGAGTTTGTAAGGAGTTGAGTTCGGATGTGAGGTCTTCATCGGGAGGGGCGAGCTCGTGCACACCTGGAGAGTAGAGAGCTCGTGATAGCGGATGAAGCCACGCTTATGAAAAGCGAAGAAGAGATTTGCGGGACCACAACCATGTGGCGGCTGGCCACGACGGCATAAGGGCGCGCGTTTGCGAGCCAGCGGAAAAGAAAGTGTCGAGGATGAAGGGTTTGCGGTGCTAGTGCAGCACACCTAAAAGTGTCGAGTTGGTTATTAAAGAGAGGCGACAATCGGGAGATGATTCATTATTGAGTGTCTGGAAGAGGGAATCGAGGGCAGCATTGGAGAAGAAGCTATCGGAGAGGCGGCGATCGAGGAGGAGCACGTGATTCGGCGATGATGTTAACTTTGAATCTCGAATTCTTTTGACTTTGCTATGGCATTTGTGTTTTGAATTACATTGCGGCCGCTATGAGCTAACTTTGTAGGACTTGATCTTTGATGAAACCCATGCTCATGTGACGAGCTCCGTTTTACCTTATCTTGTTAAGTTATTATCTTTTCTTGGCGATTATTTATCTTGCTTGTGATTGATCATCATGGGTGAGATCTTAGCTCTATGATTTACGGGAAGCTCTCATAGAGTGGAAAACAAGAAAGTGGCCGCAAGAACATGATTTAAATATTATGTGTGAATAGCATAGGAATATGTGTTTGCCTTGCGTGACATAAATGAATGGAATGGTAGAGATACTCTTAAAGCACTTGGTAGAGGAATATATTGACGAGCTTAGAGGGTATAATCTTAGATTTGAAAAAATACTAAGAGTTGGAAGATTTCATATCATAATAACGAGGCAAAGATAATGTTGAGGGTAGCGAGTATGGAGCATGGATGGAATCAAATGGTCAAGTCTATTTTCCCTCTAATATATGTTTGTTAATCATATATTATAGAAATTCCACCTCGTCTCGGTGTAAAGTTCTCTTTAATTGTTTCTCTCATAATCACAAACAAATTATATTCGACGTGGTTTAAAAAGTCGTTCCACGTGGATTCGATCTCGGAATATTTCCGTATATTACTTGTTGATTCGTGCACTTGCGTAATATTGTGTTGCATACATTTATCTCACAACAAGTTTTAGGCGCGTTCTTAGGGCGCCAATCATAAGTTACGTTGATATTTCGATTTTTTTGTGTTTATTTACGTATTAGTGGTTAACTACATTAATTTCTCTTGCGTGAATCGAGGTTTACGGGTTGTGGTATGTCATAAAACCAGGCGCGGTATTGTACCCGCTAGATCCAGTTGATTGAACCTTCCGTCGAGGAAGGCGGCGTCAAACATCCGAAGCGCAAGCTAAAATGGCCGCACTAGGCGGTAATAGAATAATGGAGAAGCGCCATAGTCATCGGCGATGACCGGGAAAGGGTATCACGTGACTAACCCCCCAGTTAATGGTGAATCAGGAATAACCACACCGAGGTGCAAGCGAACCGATTCGGCTGAAGCGGTTATGTTCGAGATGCTCCAAGCGATTGGGCGATTCGGTGAAAGCTGACTACAAAGGATCCACGTCTCGCCTGATTGGTTCACGGAGGTCGTGACTCATTCAAGTTGCCGGGTGTTTTGGTGAGCGCGAGACTTGGTGTTCCTTTCTCGCTACGAGATGGTGCAAAAGCATGGTGAATGGTATTCCATCGGACTCTATCACTTAGGTGGAGCGAGCTCGTGAAAAATTCTTGATGAAGTATTTCCGCCTCTGAGAATCTGAGATTCGAAATGACATCATGTCGTTCGTGAGAATGATGATGAATGCGTATCGAGGCATGGGAGCGTTATAAGGAGCGCTACGAAATGCCCTCACCATGGTATTCCGCATTGCATTCAGCGGAGACCTTCTATAATGGGTTAAATCGTCCATGCGCTTGGTCTTGGCGCCGCCAAATAGAGCTATTCTCTAAATCCTACAATGAGGCATATGAGATATTGGAAAGGATCGCTAATAACAATTGTCAATGGTCCAATTCTCGAGTTTCAATGGGAAGAAATCATTGCGGTGTTTTGGAAGTTGATGCCTTGGGCGCTAAGCGCTTTCAGTGGCGTCTATGAGGCAATATGTTGAAAGGCTTGCAAATAGCCAATCCGGTGCTCAGCGACAAGTGTTCGATGGTCGCGCCCACAATGCAGTGAATGAAGTGTCGTGTGTTTCTTGTGGGGAGGGCATACTTTTGATAGTTGTCCATCAAACCCGACTTGGTATGCTACATGGGAAACGAGAATGGCGGTGGAACAATCCGTATTCACAATCCTATAATCACAGGTGGAGACAACATCCCCAATTTTTAGTGGGGAGGACAAGGAGGTGGAACAGTGGTGGTGGAAATTTTGAGAAAAACACATATCCACAAAATTGCCAGGCGAGCAACAAGCAGCTCCGACCCAAGTCTATTGAAACTTTGATGAAGGAGTATATGGCTAAAAGGCGGATCACGATAATCGATAAGCGTCCACTTAGCTACGAATTTGGAAGTTGGATCGGACAATTAGCCACGAGATGAGGAATAGGCGATTGGTGTCGCAGTGACACGGAAAACCCTCGGAAAGACAAAGAACATGTCGAGGCCGTTACCTTCACGAAGTGGAAAGAAAATGCCGAAACGAGCTGCGAACCAAGAAGAAGGCGGAGTCCTCAAACACTAAAAGCAATTTGGTAGAAGTGGACTCCAAGAAACCCCTTGATCTTGAGAAGCTTGCGAGGTGAAACCTTTGCCGAAGTCGATGAGCGAGGTGGTTTATGACCACCACCACCTTTCTCAGAAAGGTTGAAAAACAATGACAAGATACTCGGTTTGAAGATTTCTAGATGTCTTGAAACACTTTGCACATTAATATTCCATTGGTGGAAGCACTTGAACAAATGCGAAATTATGTGAAGTTCTTGAAGGATATCTAACAAAGAAGAGGCGCACAGGGGATTTGAAGCAGTGGCGGAGGCGGTGAGTACCATGTTAAAAGCAAATTCCACCAAGTTGAAAGATCCGGGGTTTCACAATTCCATGTTCAATTGGAGGTCGCGGCGTTGGTGCGTGCTCTATGTGATCTAGGAGCAAGTATAAACTTAATGCTGCTCTCGATATTCGGGAAGCTCGGGATAGGAGAAGCTCGGCCACAGCAGTGACCACCGCAATTGGCGAGATCGGTCTATAGCTCATCTGAAGGAAAAATTGAAGATGTGCTAGTAAAGGTTGATACATTCATTTTCCGCGGACTTCATCATATTGGATTATGAAGCGAGACCACGAAGTGCCTATTATTTTAGGACGTCCTTTCCTTGCACAGGAAGAACTACGATTGATGTCCAAAAGCGAACTCACAATGAGGTAAATGATCGAGAAGGTTACTTTCAATGTTTTCAATGCTATGAAGTACCACGGCGAAGTGGAGGAATGCTCGGTAATATAAGTATTAGAAGCGGTCGTCGCCGAAAGATCTTTGGAACACTCGGCTCGGTTCGAAGGCGGTGAGAATGAATATCTTGACCTCACAGGTTAGAGCGAGAAGCGGGGCTACCTCGTACCCCTCTAACAAAAGGTGCATCGCCGAGTGCCACCTCGTGTCGGTAGAGCTCAGGAGTCACTTGGACTCGCGGATCGGCTGTCGAGGTATCGAACCCGATGAGCAGACCTCCAATATAGTGCGAAAACTTTGCCCAACCACCGAAATATGCTTATACGGGTGAGGGACAAACTCTTCCGATAATCATTTCATTCCTTTCGAACTTCGACAGGAAGAGTCTACATTACAGTCTTCGCGCATAAATCTGAGGGGCTATTGGATGGTCGATTGCCGACATCGAGGATCGCCCGGCTCTGTGCATGCACAAGATATTGTTGGAAGATTGCCACAACACTTCCATAGAACACCGCCGTCTTAATCCGACATGAAAGAGGTGTTGAAAAAGGAATTATTAAATGGCTGGATCTTTGGAATCATTTATCCGATCTCGGACGGTTCTTGGGTGAGCCGGTGCGGTGTGTTCAAAAAAGGAGGAGTTAAAGTGATTTGAATGATCGGCGAGGTTAATTCCAACTCGGGTGATACGAGATGGCGTGTTTGTGTGGATTACGAAATTAAACACGGCCACTAGGAAGACCATTTTCTCGCCATTCATGGATCAAATGCTTGATAAACTCTGGCAGGAGTTCTTGTTTCCTAGATGGGTATTACGGTTATCATCGGATCGCCATTGCACGATGATCAACACAAAACCACCTTCACTTGTCCCTCGCCTTTTGCCTTTAGAAGGATGCCTTTTGGACTCTGTAATGCCCGGACATTCCAGCGTTGCATGATGGCATCTTCTCGGATATGGTAGAAGTCGGTCGAAATCTTCATGGATGACTTCCGTATTTGGGGATACTTTTGAGGTATGCAGGGTAACAGGGGAAGGTCTTGGGCGCTGCGGTGACGCACTTGGTCTTGAATTGGGAGAAATGCCACCTCATGGTACAAGAGGGCATAGTGCTAGCCATCACATATCGAGAGGGATCGAAGTGGAAGACGGATCGAGTGATAGATAAACTTCCATCCCTACTTACGTAAAAGGGTGCGTGGTTTCTGGGACATGCGAGTTTCTGAGAAGGTTAAAAGGATTTTTCAAAATTTCTAAGCCATGTGTGCCTTGGAGAAAAATAGCAATTCGAGCTCAGCCGGGAATGTCTGAAGGCGTTTGACGTTTTGAAATGTGCTCTAGTGTGACTCCGATAATCATTGGACCAAGCGGTCATTACCTTCGAGGTTATTGCGGTAGCTAGTGACTTGCGATGGGGGCGTCTTGGGCGAAAAATGAGAAGATATTCCTCATCTATTACGCTAGCAAAGCGTTGGTGGAAGCTCAAATAAATTACACCACTACGGAGAAGGGCGCTAGCGATGGTGTTCGCTTGTGAAAATTTAGAGCCTACCTCGTGGGTTCGAAGGTGATTGTTTACATAGATCACGACGCCATGATATCTTATCGCCCGAAAGATGCAAGACCCGGTTAATCCGGTGGATCTTCTGCTACAAAATTTGATCGGAGATTAGGGCGAAGGGGACTCATAATCAAGTAGGCGACCATTTATCTCGATTGCTTCTGACATCGGGCGATGAAACTTATGCCCAAATTAGGGGCACTTTCACGATGAACAATGTGAGCATGCGACGAGTACACCTTGGTATGCGGACTTTGTCAACTTCACCGTGCGTAGTGCTGCTGCCGAACTCATCTTCAACGAGAGGAAAAGGTTCTCTCGAGTGGAATTACTTTGGGATGAACCATTCTTGTATAAGCGTTGTGCGATGGGTTGATGAGGCGATCGTACCACTGAAGATATGGAATCAATTCAGAGGGATGCCATGCTCTCCATATGCGGTCATTTTGCGGGACAAAGAGCGGCGCGAGGTTTCTGATCGAGTTATTAACCTGTTTAAAGATGCCCATCGTGCAAAGATGTAGATGTCGAAGGGTGGGAATATATCTTGGAATGAGATACAGATGAATTTCATTATGGAAATTGAACTCTTTGGCTGTGGGGCCTCGATTTCATGGGTCGTTCCCCTCGTTTGGCCCTCTACACCGGTGGTGGTTGATTATGTATCTAAATGGGTGAGGCCGTGGCTAGTCCACCAATGGCTTGAAGGTTGTTATCAAGTTCTTGAAAGAACATCTTGTGGTTTAGTTCTCTCGCGCTATTAGTGATGAGAGGACACATTTTGTCAGCGGTGTGGGTCTTTGTTCTAGCAAAGTACAATGTCGGACACAAGGTGGCTCTATATCATCCTCAAACAAATGGTCAAGCCGAGACTTTCAAATAGAGATAAAATATCTTTGGAAGGTGGTGAACCCGGTCGAAAGGATTGGTCCATCGCTTGGATGATCTTGTATGGGCCTCTGAGCGACTTTCAAGACACCTTGGGATGTCTCCGTTCGGATGGTTTATGGAAAGCTTGTCATCTCCTTTGGAGCTTGAACATCGAGCCTATTGGCGATAAAGAAACCGAATTTTGAGCTAAAGGCTCTGGAGGCCCGTTTGTTACAACTAAGTGAAATTGATGAATTAATTGGTTTGCTTATGAGAATGCCAGTTGTACAAGGAAAAAACCAAGAGATGGCATGATAACAATATCTTGCGCCGTGAGTTCTTCCGGTCGACAAGTGCTAGTGTTCAATTCAAGGTGAGGCTTTTCCTAGAAATTGAAGTCGCGATGGTCGGGTCCTTCACAATTCTCGGGTAGCACCCGGTGCTATCACATTCTGAAGGAACATCGGGTGAATTCATGGTGAATGGACGTGTCAAGCACTATTGGGGTGGCGGGTCATTCGTGAAGAAGACCTCGGCGACCCAGGAGCAGTAGGAGGTATCTTGAGGTACGCCATAGCGGCGGCTTAGCAGCCACATTGTTTGTTTGTAAATATTTGTTTTATTTCCGTTTGTCTCGTTGTTTGTGTGTGATAATAAATTGCATTAGCTTTGTTAAAGAAGATCTGGGTTTGTTCTAAAATGGTATGTGGCATTTGAATTGCAGTGTGGTACATACATACCTCGGGCGTAAATTCGAGCATGGTGCTAGTTGTTGTTCGATGTGGCTTGCGAGAAGAGCAAAAGTGAAATAGGGTGCTATTTTGGTAAAAGCGGGGAAAAATTTGGTTGACATTTGGGTTTGGAAGACCACGCCTTTTCCTCCCTCTTTATATTACTATCAATTTTCTTATTTTCCCCAATTTTCTTTGCGCTTTGCTCTCACTTTTCCGTCCATTTTTCCTCAAAACTTTTGATCTACGAATTTAGTTGTTTTCATCTCTCTGTAGTTAAATTACATTACTATCGGAGATTTAGCAGTCGGGAGGCGGTGGCACGTATAAGCAATGACTCTATCACGCTATCGTCATATCGGGCCGAGTTATCATCGGAAGATTCACGGGTTCTCCACAAGATGTGCTTCTTCTTGAAAAGAAAAATTAGTCGGGCGACAAGGTAAGGCAAATAGTGGAAGCGAGATGGAGGAGGATATTGAGCGAAGGCGGTGGACAAACCCTCCTCGGCAAAGCGGGGCGTTCAATTGGCGCCAGTCCCAAATTCGAGCTCATGGTGGGTTCGAGAGTTTTAAGCGCTGAAACCTAGGCATCTTTGGATAGAAAAGGGTTTCGAAATAAAAGGAAACCCGGTGTTCGTGATAGAGTGATTTCATTAAATGGATGGGCAACGTTTGCGAATTCCACCTCCCCATTACACCCTTGGTTAAAGAGTTTTGCAAATATCACGCCTTTGCCAAATAAGGAAGGTTTGTCTGTTTGTGGTGAGGATAAGTTGGTGGTTTTATCTGAAAACCATTAATGATTTTTATGAATTGGAAAATGAGGTGGAGGATGCTTTCTCCGCCATGAAGAACTCCTTGCGGATGATCTAGAAGAGGCACTAAGATTGTGCGTCGAAGAGCTTGAATGGGTGTTTTCCACGAGTGTCGCTCCATTAAAACGCATCGTTAAAATTGGAGGCTCTGTCAAAGCTTCACTTCATTAAAGCGGATTTTCCACCACCATGATACTACCGTGTCGGAAGAGCGAATGCTTTCTTGCTGCATTTTCTTGGAAGGTCCATAAATGTAGGCGCCCAAATCTGGCGAGGTGGGCGAAGTGCCAAGGAAGAAGGGCCGTCTGTTCTTCCCTTCTCGATTACTCAATTGTGCGTAAAGGTAGGGTGCCTTTCGGATGATGAGGATCGCCGTTGAGAAAGCTTTCATAGATATCAGAGTTTGCGGTCGTGTATGCGTCGAACCGACCTCCGCCGCACAAGTTGGTCTACCTCCGCCCATGCCGACCTCGTCAAGGCCTACTATATTGGATATCAGAAGTTCATCGCCTCTGGATCAAGGACTCTTGCTCGATCTTCCGCATTTGAGGGCGACTGAAGCGATATTGGGTATATTGCATGCGAGATCGGATGGAGGGATCTCGGATCGTTATCACGGTAGGCGCCGACTTTCCACAATTTCCACATCGGATATTCGGTGGCCTTTACCATCGGATTATGATTACGAGGCGAGGTTGAGAAGGAGGCGGGCGAGGCGGACCGAGCTCATTTGCGACAAAGCTCTGCTGCATCCACGAGATCGAGACACAGTTGCCCCATCTACCACTTCTCCCTACTCCCCGGGTTCTCCAGGGTGTGGCGGACATTTTCTCTAACTCAATCCTTGATGTTTGTTTTGTGTTTTGTTTGTGGTTAGTTTTAAATTTACGGTGGGTGTTTTGTTGATGTTTGTTATTTGTTCATAAAAGCATGTGATTATGTTTCGATGATTTCTAAGTATGATGTTTGGTGAGGGATAGCTTTATGATGTCAATCTGTTTTGTTTATATTGTGATCTTTAGTGCCTTATTGCTTGTCTTGTTTTACCCTTATTTTGGGGGTGTACCTCTATTAATTTTGGTATTAGATATTAGTTCCTATAGGGATTAACCATTGCATCGGTGAATCTTAATTGGCTTCGATTTTGTATGAGTGCTGTCTTTTATATTGGGTTGGGACTCCCGAGACAATATACATGAGTGTGTCACATGGATAGGGCGTAGGCCTTTTTGGATCGATTGTGCCTTTCAGCCTTCCCTAATATGATATTTTCCTAGGGTCCCCTTTGAGCTTATAAAATCTTTCTTTCTTGCATCCACTAAATATTCTCATGTATACCACATATATTATTCCTTACACATCACCTTGGGCATGCTAATTGTGGTTCGGTTCTCTCTATCTATAATAGTGCCGTATTAATCTTATGTTAAGATATGATGTCTCTTTTCGTTTTGTATAAGTCTCAACATTGGGGACAATGTTATGTTCTAAGTTGGTGGGCGAGGTAAAGTAACCTCGGAAGTTGAGGGTGAAGTTGTAAGGAGTGTACAAAAAAAAAAAAAAAAATGAAGAAAAAGCGGAGATGATAAGCGAAAAAGGTGAAGATGTGGGGTCTCTAAAAAGAAATATCGGGATAGTTGGAACCAAGAATGAGTTAGGTGCCAGGTGTTTTGAGCTACATTATCCCAAACAATCCTAATCACCCAAGCCTAACATTATAATGTTAAAGACCTCGATCCGATTATTGATAGCCTCGTGTTAGTGGAGGGGTTGACAGCGGATGTGGAGACATTTGTATGATAATCAAAGCATGGTCATATTAAGAAGAACTAAGTTATGGGAAGATTAGATAAGTGGCTAATGTGTTATATACTGTTGATATCTGAGACATCCTTGCAATCCGAGGTGATTGACGGACTTACAATGAGAAGAATGAATGATTCTTTCTTTGAAAGAACCATGGTAGCGTCCTTAGGCGATTAAGTCATCATCTTGGCTATCGTCGGACATTTTGAACATCGCTTCTTTTTGTGGGTGTGTTTTGTTGTGTAGAACATCACTCGAGGGCAGTAATGAGCTAAGTTTGGGATGTGATAACTCTTATAAAAGAGTTATTATATGACCTTTGATGATAATATCCTTGAGTTTATCGGATTATTCGTTATTTTGCTTTTATGTTATATGATTTTGTTATGTTTGCGTGTGTATGTGAAGGATTGAGTCGGGTGGATTTAGAGGGTTTTAATGGCATTTATGCGTTATTAGTTCTGGTATGAGCGGGGATGAATGGCGGTGAAGAGCGAGGCGAAGTCCGGAGTCAATCAGCTCGGGTTGAGCAGCAAGCAAGGCGAACTCGTGGCGAGCGACTTCGATGCACGAGGAAGGATTAAGCGGATAATGCTGAAAATGCGGGAGCGAGCGAACTATAAAGGCGAAGTCAAAGCTCGGAAAAAGTGAAAACCGAGGAGGGGTGGGCCGAAGTGCGAAGCGAGCTCAAGACTACCGAGTCGTGAGCGAACCGAACTCGGGAAGAAGAGAACGAGCCGAGCTCAATGATTGAAAAGTTCGCAAAGTGTGAAGGCCTCGATACTAAAACTCGTGGCGAGGTTGGACTCGTGGCGAGTCGGACTCGTGGCAGTCGGACTCTTAGCAAGCTTCGAGAATGATGACATGGCGAGATCGTATTGTGACGAAGTCATCAAAGAAGAAAGGAAAGAAAGCGGCGATGTCACGGCCTTGAGCTCGGGCGAGGGCGGACCTTTATGTGAGGTCGAGTTTGTAAGGAGTTGAGTTCGGATCGAGGTCTTCATCGGGAGGACGAGCTCGTGCACATGCAAAGCGAGTAGAGGAGCTCGTAAGCAGATGAAGCGGCGCTTATGAAAAGCGAAGAAGAGATTTGCGGACCACAGTGGCGGCTGCCACGAGCGGCATAAGGGCGCGTTTGCGAGCCAGCGGAAAAAGAAAGGATCGAGAGGATGAAGGGTTTGCGGTGCTGTCACGACACCTAAAAGTGTCGAGTTGGTTATTAAAGGAGGCGACAATCATGAGATGATTCATTATTCATGCGGAAGAGAGAATGAGAAGAGCATGGAGAAGAGGCGAGCGAGGAGAACGCGTGATTCGGCGACAGTGTTAACTTTAATCTCGAATTCTTTGACTCGCTATGGCATTTGTGTTTTGAATTACATTGCTGACTCGCTATGATCTAACTTTGTAGGACTTGATCTTTTGATGAAACCCATCTCATGTGATGAGCTCCGTTCTGCTTATCTTGTTAAGTTATTATCGTTTTCTTGGCGATTATTTATCTTGCTTGTGATTGATCACCATGGGTGAGATCTTAGCTCTATGATTTAAGGAAGCTCTAGAGTGGAAAACAAGAAAGTGGCCAAGAACATGATTTAAATATTATGTGTGTGAATAGCATAGGAATATGTGTTTGCCTTGCGTGACATAAATGAATGGAATGGTAAAGATACTCTTAAAGCACTTGATTATAATATCCGATATTTTAACACTTAATTACGATAATATAAACCGTAATTGGGTTTTAAGCTCGATAATTAAAAATCTTAATTTGTCAACGCCAACTTTGACTACACATAACGAAAATTTCGTGTGATATTCACTTTAAGCTGGAATTAAGGAATATAGTTCTACGATATTCCTTGACGTAATGTTCTAGCGTCGCATAAGTCGACAGTTAAGCACTACATTATTTTTAAGCAATTAAGCTTAAATTTTGAAATTCCTATTATTATAGGAATAAATAAAGTTGATTACAACTTTATTTTGAACCTTTAGAGACAATTCACTTATGTGAATTTAGAGGCTTCAAACGTCACGTTAGAGATAATTCCATAACGGTCAAACGATCATGGAATTATAAAATTCAAATTCCTATGATTATTTTATGATATAAGAGCATTATTTGTCATCAAAATAATGCAAGAAAATTTAGGAATAAGATGTGCAAAACAATGGTTTCAAAACCCTAAATTTTCAAATTAGGTTTGAAGTCTAAAATGGTTCCAAATATTTTCCTATGATTAAATTCATCATCTATGATTATAATGTGTCTCATAACTATGTGTTAGCTATTTGTTACAATAAAATAAAATGTTTAGCACATAGAACCTAATTTTCGAAAATTATGTTTCTAAAGTGTGAAATTGAATTTAATTTTATCCAATTAATGATATATCATAATATTAAATTAATGTGATATTATAAGAGTTAATATGAGGTATTATAAGTTGCACAAGGGGAGGACACTTGTGTTATAGGTGAAAATTTGAAGGTTTAGGTGATTTGATTTTATGTGATAAGTATCATCCTTTAATTGAATGAGGGTATGAGTTGTATCTTATCCCATAATAGGTGTAAAGTAGTAGTAGTATCAATTTGAACAAGTAACTAGGGTGTCTTCTAGAGGGCGAAAATAGGTAGAATAAAGTTTAAAAACTAATTTCCAAAGCATTATAATATACACATGTATAGTTGAAATATTTGACTTTTCAAACCTTATCTTATTACATAATAATAATATAGTATAAGATAAAAAAAATAAAATTAATCCTAAAACTAAGCAATGAGCGACACACACATATATCACACTATGTGATAAACTTATTATCAATGTGATATGGATTATCCAATGCATTTATTTGATAAGGTGACCTAAGAACGAGTCTGAAAGATAAGATAAAATTCTCTCCTTGACAAGTGGGGACCAAAATTAATGAAGGATCACAAGTGTACATAAGATATTTTAAGTGTAATAATTATAATACAACTGCATATGCCTATAAATATAGGATAAGCTCATTTTCTCATTCACAACTCATAGTAACCGAAAATATGAGAGAAAGAGAGAGTGTTCTCCAATCCTTCAAACCCAAACTTAGAGCAAATAACGTCACGATCAATTCTACTCGATTAAGAGGTTAGATTTCTTCGAGCTTCAGATATATCGTTAGAATTCATGTATGAAGTTAGTTTATATGTGTGATTTTGAAAATCATGAAACTTGTGCTAATATGTTTAGAAATTGTATTTATATGATGTTATTACATATAGTATAATTATATCACAAAATCGAGCATGATATTAAATTTTATATATGATCAGAAAATTTAAGGAATGATATGTTGATGATTATAATTTTAATTGTTGATTTGAGCATAGAATCATGATCTAGGGGATTAATTATGCTTGTATGATTTTATGTAGAATTTTTGGAAAACCTTTGTAGAATTAAAATTTAACATGATGTAGTGTGATATAATCCATGTTTGAGTGTTATCATAACATATTGAAAGTGTAGAATCATAATATAGTGTTGTAGAATTTATCGATTTGTTAAGAATTTATTGGACCTAAGTCCAAAATTTCAAAAGTGACTTAGGAAGATTAACTTAAATAAGTCACAATAAATAAAATGATATCTATAATAAAGATGTTTATAGATGATTATGTGTTATGTGATTTTATTGAATTTTGGAAATTATTTGCTTAGTTTAATTAGGGTTTTCAAAACTATAAGTTATAAGTATTAATGTTATAAATTTATTTTACGAGATATAATTGCATAATATGATCCAAAATGATGTTTTAAACATATTATGATTTTATGGGAATTTTAGGACAAGAATTGCACATAAAATAATCGAATTACATAAAGGAATTAAAAGTCAAAATCGTGACTTTAGTCAAATTGTTGACTAAATGTTGACAAGTCAAAATTGTGACCAAAAACGGACCAAGGTCAAATCGCATGAATCGATAATACACGATCTATGTAACTGAGCACGATAGTAACAATGTGACTTACGTACGTAAGTACATTAAAAGCTACATTATATGCTAAAGAGACGGAATTCTCTTATATGATGAACGATTTCATAATCGACAATCATTTTGGTTAGAAAGTCTAAATAAGTTCGACGTTAGATTATTTGATGCAAGCGTTATAGACAATGTCGCTCTTTCAAAACGTAACCAATGTACAAATAATTCTTCGTAAGGCGGAATTGAGAAGAGACGAAAAGTGACCGTAGAAGAACTAAATACCTGGTGGGCTTTATTCAGAAACCCTTTTATTACAATGCTTTCTCAAAGTATTTATTTACAAAGCTTTCGTTGAAATGTTTATGAGCTTATTATTACAGCCCAAAGTATTTATGTTTTATGTATGATCTATCAGCCGAAGGTGAGCCAGACTATGAAATGTCATGATTGTTGGTCGCTCCCAACTTTATAGAAAATCGATATCGGATCTTGCTGATCGAGATTCCTAGCTAGGATTAACGTGTACACCATAGGTGACTGTGGGATAGCAATATCGACCGGTCGCGGTCGAGAGGAGGCCTCTTCCGGCGTGACGAGTTATGAAAATTATGAAAGTGATAGGATCATACATACCAAAAATGCGGCGAGGCGATTTTGAAAATGATGAAAATTTTTGGTACACGAGATTTCACTAAAATCCTCGTGTTTACCATGATGTGGCGATGTAATTCTAAAAGATAATATATTTGGCATGAGTCCACTAGTGCATTCTTGTACTAGCCCCATGTTTGTTTTAAATGTGCGGTTGGGACGATTGATGGCAAGGTGTTGAGCATGAGGTTTTTTCGATATGTTTATACCTTGAATTCATATCGTCATATATTTCACATGTTTTCCGCTGCAGAACCTAAGTTATGTATTGAATATTGATGCATGTTACCTTCGAGATCACGAACTCTTTGTCAGATGATCTGTTGGTCTAGTGTATATAATACATTGTTACCTCTAAATTTTAAGTTTTATGAGATGTTACGTTTCCTTA